>CM052804.1:3253397-3268766 GCA_028533885.1 Nasua narica | reverse complement strand
GGAGGCTGGTGGGCTGAGCCCCGAATATCCCGCAGGGAGTCAGGAGCCCGGGAGGCGAACAGAACTGGGTCCAAACCCCTCAGCTGTGCATCCCGGAGCAAGCGTCTTACCCCCTCTGAGCATCTGGCACCCAAGTGTGAACGAAGTGCAGAGATGAGCTGAAAGGAGGTCAAGTACACAGAGCGGTAGCCCCCGGCCTGGGGCCAGCCTCTCACCCCATTGCGGGCCTGAATGGGCAGCGACACCACGAGCAGAGGCAGGGACCACACAACCAACACGCACACCCAGGCCTCACCTCCCAGAGCCACTTAGAGATGTGGGATGGGGACAGCTCCTGGCCGTTGGCTTGAAAAGACCTCCCTCATCCCTCCTTGCCCGAACCTCACCCCCAAAGTTGTCCTGGGCCAGTTCCCCATTGGGCGGTGAAAGGCTTTCCTCTCTGTGCTCTGTCGCTGCTTTCCCACAGACTTTTTCCTTTTGAACGTGAGTGCCTGGGAACCGGCAGCCGCCCAGAGCCCCTCCTAGGGCTTCCCCCAACCCTGCTCCCCCAGTCCTAACCCCACAACCCTGGGTCTCCCTGCAGGTGTGAGAAAGAGGTGGTGGAGAGGCTGGGGGCTCCTGTTCCCCGGCTGCCACCTGGGGGGCACTGGCAGCAACCGGGAGAGGGCTCTTGTTTTTGAAGATTTATTTCTTTATTTTAGGGGAGAGAAGGGGAGAGAGAGAGAGAGAAGGAGCGCATGCGGGCATGCATGAGTTGGGGGAGGGGCAGAAGTCGAGGAAGAGAAATCATCAGACTCCCTGCCAAGCACAGAGCCCCAGGACTTGGGCCTTGATCTCAGCACCCTGTGAGCGGAAACTTAGAGTCCGACACTCAACCAGCTGTGCCCTCCAGGTGCCCCCAGGAGAGCGCTTTAATCACCCCGGCTGTGCCCCACCCGCTACTAGAGGCTCGATGTTAATACAAGGATGACCTCTGGAGACGGTCCCCTCCCAGCTGGAAGTCCAGTCCTCCAGACCAGAGCTGCCGAAGGGCCACCTGAGTCTTTGTTAAGCCCCCAAATAAGGAGACCCTTCAACTGGATGCCAGCCCACAAGGCAAGGACCGCCCGGTCAGGCCACTGTGCCAAAGGAAGAAGGGGACAGCAGGCAGCCAGGGGAGTCTCCAGGGCAAGACCCGGCTGGTCCCCTCCTGCCGGTGGCCAGGACAGACCGTAGGAGTCACGTCCCTCTTCCGGCTGGGCGGGGGGTCGGCTGAAGGGGTGCTGTCAGCGTGGGTTCAGTGCTCCGACAATCTCTCGCTGGGCATCTCCTCTGCGGCGGTATTTAGGAATCGGTAGAGGGTTTCCAGGTTATCCTGCAGGACCCCTCTGTGTCCCCAGGTCTTCGAGCAGGAGACAGGTGTGCGTGCGGGGTCGGACAGGCAGACACGGGATCAAGTGCCGGGTGCCGCACGTCCCCACGTAGGCGGCCGCAGGCAGGTGACTTCCCCCTGAGACATCTATTGCCCCCCCTGCAAGACGCAGCTAAATTTGTCACCACTTCCAGGATCCAGAAAGGACTGACTAAGACCAGTCACTCAGGAAGTAGTTACTGAGCACACAGTCCAGCCGAGCAGAGGGTCTGCAAACACTGACGAGTACGGAAGAATCAGTTGTGACAAGCGCCGCGAAGGGGACGGAGGATGCCATGGCGAGGGTAAGGAGGACAGGCTTCCCAGCTTGGCGGGCAGGGAAGGCCAAGGGCTGAGGGTGAGCAGGAGCCCACCAGGCCCAGGAGGGGCGGGCAGAAGCGGGGGCACCCTGAGTATCCTGTGATCCACCCCTGCAGCAGAAATGCTGGGCAGCATCCGCCCTCCGCCCCCCGCCCCCCCCAGAGGGCTCCTGGGAGAGCCGTGTCCCCTGCCCCAGCGCATGGCCCAGCAGCCCCCACGTGCTCATGCCCAAACCCCACGCCTCGACCCTCCTCAGCACCTGGCACCAGATCTTCCTTTTATTTAAAGTCAGCTCCGTGCCCAACATGAAGCCGAACTCAGGGCTTGAACCCACGACCCTGAGATCAAGACCTAGCTGAGATCAAGGGTTGGACGCTTAACTGACTGAGCCCCCCAGGCACCCCAGGGCACCAAATCTTAAACTTCATGACATGTCCCCAAAATGGTTTGCTTTTCTACCAGGAAACCCTTTTTCATTCTGATTTTTCTTTTGGCTGATCGCACTAGAAACTCGGGCCAGAAGAGAACGGATCACACGACCCAGCTAGGAAGTGTTCTCTATCCCGGGAGGGCTATCCATTCCCCCTCGATCTCCGCCCCCCCGCCCCCTGCCAACACACACACACAGAAACACGCACACACAAGAACCAGCCATAAGAAAAAAACCAGGGGTTCCTGGGGTTCTCCGGCCCTCCCCTCTGATCCTGTCTCTTGGCCTGAAAGCCCCTCTCTGCGGTATCCTCGCCCAGACGTGTCACCTTGATGGCTCCATGTGGCAAAATGTCAGGACAGGAAAGTAGAGAAGCACCGTTTAAGGCCCGTGCCAGCCCACGTCACACTCACTTTATAAAATAAGGGACTTCTTAACCCCAAAAGGTGGGAAGGATATAATCACATAATAGAGAGTGGCTCTTTAAAGGGACTGCTTGTGGGGCACCTGGGTGGCTCAGTGGGTTAAAGCCTCTGCCTTCGGCTCAGGTCATGATCTCAGGGTCCTGGGATCGAGCCCTGCATCGGGCTCTCTGCTCAGCGGGGAGCCTGCTTCCCCCTCTCTCTCTGCCTACTTGTGATCTCTCTCTCTCTGTCGAGTAAATAAATAAAATCTTAAAATAAAAATAAAGGGACCGCTTGCAGTATTTGGAAAAACTCAGCTCTCTGTCCGTATTCTCTTCCTTTTCCCGCCTTCGAGAGCTGGCATCAGACGGTGGACTGGGAGAACTTTCAGGAGGAAGGGGCCCAGTCAGGAGAGGAGGAAGGAAGTGGGGGGCGGGGGCCCACGGTCAGAGCAGGACACCCCGGTTCCCACGCAGAGGCCAAGATAAGGAGATGCGGGGGGTCCTGACCAGGGAGCCCACAGGGGAGAAAGCTGAACCCCGGAGCTGGGAGCCAGCCACGCTTGGATAGGATTTCACCTGGAAAGCTGAACGGGAAACTCGGGAAATCTTAAAAATTCCCTCTGGACCCTGAGATTCTTTCAGCTTCTCAGTTAAAGAACCGGAGACAAATTGCCTTCAAGGCTGGCTCTCCGTCAAAACTCTAATTTTATACCGACACGGTCTTCATTTTTCATGCGTTTCCTGTGAAACCAGGGCCCAAGCGAACAGAAGACCCCACTTCCTCAGCCCCACTTCCGCCCCACTAACCGCACCGCGTGAAAGCATCACCCAAAGGAGCCCAAGGGGCCAGCCCCCCTCCCCCGCCCCCACCGCTTCCCCGCTCCCCCTCCCCCACGACTCCCATCCCACCTCCCACTCCCTGTCCCCCCACTCCCTCCCCCCACCTCATCACTGTCCTGTCACTGAGCACCTTCTCCGTGCCCAGGACACGCGAGGTTCTCACCCAACAAAGGTCCCCAGCCTGGGGCCCTTCTGTCACCACAGGGGCAGGAAAGAGAATTTGTTCCCAGGCTGTCCCCACCCCCAGCCCTCTTGTCTCTCTCTCCCTGACCCTCCCACCTGGTTCTCAGAGAGCTGCCAGGCAATCCTGAGGGCCACGGTGTCCAAGCCCAGGGAGGGGTTCCCCCAGGGCCTCAGCTCCAGCCGGCGGCACAGGAGAGCCGCCTGGGGATGGCACTACGCCGAGACCCAGGCCTCGCCTACGGACCCCGACCTTGCATTTCTGGAATGGCCCAGCTTCCCTTCCGTGGTTTTAAAGTGTCCCGGGGAATTGTACCGCGCCGTCCCCTGATAACCTCTGGCCCCAAAGGCCACTTAGAGCTTCCGTGTTAACGAATTATCCCCCAGGCCTTGTCACCCAGACGGAAGCAGGAATGAGCTATAGGACTTTCCGAGGCTTGGAGCAGAGCTGGGGGATGCGGGAGGGTGGAGGCCCCCCACCTGAGAAGCCACGGAGGCAGGTGTGCAAGGGAGAAGACACCTGTCCTTCCTTCCTCCTGCTCTGCTCGTCTCAGCTCCTCTTTCCCTGTCCCCCCCATGGACACATGCGCTCTCCACGGGCCTGCCAGCTCTGAAAGCCATGTCCCAGCAGGTCACGGCCCTGTCCCGGTGCCTCACTCAGAGAAGAGCGATGCACAGGAGGTACCTGGAGAGCGTGTAGGGTGGCAGCCCACGAGCCCGCACACAGGCAGGCATCCGCCTCTGCGAGGCACTGCCATCCCCCAGGTCACTCTGCCCAGGGGCCCAGCATTCTCCATGTCCCTCACCACATCATGGCAGGCGCTGTCGCTCCCGGGATGGCTACACCGTCCTCCTCCCCTGGGCCGAGCTCCGAGCTGGGCTTCAGAGCCAGAAGACACTGGTTCATCTTAACCCGCTGGAAGATGTGCTCGTGCAATCACTTACTAATAATTGCATTCCCCCAAATGATTTGCTTTTTATTTTATTTATTTTAAGATTTTATTTGTTTATCTGACAGAGAGAGAGAGATCACAAGTAGGCCGAGAGAAAGGGGGAAGCAGGCTCCGCGCTGAGCAGAGAGCCCGATGCGGGGCTCGATCCCAGGACCCTGAGATCATGACCTGAGCAGAAGGCAGAGGCTTTAACCCACTGAGCCATCCAGGTGCCCCGTGATTTGCTTTTTAGAATACAACCCTGAACTAAGTCAGGGTTCTTATCCCCCTGTGAAAGGGATCCTCCCTCAGGGGCTTCCTGTCATGCATGCATTCCCAGGGAGCTGAGAGAGAAGGGACACAACGCCACCCCTGGGCTGGGCAGGGGGGCTCCTGAGATGCTCACCTCTCCAGTGGGGCCCTCTGCGTATGCCTGTGTCCTCATCTGCCAGTGGGAGGGTAACAGGAGCCCCCCGAGAGGGTTGCTGTGGGAAGCGAGCAGCTGTGTATAAAACTTGGAGAGGAGCTGGGTCCGTCGTCAGCACTAGCTATGATCGTCACCGTCACGTCCTCCTTTCAGTGTGTGCACACAGAGGGGGCTGAAAACGGCCGTTCTCCCCTGTAGCGGGTAATGGCTGTAAAGTTACACATCTGGTCACTTCTCTCCCCTCGTAAAAATCTCTCCATGGCTCCCCAGTGCCCTTGGGCAGAGCCCTTGATAGCATCGCTTCCCGCCGTGTAAGGCGCCACTCAGCCCACGTCACAGGAGGGCACGGTGGCTAGCCCAGAGGACAGCCCGATCCTAAATCCACTCAAACCAGCGGGCTGACTTTGCCCAGCATCTGATCGGAATCTGCCCCAGGCGGTGTCCTCTGCTTTAAGGGCAAAATGCAAATGACGAAGTCTGAAATTAACAGCAACCAAGATTACTTATCAGGTCCAGGAAGCTCTTCTCTCTGTAGCAAAACGCTGCCCGGTGGTGTCTGCGGTATTTCCGACCGACCTCCACTTGTGTGTCGCTGCAGGTGCCTTATCTCTTCCAACATTATCATTTTGGGGAGGGCGAGACAGCAATGTCAGCTCTCTACCCAGAAGGATCTGCCTGTAATTGCACCTACCTGCACTTGGCATTCACGATGGACACAGAAAAAACCTTCTAAGACTCCTAGAACCAACCTGAAGGGGGGCGGGGGGCTGGGGGCAGCGAATACAAAAGAAAACCAGCTTAAGAACTGAGGAGTAAAATATTATCCTAATTAAGTGTGGGGGAGGAGCTAAGGCACTAAGGTTAAGGAGGCTGGGTTTTTCTTTTCTTTCTTCTCTTTGCGAATTGTGTTCTTGTGTGTTTCACAACGTCTGGTGTGATATATTCTTGGCTTTCAGAGCAAGGAGAGTCGTCAGGGTTTCATTTGTTATGTTGATGCCAATAGAAATAAATCTCAGCCGCAGCGAGGTTGCTCACACCCCCCACGCCCGTCTGGGGAATCGGGCGGTCACATCTCCAGCAGGCGGGCAGAGTAGATTCGGGGTAAGATACACTTTGGCCTTATTGATCACAAAGCTTCTTCATTACTTCTGCGGGGCTGCCGATCAATAGACAGGCCCACAGAAACATAATAGATTTTTTAAGAAAATCAATTAAACAGAATATTTCTTACAGAATCGAGTTTACATAGGCCGTTCCGTCATCTGCGGGCAGGGCAGCTTCGCGGGACGGGCTGCCTGCCATGACCAAGTGCCAAAGCTCTGCTTCAAAGGTCGGATTTGAAAGAAGAAAGGATTCCCTGGGAAGTAGCAGGAGCCCCCAGATGAGCCCCTAAGCCTTGCTAGAAAGCGGTGGCGTCCTCGGCCTCACCCGTCCCCTGAATGTCGTCATCTGGGCCAAATCTGTCAGCGTGCCTCTTCTCGGGCTGCAAATGTGGAACTGAGACTTCTTGGAAAGCTCAGATTGATGTCTGAATTTCCCCTTTCTGAAAGCAGAAGGCGGCCCAGCAGGCGTAAAGGTGAAATATGGCCGGGCTGTGGCTGCCCAGATCTGCCATGCGGCGGGCCCGGCTCTCGCCCCCAAGGACACGGAGGAGCAGCTGGAGGTTCGGGGACGCTGGGCTCAGGCTTCGCAGCAACACTGGGGGGCGGCCGGAGCCTGGAGCCTCCGCCAACGGGCCGCACACGCTGGGGCTCTTGTATTTTTAGTTTTTTGGCTTTTTTGGGTTTGGGGGTTTTTTAGTTTGCAGATACACAAGCAGATTCCCACCTTGCCAGGGGGAGCCACTTGTGGGCGGGCCGTGGCTCCCCAGATCCCTCAGCAGGGCGGGGGAGGGGTGCTGACACCACGCAGGACCCCCCGCATCTCAGCCTTCTTGCCTCTGTCTTCCTGATCTGCCGTGATCCTACATGACATCTATCAAAAAAAGAAAAAAAAAAAAGCCCTCGTGCGGCGGGCACGTCCACAAGGCGGGACTCAACTGACACGGTGGCGTGGGGTGGAGCCCAGCGGGATGGCAGGGCCGCGAGGGCTCCCGCACCGCCTACCAGAAGGGATGATGTGTTCCCCGTGGTACCTAATAAATAACAAAGCTGTAATTCCACAGAGGAGCCTGGCGATGACATTTAAAAAAATCTCCCTTAGCTTTGTTCTTGTGCTTCCCGTCATCAGAGCACCGGGAGGGGATCTCAGCCTGAATTTATGTCCATTTTGGGGAGGGGGGATGTTACTTCCCATCATTTCCTCTCATCTGTCTCTTGTCTCTGGCTTGTCTTTGGCGGTGGGGGGGGGGTACCCCGGGGGGTTCTGTCTGCGCCTCTCTTCCTTTGCGCTCCCCCTACCCCAGGCCTGCCCCAAGGTAACTGGAACTGTATACTGAGTGCCTAGATAGCCCGCCCTCCTAAAGGGACATGATGCTTTGGCTCTGAGATTCTGAACTGAATCAAGAAAGCTGGAGTAAAGTACAAAGCTCCGATCCCTTTCGGCAGGGAGAGAGGGGAACCGGGAAGACCTCTCAGCGCATCTCAAGCAGCAGGCTGACTCTCCCGGGGACCAGCGTCTGCCTGACGACGGAGATGCTCTTCCCTGTAACTCTCAGGGTCTGCCTCTCTACTTCCTCTGCCTCCTGTCTCTACGGAGAGCAGGGCTGAGTGGGATCCAAGGGGGGCTGAGCCGCATGCCCCGTGGAGGGTTTAGGGAAAGGGGGGGCATCAGAAGGCAGGGTAAACACGGAGGGCCAAATGGGGGGTTTTCATATCCAGTGATGTGGGGGAAAGTCCTTTTCCTCGGGGCCGGTTTCTGTCCCGTTAGATTGCATGGTAGCTAATACATGTCTCGGACAAACGGAGAATGACCATCGAAGGATCGACCATCTTTACACCGTCCGTATGTAGTTGTTCAGAAACTCAGCTCAGATCCACAATAGGCACTGAATTCCAAGACTTTAGGCAAACCGTGAAGGCAAAACAATGGCATCACCACGACAAACAACGTGGAAGTGAGAAAATCCATTTCAGTCGTCTGCTGGGACCTTTGCACCCCGAGAGCCACAACTCCGAATTCTTGCCTCTCAGAGACGCACCCGACAGAACCTGAGCTGCTTTTATCACCGGCCGCCAAGGCCCTCCACCACGTACACGGCCCTCCTCCCGGGGAGGATGTGTCCAGGTTCGATAGAAAGTCCAGAAGCCCAGGGATTGTCTGTGTGCTCGTTGCCGAATCATGGATCAGCGGGCTGAATGCGTTACATACGCAGCAGGGAGTCAGTCATCCTGGATTATCCGGGGGACCCTAAAAGTAATTGCACGGGTCCTTCTAAGAGGGAGGCAGAGGCAGATTGGAGAGAGGAGAATATCAGAACAAAGTAGAGTGAAGGGCTTTGCAGATGCTGGAAGGGGCCTGGAGCCCAGGCGCGCAGCAGCTCCTAGAAACTGGGGAAAAGGTTAAGGCAAGCCCCGCCCCCCGCCCCGCCCCGGTCTCTGGAGCCCCAGCAGGGAGCAGAGCCCTGCTAACACCTTGGGGTGAGAACGCCCACTTCAGACTTCCAGCTTCCAGAGCTCGGAGATAACAGTAAGCCGCGAAATCCGAAATTTGGGGCAATTTGTTAAAGCAGCTGCGGGAAACTCATACAGAAATCAAATGTATACTAGCCATTCTTTTCCTGATTTGTGATTTAAAACAATCATTTTTTAAAAAGAATAAATTTTCACCTTAAAAAGAGCATTCACCTTCAGTACAATGTTTCATGTTTGAACTGAAACAGGTACTTGCCAAACGTAAATAAATTCTCGTCACAGTTCGTACTGTGTTACTGGGTTTTGTTTTTTTTTTAAGATTTATTTATTTGACAGAGAGAGAGAGAGAGACAGCGAGAGAGGGAACACAAGCAGGGGGAGTAGGAGAGGGAGAAGCAGGCTCCCCACTGAGCAGGGAGCCCGATGTGGGGCTCAATCCCAGGACCCCGAGATCATGACCTAAGCCAAAGGCAGACCCATAACCGACTGAGCCACCCAGGTGCCCCTGTGTCACTGTTATAAATTTTAAACAAACAAAAACGACAGGGAGTCACACAGAAGGACTGAGTCACGTTGGTTCTGAGTCCAATTCTGTGTCTTCGTCCCTGCAAACCCGGGGCTGCCCTGGTCCATTCCAAACCTGCTGTTCAAATGTAGGATGAAGCCATTCTGGGCCGGGGGGTGGGTGGGGGAGGTTGGACACACAAACTGCCCCCAGAGCCATCGAGAATGACCCGGGACCCTTAGGGACCACAGCTACCTCCCCAGATGACCCCGAGTGGCCATCCCCGTGCTGGAAGCCAGCAGCACAATGCGGGGTGGAGTGGGGGCGGGGAGTGTCCAAACTGATTCCCACAAAGAATGCGAGGGTTATCAAAGGTTAAGTAATAACAACGTGCTAATTCGAAGCCTACATACGTGTTCTTCGAACCCAACGGCAACAGCAATTGTTTAGAACTGAGACCAACGAAAACATTCTTCAGGGACACCGTTGGGAACTGGGGGTGCGTGATGTTGGCAAAAAGCTCACCAGAGAGAGAGAGAGAAGAAAAGCAGACCAACTTTTGTTGGTTTTATTGTTGTTTTTAAATTCCTGCAGATGCTGCAAGCCCTGGTTGGCCACACGTGGCACAGACCGCTCCCACCGCCTATCCTCAGTCCCACACTTTCGCTCACCGTCCAGGAAAAGGGAAAGCCAAGCCTTCCTTGGACACCCTTGTCCCCCCCCAACCCCCCCATTCCAGGAGGCCGAGCTATACACCCAGGCCAGTGTGTAGTCTCAGAAAAAGACCCTGAGGGCAGAGGACCAGGGGAGAAGGGGGTCCACAAAAGACCCTGAGACCCTCGCTGGCGCTGGCGATGGAGTAGAAGGAGGCTTCCCACTGTGATAAGGCTTGCCGGGGATTCGCAGAAAAGACCAACTTTGACAGAAAGGGCCGACGTACCAAGTAGGTCCCCTGTACGGCCTCATCTCTGGCTTGGGAAACTTCTCTCCTAACCCGCGCCCCCCTCCCCAGCCCCTCGAAGCCCCCCACACTGGCCTTACCCCGCAGCGACACCCTCCGTCAGGAACCCCCACCCGGCTGGCCAGTGACTGTTACCACCCCCCAGCACGAGCGGCCCTGCAAACTGGGAGGATCTGGAAGCCTCTGGCCCTGGATCTCAGCCAGCCCTCCTAGCTCCTCCTGCCAGCCCTCCACCGGTCCCCGCCTCCAGAGCCGATGTGGTGGCGAGTCCCTGGACGCCAGTCTGTCCCCTGGGGTGCAGTTAGCTGCTTGTGACCTGTGTCAGCAGACCTGGATTTGAATGCTGCCTCTCATGGGCTCTTTGCCTCCCCTGGAACTGGGACTGGAAGGGTTCAGAGCGGGCGCCTGGCCTCGGCTTCCCCTTTCCTCCTCCTGGCCGAATTTTTACCAGGACGCCCAAATGGTAGGGTTCCATGTCATTCATCAGGATACCCTCTCCCCTGCGGCCACAACCGGGAGAGTTCTTGCTTGCCCCCAGAGGCAGCTTTGACTGTTTTAACAGGAGCCTTTTGGAGGCACAATGATGGGCTCCGGCAGTGCCGGTCGAGGAGGCGATCGAGGGCTTTAGGGCGCCACTCAAGGTGGCTGTGGGGCAGGCGGCTCTTCCGGGAGTTGTGCTGGAGTGGGAGCAGGGGAGGAGAGGGGAGGGGGCAGCAGGGGAGGGGCGCCGGGAGAGGCAGTTCCCACCCCGTCAGTATGCAAATCACTCGCCAGCGAGATAAACGATCCGGCAGGAAGGCCGGCAGGGTTCGCAGCGGGAGCCATTTCTACTCCCCGAGAGCCAGCAAGCCCGTCGGAGCTTCCCCGGCCCTCCCACCCACCCAGGGAGCTGAGCCCGGGCCCAGGTGCTCAGAACGAATAGGGGCATCCCCCTGACCTCCACCTCCCCACCTCTGAACAGGGAGGGACAGGGGCTCGCCTGGCACAGCCTTGGCCTTGGACTTGGGAAAATGCTCCTCCGAGGCCAGAGGAGAGGACCCTTCGTCTCTTGGAAGGACAATGTGAAGCCGCAAACCTTTTCCTTTTGGCGGTCAGCTCTCCAGGACAGGAGCTGCTAAGATTTTCCATGAAAATGGAAAATGGGGTTCACCCGGCAGGCTTGGCACTGCGTGGAGAAAGTGTGGGGCTGGGTTGTGTTCCAGCAAGAATGTGAGTAATGCTTGGAGCCATAGCCCCATTCATAACCGGCTGATGAAGGAATAGACAGATCAGTCAATCCTGGAGATTTTGAAATTGCCAGAAATCCCATCCAAGTCAACCCACCCTTTCCTTTTTGGGGCTCCTCATCTTGACAGCGACGTCCTGAGAACATCACACTGGGCAAGACTCAAATGCCATCTGGGAGCAAAATACCAGCCATAATGATTTTCAAAGCAAGAGGACAGCTGTCACCACCAAGGACGTTGCTTCACTGGTGCTGGAAATGTCTCCCATCGTGGTGACGGGCTGGGCTGGTGTGTCCCGCCCCTTCCAGGAGCTCAGAGCCTGGTCTATGGTCCGGGATGAGGGTCAGTAAATATTTGCTGAATGAATGAATAAGCAACAGAGAGAGCCCCCCATGGGACCACAGAGCACAGACTTAACTCTGGAAAGGAATAAAGCTCTTTGGCACAATTAGGGACCAAGCCCACAACTGTTGTTTTTAAAACATATGGCCCTCCTTTGGCCTTTTATTCACTTGTTGACTCATTCACCCTTTCAGGGCATATTTATTAAGCACCCACGGTGTGCTCGGCGCTGGCCAACGCTGATCCACTCTAGGTCGGGGATGCCGAGAGCGAGCTTCCTCACGCTCAGCGGCGGGCTCTCTCTGCTGTCATGGCTGGTCCTCGCCAGGGGTTCGCATGAGCAAAGGGCCCGAAGCTCTTGGTGAACCCAGGATTTTGTTGGGTTCTGCTGATGTCATGGAAAACCTCAGCAGCTCACACATAGGACAGACTCTGGTCAGTTCGCTGGGAGTTCGCACGCTGAGGGGGAGGTGTGCAGCTTCACGTTGTTGGTCTAGCCTTGGCCAGTAACCAGCATGAATGCCTGGCCACCTCCTCAGTGGAGTCCCTCCTTCTCCTGATGGGAAAAGGCTGGATGGGCTGGTCACCTCTCATGTGAAGGCCCTATCAGAACACTCTGAGGTCCCCTCTACCCACAGCCCCCTTACCACCAAAATTTGAGAACATTCCAGAAATGCATTTCAGTACCATTCGAGGACTCCTAGTACTGAAGGTCCAAGGATGAAAGAGACCTGGGCCCTTTGCTTCAGGAACTGGCCATCTAGAGAAGACAGAGGCGCCATGTCTATAGCACAGGACCCCAAGTCTGTGGGGAGGTGGCCGCAAAGGACACTGATGGCAGGCGATGTCCCCTGAGCACGGGCTCGCCGCTGGAGCCCGCACTAACCATTTTGCCGCAGGCTTCATCCTCTTCGGAGCCCCAGGAGGCAGTGCTTGCCTCCATTTCACAGATGAGCAAGTTGAGACCCACGAGGCCAAGCCACTTGCCCCAGGTCACGCCGGTAGGGAGCCCCATTGACTTGAACTTAACTTAGGTGCCTGCGAAAGCGGATGGTTCCACTGGCCCAGGCTGGGACCTGGCGGGGCAGGCGAGCCGTTGTCCGATGGGGCAGGGAAAAGCGTCTGTGGATAAAGAGGGTGATTAGAGCCTCACAAGTGAGGTCCGTGATCTCCGGGACAGCTGGGGAGCCCCAGAAGTGGCTGATGGTCTAGGGGAAAGTTGAGGAATCAGGGAGGAGGGAGAAAGAAGGAAGGGTTCTTGGGGACAGTGAGCCCCTGCTGTGCCGCCGCCAGAGTGGAGAACAGGGGCAGCAGAAGGAGAGCCCGGGAAGGAGGCCGAGGATTGGCACAATCGCCAAACAAGGGCAGTGAGGTCACAGACCACAAAGCTCCTGGCTGAGCGTGACGGAAAGAGAAGGTAAGCAGGGCCAAGGACTTCCTCGTAAGAAAGAAGAGCTGGGGGCGCCTCGGTGGCTCAGTTGGTTGAGCGGCTGCCTTCGGCTCAGGTCATGATCCCGGAGTCCCGGGATCGAGTCCCACATCGGGCTCCCAGCTCCATGGGGAGTCCGCTTCTCCCTCTGACCTTCTCCCTTCTCATGCTCTCTCACTCTCTCTTTCCTAATAAATAAATAAATAAATCTTTAAAAAAAAAAAAAAAGAAAGAAAGAAGAGCTGAGACCTGGAGATCCCACAGGGAAGACTGTCAGTCTGGAAGCATCCATAGGAGGGCGCTGTCTGGGGGTCTCTTCCAAGCTGTGGGTGGGTGGGTGAGTGGGTGAGGAACAGAGGAGCAGGGGAAGTCCTGGGAGGCCTCCTGGAGGAGCTGTGGCACAGGCTGCCAACAGGGAGATCCAGGTTTCCGTGAATTCAAGGGAGAGGACCCATGGGCCTTCTCAGGAAACTGAAGGAGGTGGCAGGAACTTGCCAGCTCAGAATGAAAGGCGCGAGGGAAGGACTGGCAGGAGGACCAGGTGGAGAGGGGTCGGCGCTCTCTTGGAGCAAATCAATGATTTGGTAGCAGTGATGAAGAAAATCGGCGGGGCATGGGAGGGTGGTGGGCGCAAAGTTGGGGGGGTAGAAACTGCATTCCAGGAACTGCAGAGTTCCCCCCACCCCGGGGGTCACTCTCCTGAGAGGGTGGCTTTCCTGAGTCACCTCCCTCCTCTCCCGGAGGTAGGCGTAGCCCCTCCCCCGGAGCAGCCCTGTCCCAGGGAGCGCTCAGCAGGGTAAAGGGGGTAGAAGGGATCAGTTTTGAGTGTTGGTCCTGCTTCCTGAGGCTATTTGTCTGGGCAGCCACTCAGAAAGGGGGGGGAGGGCAGTCTCCTCCTACCTCCTCCCCCGCCCCTGCCGCCGAGCCCGACCCCCTGGGTTTTATCAGAGCCTAGCCCCAGCAGGGAGCCGCAGGGCCCAGCAGGGCGACCTGAATCCCACCGAGAACTCCGTCTCTGATCCTGCCTTCCTCGCTGTGACTTCAGAAAAAAAGCAACCTCAGGAAGCAAAGCTCCTTCTCATTTCCAAGTTTAAAGAGGTACAGAGACAGGATGGTTCTCTCAAGGATCCTGACCTAAGAGGAGGCTAGATGCCAAGGCCCGGGGCCAGCCAGGCAGTGCTGAATACAAGGGCCTCTCCAGCGAGACACTCCGCCACCCTCTTCCCAGCTGGGCTTGTGCAGTGCTCAGAGAGGTTAAGTAGCGGGCCCAAGGTCACACAGCTCCTGAGCGCACGTCCTGCACACCCGGGGCTGCTGGCTTTCAAAGTCGTCAGTGTTTAACTTTGCGGAGCATTCTGCTACCTTTATCAGGCAAGATCCTCCCCGCTCACTCGGGCACCTTCCCTGAGTGCCCCCCAACAGTCCTCTCCTGTGGGCCACTCAAGGCCTGAAGCTTTAGGGGTTGATGGTCTGTCCCCCGGTGCCAGGAGGCTCTGCCTCTGGGATTAGGAAGTGGGGCGCTATGAATGGGTTGCAGGGAAGGAGTCGGGGAGCTTTCTGCCTGGAAGTATTGAGACCAGTAGGGAAGACATTAGGCTTTGTGAAGTCTGAGCCCCTCCCTCCTGTGTGGCCCCTCTCCCCCCACCCACCCTACTTCCTGAGAGCCGGAGGTCACTCACTGGGAACTGGGGAAACTGTCACTTCCCCATGCCCCCACTGGCCTTCCTTCTCCAGTCCGCAAAGCTGATTTCTGTTCCTGCCTCCCCCTCCCAGGGTCCCCAGATCTCCCCGGGATCTCCCCAGGATCTCCCGAGCCCCAAACTGCTGGATGGAGACAGGTGTTCCCGTTTCACTCCACTCAAACCAAGCTGTTGGCAGCTGCCCAGAACCGTCCTCACGGTAACAGGGCCTGGCCTTCCTCTGCACTGACGGTGGGGACCTGCTGGGGCAGCAGCGAGGGGAGCCAGATTCCTGGCCAGGGGGCTGGGCCCCTGGCATCCCCCCAAGAGCAGCGCCAGCTGAGAGCCTAAGCCTAGAAAAATCCACCCAAGGCCAAGGTGTCTGGGGGCCGCGGAGCCTCCAGACGTCCACTGCTGTGACTAAGGACAAGCACTGTCCCCAGCAGGAGCCACGAACTAGTCACCAGAGCCGCAGATGAGAGCCGGGACCAAACACGCATTTTATAAAAGGAAGACTCTGGACCCGGGGTGGGAGACCCAGTGGGGAGGCTTCTCCACCCCCAGCCCCCTTCCTGGAGCAAAGAGAGATCCTGGGTCAAGAGTGAAGTCCCCTGCCTTGCCTCAGTCTCCCTTTTGGTCAAATAAACAGTCCTAAGGCCCAGAATTAATGAAACATTTGGAATATTGCCATTTCCTAGCCCCTAGAGTTGAGCCCTCCCAGCCCAGAAT
>CM052804.1:3132837-3253297 GCA_028533885.1 Nasua narica | reverse complement strand
TTAAACGCAGATGTTTTTAAATCACTGTAACTAACTGGAATGGGTACCGAGAATCACAGGCATAAAAGCTAAGTGGGCTTTTGTTTTAAGTGTTCGTCATATATTTAAAGGGTCATTGGAGAATATAACACAGAGATGTCCTTGCACTCTTCCTGTTTGCTTTTGCCCAGCAGAGGCTTTCTGTGCGCACACGCACATGCACCCATGGGGCCAGGCCTGAACGGGGCTTGGCTGGAGGGAAAGGGGGTTCCACTCAGGCAGCTGTGAAGCTTCCTAGAGGCAGGGGGACTTCCTGCACCAAAGGCCATGGGGCAGGTGGCTACTCAGGGGACACGTGGAGGCTGGCTGGCACGGAGCTGTCCTCCTCTGATCCCCACAGTGATCAGGGCCGCATCCGTGGAGACTCGCAGCCCCAACGCTTCCTTGTCCCATGGAAGGTGTAAGGGGACAGAGGCATCCCTCTTTGGGGTCAGACTCCACCTTTCTTCCCAGGGATGCTGGGCCCCTTTCCTCTTGCGGCCCATTCTTTCCCAGCAGGGCGGCAGTCCCGGGGGAGGGAGCGAATGGTACAGGATGGCAAGATTAAGGGCATCTCCCAGGTATCTCTGCGCCAGCCCTGGCCCAGCCAACCCCCCGGCTGGAATCGCCCTACGGGGTTGGACCAATTTCAACCCTGTCCCTTTTCAGAACCCAACCCCTACAGTCCACATAGCCAAGAGGAAGCACAATGAGTTTTCGCTTCTACACCATGTGCCTGTCCTTCCTCTTCAGCCTCATCACCACGGGGAGCATGGGAGGGGGATGGGGTAAGGCTCCCCAGATTGTGGGGGAGGATCAAGATGTTTCTAGAATGTTCTATGGGGGCCAGAAACCCACTTCTCCCACTTCCCAAAGAATCCGGCTTACAGGACTAGGTGTCCAGCATCCCATTTTCAGTTGCAACTTAGCTACTCCCTGAGTCCAGACAGGACCCAAGCCCACGGAGCACAAGGCCCAGAGGCTCTTCCAGGCCGAATGCCGACAAGGAGCATCACCTCCCAGGACAGGCTTCTCCTCTTAGTGTGGCCAGCTGGGACACCCAGACTTCCAGCTGCCAGGTCAACGCCCAAAGCCCCCGAGCCCCGAGCCCCCTCCCCTGGCCCCCTCTCTGCTCCCTCCCCCACTCGCAGAACTCCTCTTGGGCAACACCATTCTGCCTGGGCTCCTAGTGCCCGCAGCTCTGCAGCCTTGAACGCTGAGACCCACAATAAGAGTAGATCCCACCTTCCACCCAGCCCCGTCCCATCCTACACACGCATTCGTGTTTATAAAAAAACTAAAATGCAGGGCACTAAAGCGCTCACCCTCCTGTGGGCTTTGCACGCTGGTGTCTTCTAGTCCATTCTACTTTTCTCTTTTGGGTTTCCGTGGCCCACAATCTGGGTTTCAGCCACTAGTGGGTCTCCACTTGCAGTTAGAAAACCACCCCTCCAGGCCAAGACTACTCTGGTCCTCAGGGAACCAAGCTGCGTGAGCTCCTCCCTTTCTCACAACCCCCCAGCGAGCTAGCAAGGGCTTGGAGATGTCACGCTATCCTTTCTTTGGGCCTCCTCTCCTGGGCGCCCTCTTTCTGGCATCCCTACGGTCCCCGACCCCGTCCTCTTCCTCATGGTGTCCTTCCAGTTTTCCAAACCCTGAAAAGCTTCTTCGTTATCCAGAAAACAGGACTTGAGAGATGTTTCACAACCTCGAGAGAGAGGATGGTCGATAGATTCAGCTCATTTCAATTCAAAGACCCCATTCAAGTAACTGACGACTAGTCCGACATTGGATGGTCCAGTAAGGGCCAGCAAGGAGATGCTCTCAATTTACGGACAGAGTTTTACAGGTAGGAAACGAGCTGGGTGTGTACGGAGCAGCCGTGCGTTCGGAACTCTCTGTGGAGTTCTAAAGGGATAGTGTGGGGGGCGCCTGGGGGGCTCAGGCGATAATCACCTGCCTTTAGCTCAGGTCATGATGGGGCTTCCTGCTCAGCAGGGAGTCCGCTTCTCTCTCTCTCTCTCTCTCTCTCTCTCTCTCTGCCTCTCCCCACTGCTCACTCTCTCTCTCTCTCTCTCCTAAATAAAGAAATGAAAATCTTAAAAATATATAAAGCTATCATGTCATTCACTGATCTCAAGAGCTTTAGGAAAAAAGATCTACTACCATGGTTCCATCAGAAGACTCAGAGAAGCAAGGGGAGTGACTCAAGGCAGGGTGGAGAGGGAGGGGAGGATGGGGGGTGTGAACTCAGGTTGGGGGTGCCCATGGGGGATGGCAAGAAGTACCTGGATGGCACTAGGATAGCAAAGCTCTATTCTTTCTGCTGGAGGTGGGGGTTGCTTCCCCAGGGCTCCTCAGCCTGGCAGAACAAGTTTCCAGGCAAACTGGGGGTGGAAAGGGGTGCAGACATTCCTAAGGGCTCCCACACACCCTCCCAGCTCCTAGTGTATTGTACAACCGAAAATGGAAAAAGCAGGGAAGGGTTAAGGCATGGATGGAGGAGAGGAAAGAAAGGGGGAGAAAGAGAAAAAGAGAAGCAGGACAAAGGGAAATAATCATACCTTTTCATACGGTATTCTTTCCACTTGAAAATAAACACTTGCTTCACTTTCTAACATTCTCCAAATTGAAGCTCGTCTTATACTCAGCGTCAGGAGAAACCTGCCAGCTAATGAAGCATCTCACAATCATGGTGAATTGGAACAGAGATGGGGAAAAAAATTGTGTTCAAGGTCATCCCTGAGGCTCACAAGGTGAACATCACCTGGGGCGGTCTCAAGTTCTCAGTGCAGCTCACAGACTGATGCGGACTTTTCTAGTTTGTTATCGGAAGGGCTAACATAATCTGGTCACCATACTTTTAACCACAAAGATTTAGGAGGGAGGAAACTGGTCGGGGTAGGGGGCAGGGCACAATTATATTTTTACTTGCACGTCCATTGTATCTATTTTCAAATATGTGTCCCCAGCAGCAGTTTGGGGGAGGGGGGTTGCATGTTGTTGTGTTTTGTTTTGCATCAGCAATTAACCTAATAAACCACTCTTTCATCGCTCGGGTAGATTAACCACTTCAGAGAGTATCAGATAAACGTGGGGCTTTGATTCGCGCACCTTCAGAAGCCAGGAGGAACAATGGGGGTCGTTTTAACTGTGCAATCCTGGGAATTAGAGAGAAGAGGCCCCTCAGGTAACTGCTGAGAAAGGTCCCTTAATTTGACCCTGTTTCACACAGTCCAATTTTCAATAAAGTGAGGCATTTAGGAAATCACCGCAGGCTGTAATCCCCAGATCTTCCTGGGGGGTTATTCTGTGCAAAGGCCTCCCTTCTGACCCGTCTGCATCTAGCCAGCCCCTCTTTTCTGCTGGGTATTTACCAGTGCTGTCTCTCCCAGCGGCCTCCCCGCCCATGACCATATCAGTCAAGTGCAGTGATCTCTTCTTCCTTTAGCTGGAGCCTCCTCCTTCCCGTTATCTTTGATGATCTGCTTGAACTTGCTTCTTTTCCCAACTGTCAGTAGAAACCCAAAGCAGCATTTGATGGTTTATTCATTGTTTACTGACTTATTTATCGAATGGTATTTCTGCTGCAAATACATTTTTACCAGAAGCAGGAAAAATATACTCCCGCTTCTGAGCCCCAAGCTCCCCTCCCCTGCCCCGCTCTCATCCGCAGTGTATATTCTTCCAAATCCCAAACCGCCTGAATTCGTTGTGAAACTTCCTCCCCCAGGGCTTTAGGGCTAGGTTTGCATTTTGTCCCCCAGTTTCCCTGCTCAAACTTGCTCCTGCAGTCTGGAACCAGACAATGGTAAAGCACAGCCTTCCTTCAGGGAGAATTCCCTTCCCCATGGAGCATAAATGTTTCCCCTCTAGTACCCAGGAAACACGGGGGCTTTCTGGAAAGCCTCCATGCAGACTTCAGTGTTTGCAGCCCCCAGTACCTGGGCTTCTCACAGGGCCTCTGGAGCCCCTGGGATTCAACATCCCCTCCCCCACCCCACTGCTCAAACCGTGAACTTGAAGCACGCCAAGAGGCCGACAGCTCCCCATGCTCCACCCGATCGACTAGTGCAAAACTCACATCTCTTGTGCCTCCAAGTCCCATGAATAGAGACCTAACCCCCTACCCTTAGGTCCCTGTGCCAAAGACCCCATGCCCAACTGCCGTCATCTGTCTGTCTGCATCCCCAGCAAGACAGAAGGCTCTTCAAGGGTGCTGGAAAACACGCCTCCAGCTGCAAATGACAGAAGACTAACCCAATGTGGTTAAGCACCACAAAAATGTACTAGTTCCTGAGGCTGAAGGCAGGGTTGGCTTCAGATGCGGCTTGATGCAGGAGCCCAGACAATGTTATCTTCAGAACTTGTTGCTGTCCTCTTGCTTCCCTCCACTGGCTCCCTTCCCAGCTCCGCTCTCCCTGAGATGTTCTCAGCTTCATACCCAGAGGGGAGGAGTCTGGTTTCAGGGTAATTCAAACAAAAATAGTGGAAGAGTGACTTGCGGAGCTTGCCTGCCTTCCCCTGATGGGACACCATCTCACCATCAGAGCCTATGACTGGGAGGATGAGGTGTGTCGATTGAACCCAGGAGTTCATCACCATCATCACCATCATTATCGTCATCTCACTGTTAGTCATCAGAAAGAAATGGGCAGGTCCTTAAATAAAAGTTGGGGTGGCTCCTATCACAAAAGGAGGAGTAGAGCTGAGCCACAAAACCACCGATTCCTGCCGCAGCTGGCAGAGGCCGTGCCCATCCACATTCCCTAGCACAGAGCCTTCTGAGAATACAGGAAACGATAAAACCCCAAAACACTTCGCAAAAATCTCACCGCTCAGAGTCAACAACTGCTAGCATTTTAGAGTCCTTTTCCTTCCAGTCTTTTCTCTACATGTAGGCACGTTTTTTTGTAGCTGTTGTCATATTACCTATTCGTGGTCATTTTTTCACTTAAAACTACAGCTTTCACAAACACTTACCAGCTGCAGAATAAGACGTTGGAATGATGTGTACTGATCTAGATAGTTGTTGGTGGTTTTTTTTTTTTTCGTAATGGGCTGCTTTTCCAATAGATGCTATTACAAAAATGCAACCGGAAGCATTTTTACATTGCACGTTGGGTAGAGGAGGTAAGTCTTTAAAAAGGGGGTGATGGGACCTCAGGAACCACCCCGGTGACCCTCGAGTTCCTGGGACTGCCTCGGTCTGCCCTCTCTGGTCGTCCTTGGCACCGTGATGAGCTGGGGTATTCCGTCCGGCATTCCAGATCCTCCCGGCGTCACCCAGGGAACCACATCGGGCTCCCTGGTGATAAATTCATCACAGGGACGTGGCCGCTCTCCTGAAATTCTCTTCAGGGAACAATTTTCTGAGATCTCACATCGTGTCTAATTGACAACTTTCTTTAATGGGCTGGGATGATAACTCTTTCTTTAAGCCACAAATGATGATTAATGGAGTTCCAAGAGGACACGGGTTTCACTGCATTCTCACCTTCATTATTTTAATCTCTCTCCGAATGACTGTCTAATGGACCCGTATTGCTCTAACACTCCATGAGTGGTGGGTGGGTGTCCATAAATCCCTCCGAACCTCGAGAGGTCCCGAGGCCGGATTAGAGCCCACAGACAGGCGCAGTTAAAAGCCGGCCCAACCCTTGGCTGCAGGAGGGCGGGGACAACGGGAGGAGACTATACAGTGGCCAGTGGCTCCTGGGTGACTCAGTGGGTGGAAGCCTCTGCCTTCAACTCATTCATGATCCTGAGGTCCTGGGATGGAGCCCCGCATCGGGCTCTTTGCTAGGCAGGGAGCCTGCTTCCCCCTCTCTCTCTGCCTGCCTCTCTGCCTACTTGTGGTCTCTCTCTCTTGTCAAATAAATCAATAAAATCTTTTTTAAAATTTATTTGACAGAGAATGAGAGAGAGAGAGTGTGTGTGCACAGGGTGCTCTTTTATTTATTTATTTTATTTATTTGAGAGAGAATGAGAACGGGGGTGGGGAGGGTCAGAGGGAGAAGCAGACTCCCCACCAAGCAGGGAGCCCTATGCGGGACTCGATTCTAGGACTCCAGGATCATGACCTGAGCCGAAGGCAGTTGCTTAACCAACTGAGCCACTCAGGCTCCCGATTCTGCTTTTTTTTTTTTTTTAATTCATTCATTCTGCAAAGACTTACTGTGTGCCTATTATGTGCCAGACACTCCTCTGGGCCCTGAGGACAAAACAGACACAAATTCAGGACAGGTAACAGCAAATGCATAAAACCTATACAATGTCGGAGAGGAGTAGGTGCTGGAGAGGAGAGCAAGACCGGGGAGAAGGTAAGAGCCATCCTAGGATGCTGGTTTGTGCAGTCTACAGAGTGACCGACTGTCATGTGCCCCCACCTTGGGCACCTCGGCAGCCGTGATGGTTAATTTTACATGTCAGTTTGCCTTGGCTGCACTACGACATCCAATTGTTTGGTCAAACGCTAGTCTAGATGTTGCTGTGAGGTACCTAATCAGATTTTTTGGATGCAATTAACATTTAAATCAGTAGGCTTGGAGTAGAGCAGTTTACCCCCCTAATGTAGATAAGCCTCATCCAATCAGTTGAAGGCCTTAAGAGGAAAAAAAACCCTGAGGTCCCCTTGAGGGAGAACGAATTCCGCTTCCAGACTGCCCTCGGACCTAAGACTGCAACATCATCTCTTCCCTGGGTCTCCAGCCTGCCAGCCTCCCTGCAAATCTGAAACTTGCAAGCCCCCACTCCCCCCACCCCTGCAATGGCCGGGAGCCCATTCCTTGAAATTCCTTTCACTCTCCCCTTCCTCCTCCCCTCCCCTCGGTCACCCCCTCCCCCTCCCTCTTATTCTCACTCCTCCCATATATCTTTCCTTTTACCTGTGTCTGTCTTTCTCGCGTTGGTTCTGTTTCTCTGTGGAACCCTGACCCATACAGCAGGGCACAAGGTATGGCTGCTCGCTTGGGCTCTTCCCGGCCTCACTATAGCTGCCAGAGTCACGAAGCGAAGGCAGGGGCGGAGGTGGGGGGGTGGGCAGCGCCCAAGCCCAGGGATGCTATCTCAGGACTGCCCTCCTTGAAGTTTCCACCCCAAATAGCTGGGAGCTGCCCCTACCTGTGCCAAAGGTCAGGCCACAGGTGCCTTCCCATTTCCCCCTTTCAGGGGTCTGGGGGCGCACTGCCCCTAGCCAAAGCCCTCTGGGGGCCTTTTGTATGGAAACGAGGCTTGCTGTTGTATTCGGTTTGAGTTGGACCCCAATGGAGGGTCTTGGGGGCAAGTAAGGCCCTTCAAGCCCCCCAAAATCTTGCAAGCTGCACATCACGGTTTGCGCCACCCCCCCAAACCCCGTCATCTCCTGCCTGTGCACAATCCCTTCGGAGGGACGGTGGCCCCTGTGGCCTGCGGAGTGGCAGGACGTCGTTGCTGAAGCCATCTGGACGATGTACAACAAGGTCTTTTAGCGAGAAGTACAGGATTCTCCGAAGAGATTTTCGCTGGAATGTCAGGCTCTGCTTTTTTTTTTTTTTTACATTAAGAACACGTGTCATTGCTCCAGAACACTGTTGTCTTCTGGGAACAAACACAGAGGCCCATTGTTTAGCCTGCCAATTAGGAGCCATGATTGACCCCACCACACAAAGGCCCGGTTGTGCCCGACCGGCTGAGGAAAGTGTCTTGGACCTTCTGACACAGGTCTTGGGACGAAGGATCCTGAGCTTGTCGTTTATGGGACTCTGGGGGGCCGTTTCCCCCGTTCCGCCAGTGGGCGGTGCAGCCAGCAGCTGGGGCGCGCTGGTCCCACTGTGGTCTCCGGGGCCGTTGCTCCATGCACAACCTCAGTGCCCAGGTCTCACCCTGGGGCAAACTCGGCCCCTGAGTTCCAGAAGCATCTCCTCCCTGAAGAGCTGGAGGAAGCTGGGTTTCGAAGGAGCAGCTGTAGACTGAGGCTTCCTAGCTCGGAGGGGGACCTGTGCATGCTCCTGACCGATGGGTGTCTTTTGCCACCACGGGGTCAGCCACACAGGCAACTCGGGGTCATCAAGAGCAAGACACTCAGTGTCTGCGAGCCCCAGAAGGAGGGGGCTCCCCGCTTGGCAGAGGCTCCCAAAGGCAATAGAAAACTGCTTGAGTTTGACTTCTTTCATGAAAACCAACCCACGGGCACCTGAGTGGTTCAGTCAGTTGAGTGTCCGACTTGATTTCGGCTCAGTTCATGATCTCAGGGTCCCGAGATCGAGCCTCCCCTCAGGCTCCCCACTCAGCAGGGAGTCTGCTTGGGGATTCTCTCCCCCTCTGCCCCTCCTCCTGCTTGTGCGCACTCTCTGTCTCTCTCTTAAATAAATTTAAAAAAAGAAAAAAGATGAAGACAAGGGGCGCCTGGGTGGCTCAATCGGTTAAGTGTCTGCCTTCGGTTCAGGTCATGATCCCAGGGTCCTGGGATCGAGCCCCACATCGGGCTCCTTGCTCAGCGGAGACCCTGCTTCTCCCTCTTCCCCTCCCCTTGCTTGTGCTCTCTCTCACTATCTCTCTTTCTCTCAAATAAATAAAATATTTTTTTAATTAAAAAAATAAAATAAAAATGAGGACTAACGGGGGCAGTGCCCGGCTGGCTCAGTTGGCAGAATGTGCGATTCTTGATCTCAGGGTCATGAGTTCGAGCCTCACATTGAGTGTAGAGCTTATTTAAAAAAAAAAACAAAAAACAAATGAAGACCAACAGAAATAAGACTTTCCCAAATACATGCAGCAGTTATGAAAATCTATTCTTCAGGGGTAAACTTCAATCATTAAACAGGTGGAAGAAAGTGAGGAGAGATGCTTCTTCTATAAACAGGGCTGACCTCTCCAAACTCATTCTAACCACCGCAGCACGGAAGGGAACCCAGAGCTCCCAGGTCCCAGTGCAGGCGAGGACTTACATCTAAGACCTAAGACCCTTTTGCCTCTTATAGGAGATTCATTGCGTAAATGTGGAAAATTCATTTGCTAAAACAGTGTGTCTGCTATTAGGATGGTTTTTATAGAGTTTATTGTAATAACACGAAAAATTATAATGTGAAAAAGTTTCTTACTCCTAGACTAAACATGTTTCTTTTTTCCCCAGAGAGTAATTCAAAAACAATTCATAGAGCGTGAACATGTCTATGGTTTTTTAAATTATGCTAAGATAGGAGTCTGGAAGGAAGCACTTTTTAAATGTTAACATAATCTTGGAGGAGTGGGACAATGTGGTATTTTTCTTCTTCCTTTCTTTCTTTCTTTCTTTCTTTCTTTCTTTCTTTCTTTCTTTTCTACCATTTTTCATAAAGAGCATGTATTCCTTTGGGAATTCCTAGTGGGAAAGAATAAAATTAACAAAAATAAGCAAACAAGTGGTTGCAATGAGAGAATAGGCTGAGAACCCCATTATCCAGCTTCTTCTCCCTTGTTCCAGAATCGCGTTTACCCGCAGTCTGACAACTGGCTGCTGGGCACCCTTCCCGGGCTCCGTGCAATAAACACCCAGGGCCTCTTGGCCGGCTTCTGATCGCATCATGTGCCAAACATAGAGGTTGGCAACCTCTGAATTTTATCAGGTTTAGGTTTTTCTTTTTTTCTCACTCTGGCTACACACACACACACACACACACACACACACACACAAACACACAGGTGTGCATGTCCCAGAATCTCCACATTTTGGCTGCAGGAGCTCCCGTGAGTGGCTCCTCTGCAAGAAACAGGCTCACAGGGTATGTGACAGTCTCCTTATGGGAAGATGACCTCCTTTCATTGATGTTGGAATCCTGCTTCCGTTCTTCTCCAGGGGACACTGTCCCTCGATGCCTAGATGCCTAGCCGTGGGTGAGACAGACTTCAGTGATCATACCCGGGGCCATGCTTTCCAACCCAAAGGCTGCAATGCAGAGGTGACTTCGAGAGAGTCGACACAGGGAGCCTCCCTGAGCGTCCTCCTCTCGGTCTAAGAGCATGACTGGTCCCCTGGAGAAGGGAAGCACACTCACGTCCCAGGAGATTGGCACACACACTGTGATAGGCTCCAGGTAAACCTGCTCATTTCCACTGCATCAAATGATTGAAATCTGTGGTTTGGGCAGCTGCATTAAGCTTGTGGATTTCTCTCACGCCTCACCCCCCTAATTATTCATCCTGTTGATTTCAGCAAGAATTGCAGCTGAGTATCTGAGGTCAGAATTATTTCCATTCTCCAAACTGCCAGGAGGAATCAGCTTCCATCCCCCAGGAAACTGGCTGCCTCACCTTTACATACATGGAACCCTGAGCTGGAATGCTGGGATGCTTGTCCCTCCCTTGTCCCCCCACACCTCCCCCCATACTCACCTACTTCTTAGTTCTCATGTCATCTGGTGATGACACCTTCCTTGACGCCCACTGGCAGAGCTAAACCAGTAACGACTGGTACAGAAAACGATTCATTCATCCAACAAATATTTATTGAGTACTGTTAGGTGCCCCACACTGGGGATACATAGTGAACCAGTGAGACGTGGTTCTTCTAGCATGGAAACATCTGGACACTTAATAAAATGGCCAAGAGGACACCAGTGGAAGTTCAACTCCTATGGGAGCGCAGCACGCATCCAAGTTAATGCCACGGCACTGGGCTAGCAAAGCAAAGAAATATCTTGGCGGAAACCAGGTTGGGACTCCCTTGGGTTGACTTTAATAGCAGACTGCAGGTGGTTGGTGATTTGTTTACTCAAACATTATTAAAGATGAACTATCATATCTGAGTGTTAACCCATCCTCCTCTAATGCCCCTGTCCCCTGCTCCTGGTACCGCCGGTCTGTCATGGTGGCTTGTCATCAGAGTCACTCTGGCTGCCCTCCACTAGTGGACAGACTCATGTCTCTCTTGGAAATGCCTCCCAGTCTGTCACCATGGCTACCATCTGACTTAATCTCCGCATTCTCAACATCTGTCCTTCCTTCCCTCCTCAAACATTTATTTACTCAACACCTACAGGGTGCCAGATACTTGGTAAGGGCTGGGATAGAGTCGCAAGCAAAGGAACAAGCAGTCTCTGCTCCCATGGGGAGTCCAGGCTAGTAGGGGAGGCGGACACTACCCACGGTCCCTCTGTAAATGTAAATGAGGACGTTGATAGGATAAATGAATGGATGAATGAACGCATAAATGGCCAATTACCTGGACCGCCCTAGGATCTTTGCTCTGATCCACCTTACAGTGGAACTGCCTGAATAAGCAACCCCTCCTACTCCTCCCCCCCTCTCCGCCCTGCATAAAATTTTCAATGGCTCCCTATTGCACACTAGGTCAAGTTCTAATTCCCTAGCCTGGTGGCTCTTTGTGCTCTGGTTCCAAGCTACTTCTCCAGCTTCATTTCCTTCTAACCCACTAGGATAACCTATGTACTATTATACTATTGCTATGTTTATTTTGCCTGTCTAGGAAACTCACCTAGTGAGTGCTGCAATCTTGTTCATCTGAAGGAGGGGAAAGGTGTAGGATAGCAGGATTTGGTGGAGAAGAGACAAAGCCTCACCTTCTAACGTGGGAAGTCCTGATGTTATTATAGAAAAATCAAGAAAGAAGAAAATAAGCATTTTTTTGAAATATGAAGGTAAATCGCAGAAGAAACAGCTGAAGGATTCGATATTGGTTGCTTCCAGGGGTAGAAATCGAGAGTTAGGAGGGACAGGGCATGAGACTGGGAGGTTCTGTTTATTCTAAGACTGATTTTACAGAATTGCCTTCTAAAAGGCATGGATTCATTTGTTTTAAAGCCTTTTTTTTTTTTTTTTTTACCTTTTTTAAAGTAACCCCTAGGCCCAACATGAGGCTTGAACTCATGACCCCAAGATCAAGAGTCTCTTGCCCTACTGAATGAGCCAGTCAGGTGTCCCTAGTTTGGTTTTTAATAGTTGTTTTTTTCGGGGGGGGGTACCTCAGTGGCTCAGTCGGTTAGGCGTCTGTCTTCAGCTCAGGTCTGATCCCAGGGTCCTGGGGTCCAGCCCCACGTTGGGCTCCCTGCTCAGTGGAGAGCCTGCTTCTCCCTCTCCTGCTGCCCCTCCCTCCCACTTGTGTTCTCTCTCTCTCTCTCTAATAAATAAATAAAATCTTTTCTTAAAAAGTTGTTTTTAATGCCCAATGAAGCAAGATAAAAATTTAAATAAGAACTAGGTGCGCCTGGGTGGCTCAGTCCGTTAAGTGTCCGACTCTTGATTTCAGCTTAGGTCATGATGGAGGGTTCAAGCCCCTGGACAGGCTTGGCGCTAGGCATGGAGCTTGCTTAAGATTCTCTCTCTTCTTCTGCCCCTCCCTACCCTCTCTGTCTAAAAAAAATAAAAATAAATAAATAAATACAATTTAAATAAGAACTAAAGATATTAAATGAGATGATGTCTACAAAGCGCATGGCATAATGTCCGGCATGTAATAAGCGAAGAAGAAACAGCCATCATTACTTGTGCCTTTTCCATGAATCCTGCCACAGAGCAGAGGCAGGAAAGGGGATGTCCTGTCTCCTCAGGTCACCCCACGTGGCAATCCCGCAACAGCTTCCCAATAGATCTCTCTGCCTTTGCTGTTTGTTCTCCCTTCTTAATGCCCCATCCACCGACCAATGGCACACTCACCTCCCTAAGACTACGTTTCTCGTGAAATCCCTCTTGACAAGGGTTTTCTAGTGTGTGTTAGGGCACTGATAGCTGCTGGGAAAAAACAAACCCCAAACTGTGAAGGGCTCCCCGTGATACAGGCATATTTTTCACAGAAGCTCCATGCCTCTGACATTCCAAGGAGATCTTATTCTTGACGTCTCAGGAACATAGACTTTTGACTGTGAGGCTTCTCCATGCCCTGGCGCCCTTAAGTCCTTTCCATCCAACAAGGAGGAAGGAGCTAGAGAGAAGACGTCACTCCTTCCCTGCTGAGTTGGCTTGGGAGTGAGGCGCATCACTTCTGGTCACATCCCATTGGCCAGAAGTAGTCACATGGCCCTACCTAGATGCAAAGGGGATGCTGGGAAATGTAGTTCCTGACTGCACAGCCTCTGCACCTTGGAGACTCACACTGAAGAAGACACTAGCCATTTTGATGGAGGCAACTCTGCCACATTCACCACCTACAGAGTGACTTCCATAATCTTGGCTTAGCCCAATGGTTCACTTACTTGTCCAAATGGTGTGGGTCCTGCCTCCCAACACAACTTTCTGTAGTCCAAGCTGCCAGTCTTGCTAACATCTCTCCCACTTAGTTCTGTATGTTCATTCCACAGGGCACATTCCATGCTTCTAAATACAGTAGGGTTTTTTGAAATACAAACTCCCTCTCTTCTTTGAAGACTTCTTCATTTCTAAACCACGTTCTGACTCACTGAAACTGAATTTCTGAGTCACAGAGTTTGAGAGTTGGACAGTTGGCAACATGGTCCACCCCACTGCTAGAAGAGATGGGAAATGAGACCCAGGGAGGCTAAGGGAATCCCCCAAAGTGTGACCTTCAAAGCAGACCCTTCTGCCCTGTGTGTGAACCATTCAACAGGAACTTCAACGGCAAGGACAAGTCACGATCTGAATTTTGCTGAGCCAGGAATCTGATTGCATGGAGCGAGCCTTGCTGACCTCTGAGCATTGCATCTCCTTGTGGATTTGTTGTGACGGGAGCCAGCCTCCAAGATGGCCCCATAAGCTCTGCCTTCTGATATTCATGCCCTGTGTAGTCACTTCCCACACTGAGCCAGGGTTGGACTGTGTGACCAATAGCACAGGGTGTTTGCTTATAATATTTGATCGTGGAGGAGTTGGGCTTCCGTTATGGTGCTCCCTCGTTCTTGGATCACTCACTTTGGGGGACGCCATGTCTTGAGTGGCCCTATGGAGAGGTCTATGTGAAAAGAAATGGAGGCCTCCTGCCAACAGCTAGGAGTGTGAGGTTGGGACAGACCTTCTGGCCCGATCACAGACTCAGCCAGCAGTCACCCACATCCTCATGAAAGACTCTCAGCTGCCAGCTAGGCTGCCCCTGGATTCCTGATTCTCAGAAACTGGGTGATACAACACGGCTGTGGTTTTAAGCTGCTAAATCAGGGGATAATTTGTCACTTGGCCACAGATAACTAACACAGCCATCGTTTGCTGCTCAAAATCAAGGATGCATTTTGGTTTACTTGGGAGGGGGAGAAAATTGAAAATTATAAAATATATCAAAGTTTTTTTTAATTTGGATTCTATAAAGGGCTCATAAAATGTCTACTGTAGATATCAAACATCCTGGTATTTCTTCTGTGTATTGTCCTAAGTAACCAACTAAATTACTAAGAAAAAGAAAAAGAGGAAGGAAAGAAGGAAGCAAGGAAGGAAGGAAAGAAAGAAGGGAGGATGTCTGGGGTGCCTGGGTGGCTCAGTTAAATGTCTGCTTTCAGCTCAGGTCATGATCCTGGGGTCCTGGGATGGAGTCTGTTTCTCCCTCTCCCTCTGCTTCCCCTGCTTGTGCTCCCTTTCTATCAAATAAATAAATGAAATCTTAAAAAAAGAAAAAAGAAGGAAGGATGGATGGAAGGCAGGGAGGGGAGGAGGGAGGGAGAAGCTTCTCTTCGAAGCTGTCTGAATGCCACATCCCTATGGGGCTTTCCCTGATTCACCCCTTACTTGTAATATCTAGATGTCACTTCCCCTATTGTAGTTTGATATTAACTTTCTTATGACATTTATTATAGTCTATCTTAATTCGTTCATTAATTCAATAAAGAAATATTTATTGAGCACCTAGAGCCATCTCTGCTCTGGGTGTTTAAAATTCTTCCATGAACAACATACAAGGATTTTACCCTAGTGGAGCTTATGTCCTAACTGGAGAGAAAGGAGCAATAAACACAATAAAAAGCAAACTATATATCACAGAAGGTGATAAACGCTATAGAAAAAAAGTAAAATGCAGAACAGGGAGATCAAATTGTTTATATCTTTATCATGTCTCTCCTCTGTTAGAGGCTCAGGAGAGGTTGCCAGTGAACTTGGAATGTCTGTAGTGCTTTGCATATGCCAGGTGCTTGCAAATATTTGCTTAATTCATGCAAGGATAAAGGAGCTGGCCCCAGAATGGGGGAGTTCCTGCAGATGGTAAATCCAAGAGTTACTGGCTGCTGAGGCAATACCCCAACTTCTAGGTAATCATCAGATAAATGAGCAGACTCAGGCCAGAAGCCCAGCTGGGGGACAGCGTATGAGGGAATCCTTCTTTCAACCCCCAGTGCAAAGAATCTCATTTCGTTCATTTCAACATAAACCACTTTATCTCTCTCTGGTATACCAGATTGCCAATTTGGCAGAATCGGATCAAAGAAAGACTTCTGCTCAGTATCACAGGACCCAGATAAATAAAACTGCTTTATATACCCAAACACCTTGTACAAGGGACATCCTTATCAGGACTTCATGAGGCATCTTGTGTTCTGTACCTGGATGACCTCACAGATTTTCACCCGAGTCTGGAAGAAACAGACCCAAGTAGATAGAGAGCGCCATGACACGTCCAGGTGCTGGGCACATTCAAGACCATGGCTTGCCTCCCAGACATCCAAAATGTCATGATGAAATCTCGACCCAAAGAAACAAAGGCAGACAGAATATGCCTCCCATGGTTTACTATGTGGTCCCCTATAGTTTGAGATTTGCAATTTGTTTTAACAACAGGCAAAAAGGGGCATCTGGGTGTCTCAGTTGGTTAAGCGGCTGCCTTCAGCTCAGGTCATGATCCCAGGGTCCTGGGATCGAGCCCCCCTGCTCAGTGGGAAACCTGTTTCTCCCTCTCCCTCTCTCTCTCTGCCCCTCTCTCTGTGTGTCAAATAAATAAATAAAATCTTTAAAAAACAATAACAACAACAACAACAACAACAACAACAGGCAAAGATACAAGGTGTATATTTTCCTATTAGGTTTAATACACCACAGATAATAAGCTACAATTGCAACATTATTGATATAGACTAAAACAGTAATTTGTATTTAAATGGCTCTGACTTGCAAATGATCTAGAAACAGAATTTTGGATTCAGAAGAAATTTAGGCTACTTCGTAAAAAAATAGCTAACTAAAATTTAAATTAAAAAAATTTTTAGGGGCATCTGGGTGGCTCAGTGGGTTAAAGCCTCTGCCTTTGGCTCAGGTCGTGATCTCGGGGTCCTGGGATCGAGCCCCACATCGGGCTCTCTGCTTGGCAGGGATCCTGCTTCCCCCCACCCTCTGCCTGCCTCTCTGCCTTCTTGTGATCTCTCTCCTCTTTGTCAAATAAATAAGTAAAATCTTTAAAAAAAAATTTTTAGGGGTGCCTGCGTGGCTCAGTCAGTTAAGCATCTGTCCTTCAGCCGAAAGCATGATCCCAGGGTCCTGGGATCGAGTTCCACATCGAGTCCTGCATCCAGCTCCCTGCTCAGCAGTGAGTCTGCTTCTCCCTCTCCCTCTGGCCCTCCCCTGACTTGTGCTCTCTCCCTCTCTCTTTCTCTCTCTCCCTCAAATAATTATTTATTTATTTGAGAGAGAGGGGGGCAGGGAGGGACAGAAGGAGAAGCAGGCTTCCCGCTGAGCAGGGAGCCCGATACAGGGCTCGATCCAGGAACCCAGGATCATGACCTGACCGAAGGCAGCCACCCAAACACCCCTAAATAAAAATATTTTTAAAAGGTGCAATGCCCTCCATTTTTTGCAAAAAGTGCCCCCCCAGGACACACATACACACATGCACACAAGCCCCCTCCTGCACATCCATCCAAGGCCCCCCTTACTCCTTACTCCATGCTCAACCCTTCCAAACAAACAAGCTGACATCTTCTTCTTTGCTGTGTCCTCTTCACTGGCTCTTTCTTCTCAGCATATTAACACACTCAAGTCTTTCTCTTTAAAAAAGCAAAACAAAACAACAAAAAACCACTTGATCTCATGTTCCTCTCGGGCCACATTCCCGCCTTGCAAGGCTCTACTGGTGTCCTGGGGCTTCGGGGACACAGCACCGTGCACTTGGGTGGCTTCAGCAACAGAAAAGTATTGTCTCCCAGCTCTGGAGGCCAGAAGTGCAGGATCCCGGTGTTGGCAGGATCCGCTTCGCTCCGGGCCTCGCCCCGCCCCCCTCCCGGGCTGCTATGGCTTCTAGGGCCATCTTTGCTGTTCCCCCCACTCACAGATGCATTGCCGGGATCTCTGCCTTCGTCTGCACTCTGACCTTCCCCTTCCCCTTGTGTGAGTGTCCGCTTCTGGGAAGAAGTGGGCATCCACTTCTCCCCTTTCTGTAAGGACACCAGTCTTCTTGGTTTACGGTCCCCTGGAATGACATCAACTTGACTGTATCTGGAAGGCCCTATCTCCAAATAAGGTCACATTCTGACGCAGGTGGGGTTAGGACTCCAGTAAATCTTTTGCGAGAGATACAATTCAACCTGTTAGAACAGCCAAACTCCAAAGAGGATGCCTCCTTACTCCTGGCCTCCATCTGTTCCGACCCAGCTGACCCCACAGCCCGGTGTCCTCTGGCGTCTGCACTGCCCTTGCTGAGGATTAAATGACCTCGTGGTGGCTCAGTCTGGTGGAACTTTCCTGACCCTAACAGGTGGAGCTTATAGTCACACTGTCACTGACCACTTTCTCCTTCCTCTTTTGGCCTCTCCAGTTCCCCTGGTATTCCATGTATCCGGCTAGAACCTTCTCAAGCTCTTCTAGTACTTCTCTTCCCCCTCCTCCTCCTCCTCCTCCCTTTCCTCCTCCTCTTCCTCCTCCTTCTCCCTCTCTTCCTCCTCCTCCTCCCTTTCTTCCTCCTCTTCCTCCTCCCTCTCTTCCTCCTCCTCCTCCCTCTCTTCCTCCTCCTCCTCCCTCTCTTCCTCCTCCTCCTCCTCCTCAGTGCCACCTGCCACATTGTTTCCACGGTGATCTCTCTGACAGCCAAGTATAATGTTTAGAATTATTCAAGGGTTCTACATTGCCTTCAGGATAAAGCCCAAACTCCTAAATGTAACATGAGAGGCTCCTTAAAATATGGTCCCTGCTCATTTCTCTCACTTCCTTTTCTGCCTTTGTATGAGGACTTAATTCCTTCCTTCCTTCCTTCCTTCCTTCCTTCCTTCCTTCCTTCCTTCCTTCCTTCCCTTCTTCTTCTCTCTCTTTCTTTTCTTTAAATTTATTTGAGAGAGAGAACACAAGCAGGGAGGTGGGGCAGAGGAAAAGGGAGAAGCAGACTCCCTGCTGAGCAGGGATGCAGGTCAATTCCAGGTCCCTGGGATCCCCCCCTGAGGCTGATGCCTGACAGCCAGGCACCCTTGTGAGGACTGTTTCAACCCTGTTGACACTTTGCCACCCCCCCCCCCACAAAGTGCTACACTGTTCTTTCACATTCCCTTTATACCGACTGTTCCCTCTGTCATCACTGCCCTTCCTCAACCTCTGACCATTGCTCCTTGGCATCTTTTAAGAATCAAACCAGAGGTCCCCCAGGGAAGTCTTTCTAAGCCCTCCAGAATGGCCTAGGTCTTTCCCCCTGCCTTCTTCAGCACTTTGTTACTTTGTATCATAATCATGGCTTTCCGGCTCCAAAGCCCTAGTCCTCTGCCTGACAGTAACCTGTTGATGAGTTTTCTCTAACTCACTGAGGAATACAAAGAAATCTAAAGCCCTTGTTCATATTTAAGGTTCTTGTCTTTTTTCTAGTATTTTCCTCAGTGTAATGGGAGGATGATAGCGTCAGGATCACGTGGGGAGCAGATTAAAGTGCATAGACTGTACCCTGAACCTGAGAATCTGGATTTAAACAAGCTACCTCTTTAATTTATGTGAACAAGGTTCGGGAAGAAAGGCCTTTTAAGCTTTACCACAATTTTTTAAAGCGAGTTTACCCCCAATGTGGGGGCTTGAACTCATGAGCTGGAGATCAAGAGTCATATCTTCCACATGAGCCAGCTGGGCACCCCAAGCTTATCGCATTTTTTATAAAGTTTTGATCTATTTGTCAGAGAGAGAGAGAGAGAGTAAAGTAGGGGGAGCAGCAGGCAGAAGGAGAAGGATACTCCCTGCTGAGCACAGAGTCCAATGCGAGACTTCATCCCAGAATCCTGAGATCATGACCTCAGCCAAAGGCTGCCGCTTAACCAACTAAGCCACGCAGGCAGCCCCGTTTATCACATTTTTTAAGGCTATTGTAGTTGCGATCTTCTGGTGACAAGCAGGGAGAACTGGAGCCCAGCTCCATTACCTTTTCTTTGGAAATCGATCATTTTGTTTGAGCCTTGAAGCTTTTGCCTTTAAGAGTTTACCAGGAGAGTGCAAATTCTACTTGCAGAATCAACAGAGCTAGGAGGATGGACAGGATGTCAGAGGAAGCAAAGCAGCCCTGTGTGGTCAGAAGTGAGGGGTAGTGTAAAGGAGGCCAATATCACACACAGAGAGGACCCTAAGAAAAGACGTCCTTTGTTATTCATTTTGTTTTATTCTAAAATTTTAGTGTGCATCAGATTCACGTGGAGGGCTTGTTAAGCTGCGGATACCTGCGGTCCACCCCTACAGTTTCTGATTCAGCAGATCTGGCAGGGGGATCCAAGACGTTGCATTTCTAATAAGTTCCCAGGTGATGCTGAGGCTGCTGGTCCAGGGAGCACACTCTGAAAACCTCTGAGCTAGTTCAACCTCTGTGCCCAAAGCAGTAATCTATTCTGCAATATCCATGGAGACGGGAACATGATCCCTGCCTTTCTGCATAAACCAGATGTGGATCTTATTACATTTCAAGCTTGGAGTTGCTGTGGATAACCCTCATGATTCTTCTTTGAATGAAACCAAAATTTGCCTCAGAACTTTCCACCCACTGACCACAGGTCTGGCTGCTGGGATTTCATAGAATTTACCTGTGCCTATTTGTATTCTTAAAAAATTTGAGGACAGCCATCCTCTCCTATTTCTTCTTTCCTCTACCAGCCTCTTCTGCTCCTTCAGCCCTGCTGAATGACCAGAGGATTTCCATCAAGTGCTGTCTCCCTGACACAGTCTTTAAGCTTGTCAATTTCTTTTACGTGCCTTTCCTACTCAAAACTGGCCATAATACTCCACATGGGGTCTGGCCAGTTCAGAATACAGTCTCTTGAACTGGACACTATTTTAATACAAATTGTATGTTTTGGGGGGCACCTGGCTGGCTCAAGAGGGAGAGCGTGGGACTCTTTGATCTCTGAGTTTGAGATCCATGTTGGGTGTAGAGCTTTCTTTAAAAAAAAAAAAGTGGGGGTGGGCATCTGGAGCGCCTGGGTGGCTCAGTTCGTTAAGTGTCTCTTGATTTCGGCTCAGGACATGATCTTAGGGTCATGAGATGGAGCCCTGAGTCAGCTCTGCACTGGGCCTGGAGCCTGCTTAAGATTCTCTCTCTCCCTCTGCCCATTCTCCCCATCCCCATCCCACCCCCTCTAAAAATAAAAAAAAAAAACGTAGATTGCATGTCTTTTAACAAAGGGTTCTGCTTGGTGGGGAGTCTGCTTCTTCCCTGACCCTCCCCCATCTCATGCTCTTTCTCATTCTCTCTCAAATAAATAAATAAAATCTAAAAAAATATATGGTCAATATAGTGCTACTTTTCCTCCTAGTGTTCATAGTCTAAAATAATAGAAGACAATTATTTTGCCCAGTTTAAGCTGAGGGAGGGGAGTAGTAAAGAGAGCAAGATAGGTAAAGTTGAGAGGTTATAGTCACAAACTTAACATCCAGAATATTAAATAATGTAACTTTGGTTCCATTTCCCCCAAATTTCTATTTATTACAATGCTTGGTCTAACCACGTATCTGGATTCCTCTCTATTGATTTAGCAGTCTATTTAGCGGATGCTGCTTATTTTGAAGATGTTATTATTTTGCATTCCCTCCTGGAGCTTGCGATGATACCTCTATCTTTGAGAAATTAAAAAAAAAAAAAGCAGGTTTCTCCGCAGTCAAGAATTAATGTAAATAAAATCTGACTTCAGTTCGTTCTAAGTGATACGGGATTTGGGGAGGGGAAATACACAACACAGACATTTGAAGACTTTAGAGAGTGGTTTGTGATTCTGGCTACTAGAATGCTTAAAATATGGCAGTAAGAAGAAAGGAGAGCACGGGGCTCATGAGACCCTGATGGGAAACGAGAGCGGGGAATTTGTTTTGTCTCTTTCATCCACAGACTTTCAAAGCATGACACTTGCGGTAACAAAATTGCATTGCGAAAGTAGTGTGTCATTATCTGCTCTTCAAGATGGGGACACGTAGACAGGGAATGGCCTCCTCCAACACGAACAACTTTCAAGTCGCACCGCTAAGCTTCCTTCCACCGCATGAAGGCGAAAGCTGGCCTGCTACCACGACCCTTCACGAAAATGGAGAAAATTCTCGGGTTTAAAATTTCCTCTTGACTTGTACTGAAAGTTAAAAGGGTACTTTTAAATTGCACATCCCTCCTGACCCCTACCTACGGTTAATGACTACTGTACACCGAAGAGAAGCGGAGGAATGGAGGACCACCACCCGGTACCGAGCGCGGAAGCGTCCGGGTTCCCCTCCACCGCCCCCCACCCCCCACCCCTGGCACCGGGTCCAAGCGGTGGGGGCGGGATGCTTCGCTCCCGGCGGCTGGGGAAGTCTCCCGGCTGGGGGGGGGGGAGGCTGTTCCGTAGAGAGGCTTGTTTGGCTCGCAGCAGGGCGCTCCCTGGGGAGCGGCTGCGTGCTAGAGGAGGCTGGGAAGCACGCAGCAAGCAGGATGCTCCCGGGCCGGGGTCGGCGCGGGTACGAGTATGTGCACGGCGGGGAGGTGCAGTGCGTGTGCACGGCACGGGCGGGACGCGCGCCGGTCGTTGCCGCACAGAGGACCGGCGCCGCCAGGTCAAAGTACCGCGCAAAACCGGGGCCCTGGCGACGCAGGGTGGCAGCGGGGGGTGGGGAGGAACCAGACGGACGTACAGGGCCGGGTCTGCGCCCCGCTGTCCAGCGCGCTAACACCGAGCCACGGCGCCCACAGATCGGGAAGGATGTCGCGTGGGTCTCCACGCACCGCAGGCGGAGCGCGAGCCTCTGAGATCTGCACGCGCCCAGGCAGGGGGAGGGCGCGCGCCCGCTCGCACCCCGGCGCGCTCCCCGCGCAGTCTGCGGAACCACAACGCGAGCGGGTATTAAGGGGGAAGGATGGGGCGTGGCCTAGCCAGGGAGAACCAATGGGCCGGGGAGGGGCGCGCGGGGGCGGAGCTCGGGCGCCGAGCGCCGATTGGCCAGTTCGCCCTCCGGTATGCAGATACAGTGGAGTCACGTGGCAGGGGCCGGGACGACTTCCTGTTGGAGGCCAACGCGGGGCGGGGAAGGGGGCGCGAGCGCCCCGTCTGGCTGGAGCGGGGGGAGGGGGGTTCTTGTCAGTTAGAGCAACAAGATGGCCGCGGTGGCAGCTCCGCACCTCAGCGCGACGGCCCCGGGAGCCGCAGCCGCCGCCGCCGGCCCCGCCGCCCCGCAGTCTTGAGCGCCGCCCCGGCCGCCCCCGCTGCCCCTGACAGGGCTGTCCCCACGCCCGCCGCGCTCCTGCCGCCGCCGCTGCGGGCCCGCCCGAGCCGGAGGCGGAGGGAGCGGAGCCGGCCGAGCGCCGAGCGCCGAGCGTCGCTGCTGCCGCCTCCTCGGATCCCGGGCCGCGCCGGAGCCGCTGTCCCGCTTGCGGGCGCGAGGAGGAGGGCGCGTCGCGGCGTCGCCGGGGCCGGACCTGGACCTGCCGGGACGCGCCGCCGCCCACCAGCCCGCGCCGCCGCCCCCGCCGCCGCCCGCGCCGGGACCTGAGCCCGCGGCGCCGGCGCTGAGCGGGCCCCTGCCGCCCGAGCGCCCCGCAGGCCCCGGGGCGGTCGCCCGGATCGTCGTCGTCGTCGTCGTCGCTGTCGCCGCCAGGCCCGCGCCGCCGGAGCCCCGCCGAGGAGCCGCCGCCGCCGCCGCCGCCGCCGGGGACGGAGCCCAGGTGAGCGCGGGCCGGGCCTCCGAGCCGCCGCAGCTGGCCGAGCTGGCCGCGTCGCCTTTGTTCGGCCAGGCCCGGAGCGCGAGGGGTTGGCGGGTCCGGGCGGGAAGGGATGCGCCGCGCGGGGCGGCGGGAGGAGCCGGCGGCGGCGCGGGGCCGGTGCGTGCGTGCGCGCGGGGAGAGAGGTCCGCGGAGCGCCGCGTGCGGGGGAGCCGGCGGGGTCGCGGCGGGAGGTGCGGCCGCACGCCAGATGTGAGTGTGTTCAAGTCGTGCGGTTGTTGGAGCCGGGCTCCCCCAGAACAGCCACCCTTGGATTTCGCATTTCCGATAGCACGCACGACCCCGCAGCGTTTTCGGTGTAGGGCCTCCGGAGCCGTTGTTTGCGGGAAGCGCGAACCCCGGGCGTGCTTTGGGGGAGGGGGAGGGCGCCCCTCGATCTTGTGCGGGTCTGGAATCAGGTGGGCTGCTAGCGGGGTTGCAGACTGCGGAGCAATGCGCACGAGGAAAAGGAGCCGCACCACCGCTGTCCTGCTAGCACATCACGTAACCCGAGCGCCTCAGTGCCACCTCTGCTTGAGCGACGCCTCCTTTACACCTTTACCTTGTGGATGACATTTAATCAATGGATTCGTGACTGTTAAAACGTGCAGGTGCGAATATGTAGGGGTTCTGAGGGTTAACCCGGCGGAGAAGCCGCTCGCTTGTCGGTTACACGGAGCTTTGGGAATCTCACCAGAGATGCAGGATCGGAGCCGCCGGGGGCGGGGGAGGAGGAGCTGCAGATCCTGGCTGCACCTTTTGCGTTTTAAGGCCCTCGACGGTGTCAGTGATCCTGTACCAAATGAGTGGATTTGTCTCTTTGCCTCTGTCAGATGAAACCTCCATTTGAGTTGTCTGCTCGGTTATGTCTAGGCATGAACTGCAGATTCGGAACTCAAAATGGTGCTCTGTGGAGGTCCAACTTGAGCGTCTTGAAGGAGTTGCAAGTTGGAAGCATCTGGCTGGTTTAATCCATTGTGTTGCCGAAGGTCGGGTTTTCTCCTGTGTCGGGCATTCTCCTCGCCGCGCTGCTGTCGGTAAAGGTGGTCAGATTAGGATGATCACTGTGTAGAGATTGCTACGTGCCTGAACGGAATTCGACCCGCAGAAGGCTTATTTTATGCAACTTATTTCCTACGTTTAGAATTGAGTAACTATGAGGATGAGTGGAGACACTGGAAATGTGGCTTGAGTGATCTCAGCCGACAGTGGTGGCCAGTTTGAAATGTGTACGGGTGTTGACAGTTACATGCTTAGATTCCAGACTTCCTTCTGTACTGTGAGAAAGAGTAGAAGATAAAACTTAGCCCCTGGCCAGATGGACTTGGTTGGCTGAGGGCACCTTGAAGAAATTTACATTATTGGAGAACCACAGAGATGGTGAAGGTCTTTGAATACCTTTCAGTGTGGCACTCCTAGGATGCTTTTGGGGGAAATGATGGTAAATGAGGTTTTAAAAAATGACTAGCCCAGTTACATTATCCAAGTTAATTTTGTCAGTGTTTATGGAAGATAGTAATGGTCTGAATAGCTGCCACTCTACTTAACTATCCTGAAAGTTTGCTCTTTCTACAGAAAGTTTTTAATATTTATATTTTCATAAGAATAGAGGTCCTCAGACTCTGTTTTTCTTTCACACCTTGGGTCATGAGATATTGATACTTCAGAAAATAGTAACGGTAAGTATTGGTTAAGTCAAATTTGACTTACAGTGACACCGAGGGATTTTTTCAAGCTAGCACTTCCTTAAGCAAGAGAATGGATCTGGGGATCCCAGATGTTTTATATATATATTAAACACACACACACAGAGACTTGATTTTATTATGAGGATCTAGTTTTAAAAGACTGATTCTAAATCTTCCATGTTTCTTGTCCAAACCAAAGACCTTACTGACAGGTACCTCTGTTTTACTCCTAAGCTATTAAATTAAATAAGGTTGACACCAAGGCTGTCATAAGGGTAATCCTCACTATTTCATTTTAGATTCTGCCATTTAAATATTTTAGTAGTAATCTGGGGTACATGTAAATGTTGACTTTGGTTTTCCTTCTTACAATGTTTATTGTTGTTATTCTTTTTTAAGTGGCATATGTTTTAACACTTTGACAAAGATTATTTTGTAGCAGGTTTTTATTTATACTTAGTTGGCTCAGGAGTTTTGAAACACATAGTTGCATTAGAGGGCTGATTATGAGGGAAAGTAGGGTGCACTGTTTCATTGGACCTGCAGGAATTAAAACAGAAGTGAGTAAAGGCGGGGGTAATACACTCTAAAAGTACAGTATTTCTCACGGCCACCACCTTTCTGTTAAACAGCCAGCTTTACTGAGATAAATTTGTGCTTCTCCGAATGCTGTCATCTGGCTCACTTCCAAAACCAAGCTGGGGAGGAGGAGGTCAGGGCTGGAGTGGGGCAGCCTTTTTCCTTAGTGAAGAGAGCTTTCAGTTGGAAAGAAATGGAAGATAGAATTCCTACAGTACTGGCTGCAGACGGAGTGTCTGCATGAGTGCTCCAACTCCAAGTAAGGGCGAGAAGGGCCTGAGTATAATTTTACTCTTGCTCCACTCAAAGTGATGCTAATCTTAAATTAAAAGAAAAAAAAAAGGAAAAAAAGGTACTAGTGGAAATTAGTTTATTTATTCTTTATTTGAGTATAGAATATCTTTGGCATCATATAACTTTTCTAACAACTTAACATTTTAAGGCTTAGGAGCCATTTTAAAGACTATTTATGGGTCTTTTTGGCCTTCCCCGGTAAGACTTAGATGCATGAGATTGCATGCGTATGTTGTTGAAGACTCTTTAGCACCCAGTCAGGGTTTATTGTGCAAAGGTTGCTATCTGAGAAGATTTTATAAGGAAGAAAGTAGATGGTCAACTCCAAGGCTGTTCCCCATATCAGAAAAACATATGAGATCATTAAGATTTGGGGATGCAGCAAAGACAGATTATCTAGCTAGAGCAACTGAAGTCCCGGGGGCCGGGGTGGGGAAGCATGAGAAACAGAGAGGTGAGGAGGCACAGATTTATAGAAGGTCTCGGAACCAGGAGAAGGATGGGTTGGGGAGCAGGAGGTGGAGCCTTTAGCAGACAGCACCTGGAAAGTCTAAGGAAATGGGGAAGAGTCAGGCAACTCTGTGTGTGTCTGTGTGTGTCTGTGTGTGTGTGTGTGTGTGTGTGTGTGTTGGTTTTGGTTTCTTCGAAATTGTTATGGCTTCTTACTGGTGATTTTTGAGGCAAATGGCTTTTTACTTTTCATGCCAGCTTTATTTTAGAGGGTCTTCTGATGTTTTAGATGAGCTGTAAGGAAGTCTTTTGAAGGAGTATTGGTACTGTGGTCTATTTTGTATGATGAGTGGATTTTATTTGCTTAATTAAGAGAGTTTGCATCTCAATTTTGTTTGAATATGTCACAGATTTAAGTAGAGAGAACAGAATATCAAATGAGAACTGGCCTTTTTTTTTTTTTTTTGGCCTTTTTTTTTTTCAGGTACATTTTTAGGTTTTCTTGCTTTAAGCCAGTCTAATCACAAATATCTAAATTTTTACAAATTAGCTTTTAAATAATTGTGCAGTCATGAGGAGAGCATTCTTTACTATGTCAAATAATATACAGTAAGCTTTCTTTAAATAGATTTTAATGCAGTAAAGATGTTCTCAATTATAAACATTCAGCTTGTATACAATTTTTCAAGAATATAATTACTTACAAATATAAAGATTACTTGTCAGAAATAGCTGTAACCTTGTGTAGAGATTGTACGTGTGATGTTGAAACCAAGAAATGTGTAATCCTTGCCCAGTGAACTTGTTTGAATAACTTGCTTAAAATAATCCTGTAAGTTTCCTATTGTGCAGAGCATGCATTTGAAATGTAACTTATTTAATGAAAAGTAAAATACGTATTCTTTAATTCTTCCACTGGGATGTGACAAGGTTTTCTATATTAAAAACATGGTGAAAATTCATACCCTTTGTGCCATTTTTAGAGTTTTACTAAAAATGAATTCTTTTCTTGGCCACAGATGCTTTCAGAGAATGAAGAAGCTGTTGCAGGGATGGAGAGCTTTGTTAAGAATGCATTCTTCCCCCGTAGCCCTCCAAAGGCTATAGAGCCGTGTGCGGAGCTAGACAATCTGGGCACCCAGCCATAAAACAACACTGCTGAAGCACAGATAGTTGTTCGCGCCCTCCTGAGCCCTCCTGGCTGCAACCGCAGCCGAAGGAATGGCCTTGGGAAAGCAGTGTTCACTGCTGTTTTGAACTCTTAATATTCCATGTGGCTCTTTGAGTTCTTGCTATGCAATGGACTTTGGTTTTCTAAGATACAGTAATGAATGAGGATGGGCAAGAATAGAGCTTCTAAGGCACGTCTCTTCCAGGCCAATGTATTTAAATATTTGCTCTAGGAAGTAGGAGTAGTGAGCTGTCTGTCCTGCAGTCTCCCTTTCCTTCTTTGCCTGTTTGTCACAACACTCCTTTCCTGTTGGAGAGCAACCTGCCTGAAGACACGTGGGATCACTGGACCTCTGGGTCCCGGCACCCAGGGCCCAAAGTGTCACGTGGGATCTGTCTTCCAGAGAGCCGGCGGGAGGGATTAGTCTCTTGTGGCTCGGTTCCCACTTTACTTCCTCATCAAAAAAAATTTTGTGCAAAAGTATAAGAATGAAAGAGTGTGCAAATAGATCCAGTCACCGTCATTATAAGGTTATGGCATTTTCTGTGGCCAACACCTGTTTGTATGTAAATCCACAAGATCCCCCGTGATCCTCTAGAATACAACACCTGGACAGCTTTTTTTCTTTAAAGACCCTCTCTGTTTTCCTTCTTTGGAACATTTTAGAAATTAATACACTGTTATGTCTTCATAATGCCCTTCCTGTGAAGGTCCGAACTGCAAACCTGCAGTTTCACGATATCAAGTCAAATTATTCTCAGCAGGGGGTTCACCCCATCTATGGTTGAGTCCCCTACGGAGGTGCAGACTGGCTAGAACCAAGGTGGTTTAGGGAATAAGCACTTTGTTGGATTCATTTTATGTGTACGTTCTACCTCATTGAGAATAGTATCTCTCACAACTAAAATCAGCTGCTTGAGTTAAGCCTGGCAAAGGTTTTGTTTACTTTTTATTCCCAAAGATAATTTCTTTTTAATTACTCTTTTAATAAGTAGGGGGAAATCTAAGTTAAAATAGCAGCAGGGAATTAAAGTTAAGATCTGCAATTGGGAAACGGCAGCGTTGGGACACTGTACCACCTTTCCATCCACTCGTGCTTTGGAAAGATGTTAACAGAGTTGTTCAGAAATTACAAGGAGGGGGTGCAGAATTACTCCTTTGATTACATTCTGTTTTCTCACACTGTATATCAAGTGGCCAGTGCACAAGGGGAGGGGAAAGAGTCTGTAGGAAAGGAATTTAATCGGCTTTGTTCTTCAGGAGGCTGATGTTTTAGAGAAGGGTTTGGGCCCAGGAGATGAGGTGCAGGAGGAAGGTGATGGCTCTGTGGAAGGAAGGACATTTGAATCTCTGGGACAATTGAGAATTGTGGATGGGGATGGGGGTGGCTAGTTAGAAAGCATGCTCTCAGGTCACCAGACGCCCACTTGAAAATAATCTTCAAATAGGTACAGCTAATAATCGAGCACTTACTGTGTGATAGTGTACCAAGGACATGAGTGTTATCTTATTACATCTTCACAATACAACACACCTGAAAAATAGTTGCTTTTATTGTTCCCAATGTACAGACCTGGAAAGGGAGGGCAGAGATGGAAATAATTTCTACATGATCCTATAGCCAGTAGAAAGTAAAGCCAGAATTCAGACTCAGTCCACTTCAAAGCCCTCACTCATGGATAAATAGCTTGGATTATTTGAATAGCTTTTTAATTAGTCTTTCTTCTGGTCTATATCCTACAATCCCTCTGCTAATATTAACTGAATGCTTTCTGGGCACTGTGTGTGTGTGTAATCCGTTCCTCAGCAGCAACTTGTGAGGTAGCTCCTGTTACTGTGTACATTCTCTAGATGGGAAAGCCAAGTCCCATGGAGGTTGAATAATTTACCCCAAATCAGAGACTTAATAATGTGTTTAGGTCCTGTGATGCCGGCATCGGAGCTCTTTATCATCCCCTTGCGCTGCCTTCTAAACTCCAAGCCTGGTCACATCATTTCTGCTCTACTCCTCCACCTTCTCTGTGCGGTGGCCACAGTGAGGATCAACGGCTCCCTCCCCTCCCAGAGTTGTCTGACTAGTGAGAGAGGCAGACACCAAACAAAAAAACAAAACAAAAACTGAAATAGCAATTAAATGTTGTGAAACTTCCTTAAGTTAACAAAAATTTGTGGTGGTATATAATTATATAGTCATATACCGTGTCTGCCCTCTTGAAGACGCATGTTAGCATACTAGATGCTCAAAGAAGTCCAGCAGAAAAAAAGGATGTTTACCTTTATTAGCCCAATTTTCTCCAAATTTATGTGACCACCACAAATTGTTTTCACTTTATATTGCCTTTTGATTCTGTGGCATCAACTTTGAGAATGCAGAAATAGAGTACCTGATCATTCAGAAGAGGGAGAGGGCCCACGGGTTGCAGTGATCAGGCAAGACCTCACTGGAAACAGGACCTGGAAAGTTGATAGAATTTGGCTGGATGGGGGAATGTTTTGGAAAGTGGCTAAAAATAGCAGCTGGGACTCTTTTTTTCTTTTCTTTTTTTTTTTTTTTTTTAAATTTTATTTATTCATTTAACAGAGAGAGAACACAAGCGGGCTGAGAGGCAGGCAGAGGCAGAGAGGAGCAGGCTCCCTGCCGAGCAAGGAGCCAATGCGGGACTCGATCCCAGGACGCTGGGATCATGACCTGAGCCGAAGGCAGCTGCTCAACCAACTGAGCCACCCAGGCATCCCCCTTTTTTTTTTTTTTTTTTTAGTGGTCTCCACGCCTAGCATGGAGGCCAATGTGGGCCTTGAACTCACAACCCTGAGATCAAGATCTGAGCTAAAATCAAGAGTCAGTCAGACGCTTAACAGACTGAACCACCTGGGCGCCCCTGGGACTCAGTATTTTTATCGAATAAGTGAACACTAGGTCTAGCTGTAAATGGAAGCTTTGTGTTGGCAGTGAGGCTTAGAAGGAGCTCTATGGGTAGAACTTCCATTCCTTGGCCGCATCAGTGGTTGTTGGTGGGCGTGACATGAACCAGGTGGCAGATTAGAAACTTCTTTTGAGCAGGTGGTTGAAGGGAAAATTGAAAGTGTGAAGACCATGGTTTTTGTAGTTGTCTGTGTAAGGTGATGCAGGCTTGGACAAGCTGAATGGTAGGATCCGACTGAAAAGGTGATACAAAGAATCAGCAGGACTAACCCATACAGAATGACTGGTGTGGGCTATTGGAAGCAGTGAGTTCTAAAAAGACTTGTAGAGCTTGCCACTCTTCCTGGAAGTTCTAGAGAGACTTTAGGTAAATAAAGAAGCTAATGTTAAAATAGTTGGTAAAATATATAGAGTGCATCCTTTTACAATGCTGACTGGGGAACGATGACACCTAAGATAGCAGTTTTAGGAGAGTTTGTTGTTTGAGGTTCTGGGATAGAGATTTGACTCACAACATAAATCCCAGTATGTAATGAGCCATGTAATAATAGGGTTCTGCCATTAATTATGGTGAATACTCTCGACGAAATCAAATATTCTTAGTACCATACCCATAAAAATATCTTAACTCAGACTTTATGTAACAGTACTAGGTGTGTTGTAAACTTTATGGGTATGGAATATTGACAGAAAAGAGAGAAAACAAATCTTCAGTATCGCCGGGAAATGTAAGATCAGATTATGACATAACAGATAAGATTATAACATAGACGGCAGTGTTAGGCTGTGTTGAAGTTACTAAAACTTATTAAAGGTTAGATAAATGTAATAGCATCCTTAATAAGTGATCGTAGATTTTTTTTTTAACAAAGAAAAAACAACAAAATGGACCTTTTGTTACTTTTATAGAGTGCGATGGGGAAGCTTTTTGGGGGGCTGGCTTTAAAACAGACAAGAATATTATTTATTTACTGTAATCAGGTGATGAGTAAGAATCTTAGCCACAGTTGCACTTTTGTATATATATTTTGGTTTTGTATTTAATTGAGGAGCATGAGTCATTCACCCTGTTCATTTTAGACTCAGAATCCCAGCAAAGCTCTTTACAGATTCCTGCTTTGCAAAGAAACCTTCATTATCATCATCATCATCATCATCATTTCTCTCTTAGATTTTTAGTTACTTGGTAGCAGGGATAATAACATGGCCATCTTTATATTATCTACAGTATTTTGTGGATACTAAGATCAACATTTTCAGTTTTGTTTTGAGTCCTCTGTTTCTTCAGAGATGTTGTTTCCACAAATGAGAGTAGGGGAGAGAAGAGGCTGAGAAATGAATACTTTCCTTCTGTTTTTAAAATTCAATGGGACAGTGGCCCGCTGACCTTGTTTCAGCCAGTCGGCCAGCGCATGGGGCGCATCTGCAGGCGTGCGGCCGTCTCCACAGTCCTCAGTGGCGCCCTGGCACTGCGTGTTCTGTGGGCTCTTCCCTCTCCTGGAGGCCCTTGGGCTCTGCCAGGAAGTTCCACCAACCAAATTATGAAGAAATAATGCGGCATTTCTTATGGACATTTAAATTTTGGTATGGTAAACAAATTACAAAATAATTCCTGGTTTGCCTTTTATAGATCTGGTAGTTATCTTGAGATGCTAACCCACTGGAAGAATGAGTATTTTAGCTAATTGGAACCATTCTGGCCAACCCAGAATATTTGGTTAGTATATGTTAAAAATATCATTTTATTCTCTATCAGGGGGACTCTAGAAACCAAATTTTAAAAGGATGTTGTCAAAATTCTTTTTATTGAAATCAGTTTATGTTGATTCCTAATTTAAATATTTCTCTGGCAAAATTATTAGATGTGGTTATTTAATTAGCTTACATACTTGCCAATTTATCTCTTTTTTTTTTTAAAGACTTTATTTATTTATTTGAGAGAGAGAGAGTGAGAATGATGGGGAGGCAGGGAGAAGGAGAAGCAGACTCCCTGCTGAGCAGGGAGCCAGATGTGGTGCTGATCCCAGGACCCCAGGATCAGGCATGAACTGAAGGCAGATATTTAATGACTGAGCCACCAAGGTGCCCCTCAAATAGATAAATAAAATCTTTTTTAAGAAATGGGTTTTTTAAAAAAAATGGGTCTTTCTTTTTAAGTTGCGATTTTTTTAACTAAATCTCCAATTAGTGGACATCAGTTTCAGAATTCAGCCTTTAAGATCACTCAGAAGTTTTTCTTATCTTTCATTTGTTTTTTCCCATAACCTTTTCTCCATTTTTTCATTTGCTCTTTTAATTTTTTTCATTTTATTTTACTTTTTTTTTTCCCTGAAATTGTACTTCAGAAACAATAGTAAGGCCTGGTTTGGGGTAATAGGGTGAACAATCTGCTTTCTTGCATTTCAGTGTGCTGCTGTATTGCTGAGCGTGTTTACTCTGAAGGTATAAATTCACAGCTGGAGGAAGGATTCCAAATTTCATAATAGCTGTAGTTTTTTAATATGTATAATTTCATTTTTTATGAATTTATTTATTTTAGTGAGAGAATGTGCACTTGCATGCACACAAGTTGGGGAGAGGCAGAGGGAGAGATTCTTTGAGCAGTCTCCCCACTGAGTGGGGAGCCCGAAAGGGGGCTTGATCCCATGACCCATGAGATCACGACCTGTGCCGAAAGCAAGAGTCAGACATTCAACTGACTGAGCCACCCAGGTGCCCCAATAGCCATAGTTTTTTGAGTGCTTATCATGTGCCAAATATAGAAAGCCTAATATAGTTTCATTTGTTCTCATCACTAGATGAGAAATCGAGGTACGAGAGAGGTGAGGTCTACCTGATTAACAGTGACCATGTTCCTAACTGTTCCCTTATTCCGTTCCATTCAGACAGAGTGATTTTCATTATTTTTAAAGATCTAAGAGTTCTTTGGGGCCCAAAATTTGAAATGTGACATCAGATCTATTTTAATAAAACAATTTTATTAAGCATCACATAAATAACCTGTGTCTATTGGGTTCATAGCCTCAAATAGTATCATTTTGGGTGCTAAAAGTATATTAAGAGAAAACTAATGTTGATGTGTTTATAAGAATTGTTTATATTTGAAAAACCTGATGGTAGGGACACCTGGGTGGCTCAGTCGGTTAAGCATCTGCCTTCAGCTCAGGTCATGATCCCAGGGTCCTGGGATCGAGTCCCGCATCAGGCTCCCTGCATTCCCCTTGCTATGCGCTCGCGTGCGCACGTGCTCTCTCTCTCTCTCTCTCTCTGACCAATAAATAAATAAAATACTTCAAAACAAAACAAACCTGATGTTGAATTTCTTTTCTCTCTGATTTCTAACTTTGGCATCTAGAATGCAGTGAGGCAAGACAAACAAAGATCTCGTGGATTATTTTTTTATTTTTATTTGTTTGCTACAGCAGCAGGTTTTTCTTGAAGCATTATTTGAAAATTAACATTACTGAAAATTTTAAGGCTATTTAAAGGGATTCTAGTTTTGATCCAAATTATTAAAAGTGGGAAGATATTTCTGTAAAACTATGTGTCACCTTGAAACTAGAATGCTTTAGTTAATGGGGTAAGCTGGAAGTAAGCTGCCTTTGATATAGAAGAGCCACGTACAGATGGGTGATAACTGTCTTTCAGCCTAATTCACCCATTTCCTATTCAATCTCAAATCTCAATTGGAAAGCAATTTCCCTTGCTTGACCCATTTTTCTTCAGCACTATATCTTTCTTCTGCTTCTTCAACAACAAAAAGTTTGAAGGAATGGAGTGTAACCCTTGTAGACTTACGTGGTAAGAATAATCAGATACTTGCTTTGGAATACGCATATTATCTTTTTGTTTTGTCATGTGGCTGTCTGGTTGAGGGATAACAATTTTGCTGCCCTTTTTTTTTTTTTAGCTTCTGAATGGTTTACTTACCTGATAGTTGAAAAGGATTATTGGTTTAAGAAAAAGCCCTGTAATAATAATAACAATAATATCAATAATAATCAATAATAATAAAATCAATATAGCTTTTATTGCATCTTTAAAATATCACAAATAAGTCTGAAAAGTCATCTGGCATCTTACTGTTTCTGTAGCTGGACAACTTAGGTCTTATGCATCAGCCTGCTGAACTGTTCCTTTTTCAGAAAAGTAGATAACATCCAAAATTTTTCTGATATCCTTGTTTTTAACTGTTGTGGCTTGCTGAATCAAAGCAGCTGAGTTTGATTCAAGGTCACTGTCATTTCCTTCAAGAATTAACTCATCTTTCAGGGTACCTGGGTGGCTCAGTCGGTTAAGTGTCCCAACCCTTAATTTCAGCTCAGGTCGTGATCTCAGGGTTATGGGGTCGAGCCCCATGCCAGACTCTGTGCTCAGTGGAGAGTCTGCTCAAGATTCTCCTTCTCCCTCTTCCTTTGTCCCTCCGTACAATGCTCTCTCTCTAAAAATAAATAAATAAATCTTTTAAAAAATTAACTCATCTTTCTGGGATTGAGATACTGAACACACAATACCTGAAATCTCCTAAACCCTACGGATGAATTTTTCACCCAAGAAATTTTGGATTTCGGGACGCCTGGGTGACTCAGTTGGTTAAGCGTCTGCCTTCGGATCAGGTGATGATCCCAGGGTCCTGGGATTGAGTCCTGCATCGGACTCCCTGCTCGGCAGCAAGCCTGCTTCTCCCCCTGCCTCTACCTGCCACTCCTTTGCTTGTGCTCTCTCTCTCTGACAAATAAATTAAAACTTTAAAAAAAAGAAATTTTGGATTTCAGGAAGAGAACCATTCTCCTTAATAACAGTGTTGATGGGAGAGTGAGCATACATGGACGTTACCTGGCAACAGAAGCCCGGTCTAACACTCGATCATGTTCTGTACAGGACTGCAGATCATGTGGACGGTAGCCAGCCGGTTCTTTCCTATTTTCTGCCATTTGTCAACTCAGAGCCTCTTCTTCTTTCCGAGGAGACTGAGTTCTACATTGAGGTAGTTGAAGTCCCTCCATAGGGTTCTTCTGGGGCTCTTCACTGGACCAGTGCATGGATCCCTTTAGAGTGATGTTGACATTTTCTGGGCTATCAACACTCTGATTGCTTGAGAATGGTCTTCATTCTCACAGTAGATGTGGCAAAGAGCAACAATTTTGCTGTTTTGATTTCACAGTTTTCAGAAGAGATCTATCTTAAATGACTGATGTTGGTAGAAAGGCATATGGGCAGAAGAAAAAAAATAGGTGTGTGGGGGTAAGGATCTTGTTTTAGTAACATGGGACAATTTAAAGATGTTATCATTTTAGCAGACATATACAGTAAGCCTGCCATTGACATATATGTATTGTAAAATGTCTGTGTGGAGATCTGGTCTCTTAATATCATTATCATTAAACCTCCATTAGTCACAGATACAGCATGTTATCATGTGGTGACATTTATTTCACATCCATGGCTTATAGAGCGCTTAAATTGGCTCCGTCCTTGCTAGATCAAATTATAAATGTCCTAACATACCTAACTTAAAAGGAATCTCCTTCATAAAATTGTCTCTGACTTCACTCATGGAAACTTTCTCTTCTTTATCAACATTCACACTTTTGGTAATTCAGTCCTTTGACTTTAAATACCACACAAGCCTTGAAGATTTCTAAATTTTATATCACCAGCCTGGACTTCTCCCCAGAATCAGTATTTGCATACCTAGTCGCCTTGCCACATCTCCCCATGACTGATGCATGAGAATCTCCACCTCACATGTCCAGGACTGAGCTCTTGCTCCCACCCCCGCATCTGCTGCACTTATGGTCCTCCTTGTCTCCAGTGGCACTTTCTTTTAGTTGCTCCAGTCAAAAATTTTGGAATCCCCTTTGACTCCCCTCTTTGTCTCCATGTATACTCCATAAAAAATTAAATGAGATTTCTAAGTCACTGTGGGTCAAAGAAGAGATCACAAGGAAAAGTCAAATATATCTTGAACTGAATTAAAATAGAAAACACAACATACTAAAATTCATGTAGTGCAGCCAAACTGTACTAAGAGGAAAATTTATAGCTTTAAATGCCTATATTAGAAAAGGAGAAAGATCTCAAATCAAAAATTAAGCTTTCACCTTATGAATCCAGAGAGTGAAAAACAAACTTAAACAAGCAAACAATAGGAAGGAAATAAAGATCAGAGTGGAAGTCAGTGGAGTAAAACCAGAAAAATAGTAGAGAAGATCAATAAACCTAGAAGTTTGTTAATTGCAAGGATCAACAAAATTGACAAACCTGTGGCTAGATTGAGAAAAACAGAGAAGACAGCTTAGGTGAAATGACACAGTCCTAAAAATGTTTAGAGTCCACCAAACTGATTTAACAAGAAGGAAAAATCTGAATGGGCATATAATAAGTAAAGACATTAGTAATTGTAAATCTTTTTTAAAATAAGCTCTACAGGGGCACCTGGGTGGCTCGCCCAGTCAGTTCAGCGTCTGCCTTGGGCTCAGGTCATGATCTCAGAGTCTTGGGATCAAGCTCCGCATTGGGCTCCCTGCTCAACAGGGAGACCTTCTCCCTCTCCTACTCTGCCTGCTTGTGCTCTGTGTGTGTGTGTGTGTGTGTCAAATAAATAAATAGAATCTTTTTTAAAAAAATAAAATAAAATAAAATAAACTCTATACCCAACGTGGGGCTGGAACTCATGACCCTGAAATCAAGAGTCACGTGTTCCACTGACTGAGCCAGCCAGGAACCCTAGTAATTATAGTTCTTGCACAAAAAAAAAACCCAGGTCATCTTGGCTTCTCTGGTAAATTCTGTCAAACATAAAGATCTAATACCACACCTTCACACACATTTCCAGAAAATAAAGGAGAAGGAAATGCTTCCTTTTGGGGGGGGGGGGTGTTATTTATTTATTCGACAGAGAGAGACAGTGAGGGAGGAAACACAAGCCTGGGAAGCAGGAGAGAGAGGAGCAGACTCCCCGCTGAGCAGGGAGCCCCATGCAGGGCTTGATCCCAGGACCCTGAGATCATGACCTGAGCCCAAGCCAGAGGCTTAACGACTGAGCCACCCAGGCACCCTGAGGAAATGCTTTCTAACTGATTCTTTAAGGCCAGTGTTGCCATAGTACCAAAGCCCAAGATAGCACAAAAAAACAGCCAGATACCCTTCATGAATGTAAACACAGAAATCTTCAGCAAAACATTAGGAAGCCAAGTCTAGTAACATATAAAAACGATTATGACCAGGGGCATCTGGGTGGCTCAGTCAGTTCTCCATCTGACTCTTGATCTCAGCTCAGATCTTAATGTCAGGCTCATGAGTTCAAGCCCCATATTGGGCTTCATGCTGGACATGGAGCCTACTAAAAAAAAAAAAAAAAGAATATACTATAAAGCTAAAGGAGTTAGGACAGTTTGGTATCAGCACATGGATAGACGTACTGACAATGGAACATAATTGAGTGTTCAGAAATAAACCTTTACGGTGCACTGATTTTTGACACAGTGCAAGGTATTTCAGCGGGGGGAAAGATAGTCTTTTCTTTAAGATTTTAAAGTATTTCTACACCCAGTGTGGAGCCCGAACACACAAGATCAAGAGTCGCATGCTCCACCACCTGAGCCAGCCAGGTGCTCCAAGATTGACTTCTCCTATGTATCTACATAGTACAGATAAAACCATCTCTTCGCACAAAAACATGACCATGAATGTTACTTCTAAGGGCCAATTAAGTGGGAACAATCCAAGACCATCAACTGGTAAATGGATATTGGAAATGTGGATAGCCACACAATGGAATATTATTCAGCAATAAAAAGAATGAAGTTCTTTTTTTTTTTTTAAAGATTTTATTTATTTGGGGTGCCTTGGTGGCTCAGTGGGTTAAAGCCTCTGCCTTTAGCTCAGGTCATGATCTCAGGGTCCTGGGATAGAGCCCCCGCATTGGGCTCTCTGCTCAGCAGAGAGCCTGCTTCCCCCTCTCTCTCTGCCTGCCTCTCTACTTGTGATCTCTCTCTCTCTGTGTCAAATAAATAAATGAAATCTTTTAAAAAAATGAATCTTGCCAGTAATCAAAGAAAAGCAAATTAAAGAAAGAAGATTCGGGGGAACATACTAAGTTGGCAATATCTATCTATATCTATCTACCTATTTTTAATTTTTTTTATTTTTATTTTTTAAAGATTTTATTTATTTTTATTTATTAGGAAAGAGAGAGAGTGAGAGAGAGCAGGTCAGAGTGAGAAGCGGACTCCCCATGGAGCCGGGAGCCCGATGTGGGACTCGATCCCAGGACTTCGGGATCATGACCTGAGCCGAAGGCAGTCGCTCAACCAACTGCGCCACCCAGGGGCCCTATCTACCTATTTTTTAAAGATTTTATTTATTTGACAGAGAGAGAGAGATCACAAGTAGGCAGAGAGGCAGGCAGAGAGAGAGGAGGAAGCAGGGCTCTCTCACTGAGCAGAGAGCCCGATGCAGGGCTCGATCCCAGTACCCCAAGATAATGACCCAAGTTGAAGGCAGAGGCTTAACCCACTGAGCCCCAGGTGCCCCAGTTGGCAGTATTTAAATATAATACTTAGGAGGATGAGAAAAGAAATTCTGCCATTCCTGCTGCTAGTATAGTAAGAAAATGGCAGTGAAATGGTAATGTGCTCAAAAGACTGAGTTACATTGTTGCCCATGAATGTATCTGTTGAGATTCAGTTTTGAAGTGTGTTGGTGGGAGTGGGATGAGGAGCAAAAGGAGAAACTGCATGACCACCGGAAAGACGATAGTAGAGGGAATGGGGATGCCCCCTTATAATTTTGCCTATAAAGGAGGCTACACACAGCACTCTCTTGTTAAGATTTTATTTATTTATTTGTCAGAGAGAGAGAGCACAGCAGAGGGAGTGGCAGGCAGAGGGAGATGTGGGTTTCCTGCTGAGCAAGGAGCCTGATGCGAGACTGGATCCCAGAACCCCAGGACCCCAGGATCATGACCCCAGCCAAGGCAGACACCTAACCGAATGAGTTACCCAGGCATTCCAGCGCTTTTTTTTTTTTAAGATTTTATTTGTTTCAGAGGGAGAGAGAGAGCATGAGTGGACTGAGGGGCGGGGCAGGGAGAGAAGCGGACTTCTTGCTGAGCAGGAAGCCTGACTCTGGGCTCCATCCCAGGACTCCGGGGAGCTGAAGGCAGACACCCAACCAACTGAGCCACCCAGGCACCCCACACACAGCAGTTTTAAAAAAAAATTTGTCATTCTTATAGAAAGGTAATTATTTCCTAAATATTATTTAGTCAAACCTTTCCTTTTGAGGGTAAAATCTATTCTTTTTTTTTTTTTTTTTATTTACTTGACAGAGAGACAGTGAGAGAGGGAACACAAGCAGGGGGAGTGGGAGAGGGAGAAGTAGGCTTCCCGCTGAGCAGGGAGCCCGATGTGGGTCTCGATCCCAGGACCCTGGGATCATGACCTGAGCCAAAGGCAGATGCCCAATGACTGAGCCACCTAGATGCCCGGGTAAAATCTTTTCTTTTGAAAATATAGAAAAGCATTGTGGTTAAGACTTAATACACAAGTAAAGTTTCAACACAGAAGCGGGAGCCCGCATAGGGTTGCCATCTTTTAGTCTTGCCACATAAGACAAGCAAATAAAAACCACCACCATCCACTCTTACCATTATAAAAGAAAAGACATCCCCATGCAAAGAAGTACAAAAGACACCATCTTAGAGGAGAGTCCTATAGTTTGAGTGAATATAACTTTATGAAAAGTTTACCTGACATCATCCCTTTTTTTCCCTCATTCTGTGGACTCATCTTGAGTGTGTGTGTGTGTGTGTGTGTGTGTGTGTGCGTGCGCATGCGTGCACATGTGACAGGGGTATACATATATCAAAATTTACTGAATGGTATACTTTAAAGATGTGCAGTTTATTATTCTCACTAACTGATAACCAGCGTCTGACACTGCTGGCCTAAGTGTGGTGTTGGGAATTGTCTAGTCAATTCTGGCCTAGGTTTGTAGGAATGCCACTTATAAGCTGGGTAACTTTGGGTCTATTTTTTTTAATTTCTCTGAGTCTTTGTTTTCTCATCTGGAATATGTGATAATAATGCTTACTACAAGGTTATTATATGGATTAAATGAGATAGTGCATAAATTTGACACCTTGTAGGTACATATTATCTTCTCTATGTTCAGCTTTCAAAGTCTTTTACTATCACACATCTGTACTGTCATTATCTATTTGTGTGTGTATTACTGTAATTGCACAGGAGTGATTCAAGTGTAGAGAGTGGTGTTATTTTAATCCTACCATAGACGTGACCATAACAATCACTTTGGTATGATTTATAAGGTATGTAGGGTGCGAAGATTGTTTTACTCTGAAAAGGCCAGATATGCTGGCGTATAAAATTATTGTGCGAGTAAAGACCTGGGATAGAGATTGAATTTGAATTCTGTATAGATTATTAGGATTTGTTCTTGTGATGATCATATTGTCAGTTTAATTTACTGTATTTCACACAAAGAAGTCCCAGTCAGGTTTCCAGAAATGCTTATAAATAGGTCTCCTGTGGCATTTAATTACCATAATGTACAAAGCTTTATTCAGTAAGATCAGATAATTAAGAAATATATAGTCACTTAGTCACATATAAAGCTTAGTTTTCCTCTTCATGTTAAACATATGTTAAAGAGAAAAAAGTGAGGGCGCCTGGTGGCTCAGTGGGTTAAGCTTCTGCCTTCGGCTCAGATCATGATCTCAGGGTCTTGGGTTCGAGTCCCACATTGGCCTCTCTGCTCAGCGAGGAGCCTGCTTTTCCCTCTTCCCCTGCCTGCCTCTCTGCCTACTTGTGATCTCTCTCTCTGTCAAATAAATAAATAAAATCTTAAAAAAGAGAGAGAGAGAGAGAAAGTGGAATGTTTATTAGCATGTTGCTACTTGGCATATAGATTGTTATGAATTATTACATGACATGATTCTGGTTAGTATCTATCTATGGCGCTTAGACTTTCTACTCTTTATAATAATCGTAGGCATATGAATTCTGTTAGATTATAAACTCCTTGAAGGCAAGATTCATGTTTAATTTTTTTCATCTTTTATAAAACTTAGCTCATTGACTTTTATAGAGTATGCACTAAAGAAATATTGCTTGGTTGATTGAATAAATCTTCACATGTGTTAGATTACTGCCTTCTAATGGTGTCAGCTCTCTCTCCAAAGTTTGATGAGATTCCTGGTGATAAGGAAAGTAAAGTGAGCAATAATATCCCCTTTTCAGTTTCACTGATATCTTTCCTGGATCCATAATCTCTGGTAATTTTGAAGCTTTATGTATTGAAAAGTAACTCTATGACTCAAAATAGTAGATATTCATGACCTGGCATATAACAAAAAGACAACTTTATAGGTCAAAAAGAAATAGCAATTCTTGAACCTTAGCTTTGTGGTAGGATGGGATCTTAACTTTTTATATGGTCACAGACCCTTTGAGAATCCAGAAAACCTAAATAGAATGAGAAGACATTTTAATAATTTAAGAATTTATCTCCAAAAAGTTTCTCCTTTTCAGATAATGTTAATAAAAATTAATTCTTTCAAGGGCACCTGGGTGGCTCAGTTGGTTAAGCATCTGCTTTTCTGCTCAGGTTATGAGCTCGGGGTCCTGGGATTGAGCCCCACAGTGGGCTCTCTACTCAGCAGGGAGCCTGCTCCCCACCCTCTGCCTACTTGTGATCTCTCCCTCTGTGTCAAATAAATAAATAAAATCTTTTAAAAATTCTTTCATATTTTAATATTTACTATGAATTATCTAAGAATTTTAAGAAGAGGGAAAGCCGTCCTCTTATGAAGCTAGCATAATTATGATACCAAAAACATGAAAATGATAGCAACAAAGCTAACTTTAAATTTCTGTGACATAGGGTGCCTGGGTGGCTCAGCTGGTTAAGCATCTGCCTTCTGCTTGGGTCATGATCCTGGGGTCCTGGGTTTGGGCCCCACATGCGGCTCCCTGCTCAGCGCGGAGCCTGCTTCTCCCTCTCTCTCTTTGGCTCTCCCTTCTTGGGCTCTATCTTTGTCAAATAAATAAATAACATCTTTAAAAAAAACAAAAATAAATTTCTGTCACATAAGTAAATCTTATAATCTTTTTTGTAAGATTTTTTTTTTTAATTTGAGAGAGAGAAAGAGAGTGCATGTATGCAAGTACACATGCTAGCCGGCAGAGCAGGGGAAGGGGCACAGGGAGAAGGAGAAGCAGACTCCTTGCTGAGCATGAAGTCAGATTTCAGGACCTACTGAGCTGAAGGAAGATGCTTAACCAACTGAGCCACCCAGATGCCCCTAAATCAGAGAATCTTAATTTACCAGCAAGTATAATTTACCAGTATTAGTATTCTTTCTTTAAAATCTCTTTCTAAAGAAAATTTGAGGGGCGCCTGGGTGGCTCAGTTGCTTAAGCGACTGCCTTCGGCTCAGGTCATGATCCTGGAGTCTCAGGGTCGAGTCCCACATCAGGCTTCCAGCTCCATGGGGAGTCTGCTTCTACCTCTGATCTTCCCCCCTCTCATATTCTCTCTTACTCACTCTCTCTCTCAAATAAACAAATAAATAATCTTTAAAAAAAAGAAAATTTGAGACAAATGGAGCAGCATATTACATCAATAGAGTGGTAAGACCAAGTAAGGGTTACCCTGGCAATGCAAGAACTCTAAAATCCGCCAACAGTAGTAGCTCAAGAAAGACTAAGTAAGGGTTACCTTGGGGATGCAAGAAATCTAACATTCCACCGAATTAGTAGATCAAGTATAAGATTATCCTAATTGCTACCTAGAAAGTTACTGAGTAAAATGCAGTATCTTTTGAGACTTCTGCTTCTAGCTAAGGGAGACCAGTTGTCCTGCGAAGAACTAAAAACACTAGGTAGACCATAAAAAGCAACTCTTTGAAGGCATTAGATGTTACCAAGGCATTGAGGACTTGGAGGGGCCAAGATCCCCAAAAGAAGGACCGTCTAAGGAAGAGGGATAACATTTGGTGCCACATGACCCCTCAGAGGCATTTGCCAGCTCAAAAGCTGTGACTGAAAAGCTGAACAAAAAACAGGTTGAGAAGCTTCATAGAGGGGTTCCTGGGGACTTAGTTGTTAAGCATCTGCTTTAGGGTCCAGGGTCCTGGGATCAAGCCCTGCATCGGGGCTCCTGCTTAGGGGGAAGCCTGCTTCTCTCTCTCCCCCTCCCCCTCCTCGTGTTCCTTCTCGCTGTGTCTCTCTGTCAAGTAAATAAATAAAATCTTGAAGAAGAAGAAGAAGAAGAAGAAGAAGAAGAAGAAGAAGAAGCAGCAGCAGCTAAATAGAGTATTCAGCAGACTTATGAGGCTAGGAGGCATGTTCAGGAAGGGCTCTGATGACCATCCCAGGCTTTTTGTTGGGACCCTCTCCCCCAAAAGTTTTACCCTAGGAGTAAGGATGAACATAGCATGATCCTGAAATCCAGTCATCATAAAAACTAAAACTTAGTTTTTAATTGCCTGAAATAATTCATCTCTACTTTTAAGTGCCTGTAGAAACAAAAGTAAATCCTCTCTAGAGAAAGGTAACATTATCCAGAACCTCAGGTTATCTTTACAAGTTTTCACACTCAATAACATTTTCTAGTCAAAAACTAGGAATATAAAAAGACTGAAAATCAAGGGGAAAGATCAACAACAAGGACACCTACAAAAGATCCAAATTTTAGGGTTATCAGCCTTGGACTTTAAGATAACATTGATCAATATTCTCAAAAAATTAAATGACAGGGACGCCTGGGTGGCGCAGTTGGTTGGGCGACTGCCTTTGGCTCAGGTCATGATCCCGGCGTCTTGGGATCGAGTCCCGCATCGGGCTCCTCGCTCCGCGGGGAGCCTGCTCCTCTCTCTGCTTCTGCCTGCCTCTCTGCCTGCTTGTGTTCTCTCTCTGTTAAATGAATAAATAAAAATCTTTAAAAAAATAAAAAAAAAATTAAATGACAAATAGAGAGTTTCAGAAGAAAACTGGAAACCGAAAAATATTGAATAGAAATTCTAAAATTGAAAAATACAGTAACAGAAGGGTTTCGTAGCAGATTAGTCACAATTGAAAAGAGCATTAGTAAACTGGAAGATAGATCAGAAGAAAATATCCATGCTGGAGCTCAGAGACAAAAGGTTGAAAAAGGAAATGAAAAGGAAAAACACATTACAGACCAATAGGACACTATTAAAAGTCTAAAAATACTTATAATTGGAGTCTCAGAAGGAGAGGAGAAAGATTAGAGGCAATATTTAAGAGGTAATGGCTGGGAATCTTCCAAAAATGATGAAAGCTATCAAGCCACAGATTTAAGAGTCACTGTGGACCTGGGCTCCTGGGTGGCTCAGTGGGTTAAGCATCTGCCTTTGGCCCAGGTCATGATCTCAGGTCCATGGGGAGTCTGCTTCTCCCTCTGCCCCTCCCCCTGCTTATACTCTCTCTCTCTCTTTCTCACTCTCAACTTAATAAAAATAAAATCTTTGGGATGCCTGGGTGGCTCAGTTGGTTAAGCGTCTGCCTTCAGCTCAGGTCATGATCCCAGGGTCCTGGGATTGAGTCCTGAATCAGACTCTGCTCATCAGGGAGCCTACTTCCTCCTCTCTCTCTGCCTGCCACTCTCTTCTGCTTGTGCTCTCTGTCTCTGACAAATAAATAAATAAATAAAATCTTTATTAAAAAAATCTTTAAGAAAAAAAAGAATCACTGTGGACCAAGCAGAATAAAAGTAAAAAGGATGCCTGGGTGGCTCAGTCAAGCATTGGACTCTTGATTGCAGCTCAGGTCTGATCTCAAGGTCATGGGATTGAGCTGCACATTGGGGCTGTGCATTCAGCGTTGAGTTTGTTTGGCCCTATCCCTCTGCCCCTCTGCCAACTCTCTCTTTCTCTCTCTCCTCCCCCAAATGAATAAGTAAAATCTTAAATAAAAAGAAAGGGGAGAGAGGGAGGAAAGAAAGAAAAAAGGAGAGAAAAAGGGAAAATTGCTAAACCCAAGTAAGTCTTAAATTAACCAAAGGAAGAAATAGATATTACCTTCAGAGGAGCAACCAACACTTGACTTTGCTGAGGAAGTAGAAATCTGAAGACAATGGAACCAAATCTTCAAAGTGTTGTAAGAAAATAACTGCCAACCTAGAAATTTATATCAAGCAAAATTGAAGGTAGAATATAGACATTTTTAGACAGGCAAAAACTTGTGAGAATTCATCACCAACAGATTCACTATAAAGAGAATTCTCAAGGTAGTTGGAAAATTATTCCAGATGGAAGTATGGAGATGCAGGAAATAATGAAGAGCAGTGGAAAGAGTAAATGGTAATAAATCTGAAGTTATATTAACTGTGTAAAGTAGTAAAAATAATAAATGACAACATTAGCACAAAAAGCAGGAAGAGGCTAATTATAGTTTAAATATCCTGAGGTTCTTATAAATTTATATTTAAAATATATTTATTTATTTATATTTATTTATATTTATTTTATTTAATATATTTTATTTTATTTATATTTATTTTTTAAAAAGACTAGTGAGGCACAGGTGGCACAGTTGATTAAGCATCTGACTCATGGTTTTGGCTCAGGTCATGATCTCAGGGTCATGAGATTGAGCCCCATATTGGGCTCTGTGCTCAGCACAGAGTCTGCTTGAGATTCTCTTTTTCTCTCCCTCTGCCCCTCCTGCTAATGCATGCTCTTTCCCCCTCTCAAATAAATAAATCTTTTTTTTTTTTTTTAAGACTAGTGAGTCCAGGATATAAGATATAATGCCTATGGCAGCCCTTCTTTCTTTCTTTCTTTCTTTCTTTCTTTTTAATATTTTATTTATTTATTTGACAGAGAGAGATCACAAGTAGGCAGAGAGGCAGGCAGAGAGAGAGGCGGGAAGCAGGCTCCCTGCTGAGCAGAGAGCCCGATGCGATGCGGGGCTGAATCCCAGGACCCTGAGATCATGACCTGAGCCGAAGGCAGAGGCTTTAACCCACTGAGCCACCCAGGCGCCCCCTATAGCAGCCCTTCTTTACCATGTTTAGCGAGAGAATCATGTCCTAATGTCCCAAAACAGGGATTGACAAACTTCTGCCTATGGCCAAATCCAGCTTCCTGCCTGTTTTAATAAATAATGTTTTATTGGAACACAGCCATGCCCATTAGTTTACGTATTGTCTATAGCTGCTTTCATGTTATAGCCCTTGAGTTGAGTAGCTACAGTGGAGACCGTGTAGCCCTCAAAGCTCAAAATATTTACTGTCTAGCCCTTGATAGAAAAAGTTTGCTAACTTCTGTTCTAAAGAATTGTTTGTAACTAATGAATTAACTTCTTTGCATCTGGAATTGTACCAGCTGTGTATCATCCTTAGAAAAATTGACAAAAGAGCCACTCAGATTATTTTCTGTAAGACAGTTCTCATGGAACTTAAAAAGTTGAGAAAAGCTATTTTAGGGTAACCACAAAAGGATAGAAAGAGAATTTGTAGCTACCATGTTAATAGAGAAGGAGAGGAGAAATGGAATAATAAAAAATATTGATCCAAAAGAAGACAAGAAACAAGGGAGGGGGAAGGAACATAGATAAGTGAAATGAGTACAAAATAAGTAGTAAGATGATCAGTTTAAGTGATAATAGGCAAAGTAGACTTCAAGGCAAAACACATTCATAGAAGTGAAGAAGGAAATTTTGTAATGAAAAATAAGTCAATCCATGAGGAAATTTGTATGCACATAATAACATAGCTTCACAATCCAAAAGGCAAAAATCAACAGAATCAAAAGGAGAAAAGAGGGCGCCTGGGTGGCTCAGTTGGTTAAGTGACTGCCTTCGGCTCAGGTCATGATCCCGGAGTCCCGGGATCAAGTCCCATATCAGACTCCCGCCTCTGCGGGAAGTCTGCTTCTCCCTCTGACCTTCTCCCCTCTCATTCTCAGTCTCTCTCTCTCTCTCTAATAAATAAATAAAAAATCTTAAAAAAAAATAAAAAAAAAAAGGAGAAAAGATAAGTTTGTTTTGCTGTTTCTTCCATTAGACACAAATTAGGAAGAGTAGGATATTTGTTTAATGTGGTATAAATTCTCAGACCAACTTTCCATATCATAATTAATAGTAAAACCCTAAAAGCAGTCTCCCACTATTGTTATACCTGATAACCCACTTGCAGAATTTCTGCTTTCCATCCTAGCAACTTTGAGCCTGCTGGGGTTTGGAATTCTTATTTTCCAAGTGGGGAATGCTTCCATCAGAGGATAGAGGATGGTTCCATTGAATTGGTATATGAGGCTACCACCCATTTGGGACTCTTTGCCACTGAACTGGAGGACTCACTTTACTACCTGGAGTGCTTGATCCTGATTACTAAGGGCCAAAAGGGTCATGCTACACAGCGGGGGCATGGAAGACTGTGTTAATTCAGAATCCTCTAGAGTGTCTCTCAGTAAACATGCACTATATTAAGAACTAATGAAAAACTGCAGTACCCCCAAAAAGGCAGGTCTGATGAGTCAGATCCTTCAAGAATGAAGGTTACAGTTATCCTGTCATGTTGAGAACCCTGATTACCTGAGGTTCTGACTGAAGACAAAGGAGATATGGGATGGGAAATGGAGAAAGAAAGTTGCGGGTACCAACTATGACCTCATGACCAGGTACAGAAATGAGAATTGTAGTGACTTAGCATATTTTTTCCTTGTTACATCTGTATACTTAACTTTTATTTTTCTTCTTCCACTTATTTTATTTATTTTTTATTTTTATTTTTTTACCGACACACACAGAATTTGGCTTTTATTCTGGCCTTCACACATCTACCGCTGAGACGACACAGACCCGCAGTACTCCATCCCCCATGACCGCTGTGCCTCAAACCCCTCCTCCCACCCCGCCCCTCTTGCCAAGCTCCCTGGGAGGGGGTCCCTGCCTACACCTCACCCCGGGCATGCAGCGTGAAGTGCCCATGCAGCTCCCTGACCGTTGCGAAGGAATCCTCACAGTCTGTGCAGTGGTAGGTGCCCTCCTCATCCTCATCCTCCTCCTCGTCCTCCTCCCTCCCAGCTGGTTGGCCCTCCCTAGCCTGAGGCGACTCCTCATCTTCCTCCCCGAGGGCCCTACCTTCAGGGGCTGGAGCTTCCTGGGGGGCTGTAGCAGGGCAGCAGAGCCGGCAAGGCGGGGTGCCTGGTGGGGTCTCCCCCAGGGGTGAGCGGCCACAGAACTGGCGGATCTGGGCTGGGGGGCCTGGGGGCTGGGCTGTGCGCCCCCCCCCCCCGCCGCGGGATGGGCCCCCCTGCTGCCCCCCCAGGCGCTGCTTCACCTTGTAGCTGGGCTCGTATTCAGGATCATCAGTGGCCGCTGCCTCCTCCTCCTCCTCCTCCTCCTCCCCCTCCTCCTCCTCCTCCTTCTCCTCCTTCTCCCCCTTTTTACCCTCTTAAAAGTTAGCCAACTTGTGCTAGTTAAGAGAGCTTTCCATTAAGCCCACCCTGTTCAAATTACTAGTACAGTTCTGACTCCAACTATCCCTGACTGTGAAGACTCACATCATTATCTAGTCTGATCTGACACTGCCATCTAAGTTCCTGCCAGTTAAATAAGATAGGTGTGTTAGTTGCCTATTGCTACATAACAAGTTACCACAAGCCTAGTGGCTTCCAAGAACCACTAGTGTCAGTTTATAGTTCTGTAGGCCAGAAGTTCTGGCCTGACACGACTGGGGTCTCAGAGTCTCACAGGCTAAACTCAAGGTGCCAGCCAAGGCAAGTCCTGTGGAGGCTCCGGGGGAAAAATACTACTTCCAGGCTCACTCTTGGTGTGGCAGAATTCAGTCCCTTCTGGTTGTAGGACTGAGGTCCTTGCCTCCTTGCTGGCTGTCAGTGGTGGTGGCTCTCGGCTCTGAGAGGCTGCTGTATTCCTTGCCATGTGCCCTTCACTTCAGCAACTGTGTGGTCAGTTCTTCCCATACACTGGACTTCTGACTTCCTCTGTCTCTGACCTCTAAACCTAAAGGGTTCCTATGATTAGCTCAGGCTATACGTGGGTATTAAGGTCAACTGATTTGGGACTTTAATTATATCTGCAAACCCCCTTCACAACAGTGCTTACATTCGTGCTTGATTGAGTAACTGGGAGAAGATATATGTACAGCAGGAGTCCAAATCTTGGCAGGGGTAGCTGGGTCTTAGAATTCTGCCAAGCACAACATGGAATAGAAATAAGAAATAAAAAGCTGAAAAGATGGTTGTTTACAGATTGTATACCCAGGAAACCCAAGATGATTAGTTGAAAAGTTACTTGATGCAATAGAGATATATCAGTAACCTGACTAGATAGACCCCTACCATCAGTAACCACGTAGGCCAGCCATAGAATGTTTGGGCCTATATGTCCTATACAACAATACGCTATCATAAAATACCTAGAAATGATCTTAACATATATAGGAAATAGGAAGAAAGTAATAATTTCACTGAAAGAGGAAAGATTTTTTCAAATAGGAAAATTAAATCCTACAGAGCTTTCAAATCAATCAATTTGTAGGTTTAAATCAATTCTTTTTTTTTTTTTAAGATTTTATTTTTAAGTAATCTTTACACCTAGTGTGGGGCTCGGACTTAAAACCCTGAGATCAAGAGTCATATGCTTCACTGACTGAGTGAGCCAGGCACCCATAAAGAAATTCTAACTTTTAAAAAATTACATATTTTCCTTTTGCAACATGACAAAATGGTTGTAAATTTCATCTGGAAGGACAAAAGCATAGTTGACTAATTTCTTTTAATGTTTTTTAAGTGATCTGTACACCTAACTTGGGGCTCAAACTCACAGTCATGAGATCAAGAGACACATGTCTCACTGACTAAGGCTGCCAGGTGCCCTGAATGATTTTTTTTTTTAGAAGAGTAATGAGGAGTGGGGCGCCTGGGTGGCTCAGTTGATTAGGCATCTGCCTTCGGCTCCAGTCATGATCCCAGGGTCCTAGGATCAAGCCCCATGTCGGGCTCTCTGCTTGGCAGGGAGCCTGCTTCTTCCTCTCCTTCTGCCTGCCACTAGGCCTACTTGTGATCTGTCTCTTTCTCTTTCTGTCCAAAAAAAAAAAAAAAAGTAATGAAGAAAACTAGTGGTAGCAGATAAGCAAAATTTTATGAAACTGGAAGAACTAAAATAGTGTGGTCCTGGCAGAAACACCCAGTTATTAATGGAACAAAATGGTCTTCAGGCCAATCTGTTATATGTGACTTTGATATATGAAGAGTCCATGTTACAAATGAGTTGAGTAAGGAGGGGTCATTTAGTTCTGGGGCAGTGAATGGTGCCCAGGCACTCTGGTAGCTTCTTGATTCAGAAAGCAAGCAATGTAAATCCTAATGTTTACCACACACCTAAGTATAATTTATTTTTTTCCTATCTAAATAAAATTTAAAGCGTCATCTGTATTAAAAAAAAAAACCTAAGAAATCTAGAAAATAAAATAGCAAATTTAGGGAATGTTTCTGGATTAAAAGTAAAATCTCATGACAGCTTTTTGTGGAATTTTATGGGATTTGAAACTTTTGAATGTCAAAAATAATTAAAAGGCAAACCTAAAATGGTAGAAATATTTATAGTAACATGATAAATGGTTAATCATTCAGCTTGTAGAAACTCTTATAAATTGATAAGGAAAAAGCCTATTAAGAACCCGAGGAATAGACCAGATATAGTCGATTCACAGAGCACCTAGGTGGCTCAGTTGATTAAGCATCCGACTCTTTTTTTTTTATAAGTTTATTTTTATCTATTATTATTTTTTGAAGATTTTATTAATTTGACAGAGAGACAGACAATGAGAGAGGGAACACAGCAGGGGGAGTGGGAGAGGGAGAAGCAGGCTTCCTGCTGAGCAGGGAACCCAATGTGGGCTCGATGCGGGGCTCAATTCTAGGACCCTGGGATCATGACCTAAGCCAAAGGCAGATGCTTTACGACTGAGCCACCCAGGGGCCCCAAGGCATCCGACTCTTGATCTCAGCTCAGATCTTGATCTTAGGGTCATGAGTTCAAGCCACATTGAGCTCCACTCTGGGTGTGGAGCCTACTTAAAAAAACAACCCCCCCCCCCCCCCCCGCACAAGTCAATTCACAGAAAATAAAGTTCATGCAAATTAACAAATGTAGGGGAAAATATCCAATAATAATCAAGGAATTATAAATTAAGGCCAATGAGATACTTTTTCTATTTAGCAAAGATTAAAAATTATAATACTCTGTGCTTGTGAGAGTGTTTTGAAATAAGCAGTCTTAGACTCAGCTAATAAAAGTACAGGTTATTAAAATACTTTGGATAACAGTTTGGTTATAAGTATTGAAACCCTTAATTATACCCTTTTGTTTTAGTAAGTCTGCTTCTGGAAATCTCTCTTAAGACAATAATCACAAATACAGAATAAACTAGAATAATCACAAAAACAGAACAAACCACACAAAAGGGGATTAGTGATGAAAATAGTATAAAATGGAAACTCCTAAATAAACAACAGGGGAATTGCTAAGAAAATTTGGTCTATCTACACCAGAAGGTATTATGGTGTAATTAAAAATTAATATTTGTGAAGTTTGTTCAGTTTGAGAATACCTTGTTAAAAAAGAAAATAGTCAAATACAAAATTTTATATAAAGGATCATTTCAACCATATCTTTCTTTTTAAGTTTGGAAAATTCCCTAAAGTGAACTCAGGATCACAGACAGCGTAAATTAAGACAGTGGCCAGCTGTATACCAAGGCACTGTGCTCATCAGCGATATTACCACCTGTATACTCCTCATTGCATCTTTGCAACATCAGAATTTCTTCTCTGCACTTGCCCATCTGTGAATTTATTCTCACAGATTGCTCCTGAGGGTTGATGGTTCCTTGGTTAAAAACTCACAATTCCCTCTCTTTGCCTTTCTGCAAAAATTTTGAGCATATTTATGCAGAGTCCAAAAGGGTTCAGTTATAATTAGCATCTCTTCCACTAGTAGGTACTATGCTACTATCTGTATTCTTAGACTGTAGAAACGTCTTCAGTGGGTTATGAAGCTCTACAGTTGCTTTTCCAGTGTTGGGTGTCATCTGTTGGGTGCTGAATGTTTAAATCTATTTTATGGTACATGTGCCTATAAATAAGTAACAATTAATGGGGAAGATAGCATTAATTTTCAGGGAAACTTTTTATACTTTTACCTGAGAGACACAAGGTTTAAAATATAAGAGCCACATTCTGGATCATCTTCATTTCAAGTTATTGTGTATTTACTACAGTTTTCTACAATGTAAGCTCTGTGAAGGCAGGACACAGAACACTGTCTGGTACATAGGACACTCTCAGTAAGCATATGCCACATGAAAGAAGAAACTGCCACGTGTTGGAAATGTCTGTGACTGTGAGCGATGGTATAGAGACCTTCTTAGAATTTGTGTCATTTAGCACAGTGTATGCTTTGTTGCCTTTAAGCAGTTGTGCTCAACAGAGGTGGTATAACCCTTTTGAGAGACATTTGGAAATACGGAGATAAGGTTAGGGTATCCCGTGATCGGGATCAGCCTCAGTGGCACGTAGTGGGCAGGAGCCGGGGCTGCTGGGTGTTCCGTGGTGCCTGGACCAGTCCCCTGCAGTGCAGGCTGATGCTGCGTGTACCCTTCATGACTCGGATGTCCGTCTGGATACATAGGTAGGTGAAAAACTAGTTTATTTTAGTGCAGAACCCATTTTATATGTATATATAGTTTTTTTTTTAAGATTTTTTTTATTTATTTGACAGAGATCACAAGCAGGCAGAGAGGAAGGCAGAGAGAGAGGGGGGAAGCAGGCTCCCCACTGAGCAGAGAGCCGAATGCGGGGCTCAATCCCAGGACCCTGAGATCATGACCCGAACCGAAGGCAGAGGCTGTAACCCACTAAGCCATCCAGGTGCCCCTAGATATATATAGTTTTTTGTGCTGTTGTAATAATACGCATTGAATTTCCCAGGAAAGCAGCTCTCATTTAAGTTGAGGAAAGACTACTTTGTCTGAAACTTTCTCAGTAGTTACTCATCATTCTGGAAATCTCATCACCAATGTTAGGGCCACTCATGTTATTTGAGATGGAATGCCAATTTTATTTTCTTCATAACACTTAACACAAACTGAAATTACCTTGTTCATTTACTTCTTTTTTAAATTTGTTTACCTACTAAACTGTAAGCTCCTTAATAAATAGGGATCTTACATATTTTGTTCACTGGATATTCTTATACCTAAAACAGAGTGGCACACTGTGGCCAGTTATAATGTAATTGATGCATACATAATGAACAGATGTTTGAATGACTGTCTCATCTCTCTGAGCCTGACCTTTAAATGCTAATGTTCCTTAAGCCTCTGTCCCAGGCCTTCTTTACTGTTTATTCTAACCCCTTCCCTATTGACCTCAGCTACAGGCATGGCTTTGATTTATAACTCTACATTGACAACTCTTTAGATTTTTCTTCAGCTGAATCTTTCCTCCGAATCCAGAATTACATATCTAGCTGCCAGCCTCCTTCCCAGTTTAATGCTCGAGCATAAAGGCAAACATAAAGTCACCATGCCCGTCTCCAGTGTTCATCTCAGTGAATGACACCATCATCTATGTAATCACATTGGTGGGAAACCTAAGAGTTGATCTTGATGCCTCCCTCTCCCTAATGCCCATTTGCACTTAATCAACAAGTCCTGTTCATTCTATGTCCTGAATAATTTTCAAACCCTGCTTTCCATCCCCAAATCCTCTACTGTTCCTCAGATCTAAAGTACCAACTCTAGGGCGCCTGGGTGGCTCAGTTGGTTAAGCAACTACCTTCGGCTCAGGTCATGATCCCGGAGACCCGGGATCGAGTCCCATATTGGGCTCCCGCCTCTGTGGGGAGTCCGCTTCTCCCTCTGACCTTCTTCTCCCCTCTCATGCTTTCTCTATCTATCTCAAATAAATAAATAAAATCTTAAAGTACCAACTCTAAACTCTCTTAGACTGACCGGAGGAGACTACTTGTTGGTTTCTACTTGTCTACTCTTAGTCTCTTAAAATCCATTCTCCATAGTAGCAAGAATTGTGCTAGCCATTTCTTCATTGCTCCCACACTTTAAGCCCACTAATCATCTTGCTGTTTCTCAAATATGCCATGTTCCTTCCCACTGGAGAGCTTCTGTCCATGTTGTTTCCCTTGCCCTGGCTCAGTCATCCCTCAGAACTTAGCTCACTTCCACTGGAGACCCTCCATGCTCTCCTGACTTGGCCAGGATGTCCCCCCATCATGTGATTTCACAGCACCCCCTACTTAGCAAATTGTAATCAATGTGTTATAAGGTAGCTGTCTGTCTTTCCAATAGAATTGGGTTTGTTTTTTTTTAATTCATGATGTATAGGTATGGCCTTAGTGTATCTATTTATATTTTCATCATAAAGAATGGCCTAATAGCAACTATAATAATTTATCTTCTAAAATTTAATTGGTTTTTAGCCAGTAATTTTATAGGGTAGATCAATTTGATTTGTTTTTTCCAGGGCATATGATATTTCATTTGTTCTAAGAAACATATTTTTCTCACTTTCAACATCTCTGAAATTGGCACGCATCATATAGATAATGGCATATCGCAGTGCATTTGGCATCATTTTTCTTAGGGATGCATAAAATAATGGTGCATCTTAGATTTGAAGGCCATCTTAGATTAGATAATATTTGGTATTTTATAACAAATTCATTGTGGAAGATTTACTGAGAACCTTGTGATGCCCAGTCATTCCATGGAAGCATTGCTACGGTTTTTCTATAGCCATTAGCTGGTAACTGGTCACATCTTGATCCTTTGAAGAAGTTTCTGCCTCAAGTCATTTTGGTCATATTCTGTATGAGTTGAATGTTGGGGACTTGACTTATGTATCATTCGTCCAGGTAACACACAAACTCAAATTTATGTATGTGTGTGTATCTGTTTTGTTTTGGGAAAAATTTTTTATCTCCATGTAGAGGTGGACAGGCCATCCATTGGTTCCAGAGGCTATTGATTATCCTCCTGGAATGCTTTCTCTCCTTCCTCCTTTTGGGAGAAGTTTTAGATGTGCACAGAGACATTTTCCCCAGCCTTCTTTAGATATAGATAAGGGCATGTGAATAAGTTCTGACTAATTGAGTGTGAGCAGAAATAATATGTGAACTTCCAGGGCACAAACCCGAAGAAATGGCTTGCTCTCCAGTTCCTCTTTCCCTCTTCTAGTGAGTGAGAAGAACTTTGGGTCCCTAAATGACCTCCTGCAACAGTGATGCCTGGCCAGCCTCTGGACTGTGGGGAGGGGACATCTTGAGGATGTTGTATTTTGGGGTCTTTTATAGTAGTTTTGCCTCTACTGTAAGTAATGATCACCTGAGAGACTGTTCGGGTTGGGCTCTTCTATTTCAAAGAAATGAGGTCAGCCTTACCATCACTGTATCTTAGGTCTGAAGCAGATGGCTCTCACTCTTGGGCTACGTAAAGAATACGTGCTCTTTGGGGATGCCGTGTGGTGTGACGGGTGAAGCATATGCTTGAGATTCCATCAGATCTCCTCTCAGATGACAGCTCTGTTGCTTACTGTCTGTGTCACATTGGGCTATTCATTGAGATCCCCTGAGCTTTAGATTCCTCTCCCTTTAAGATGCAGGTGATAACCATTTCAACAAGATTCTTTTTTTTTTTTTTTTTTTAAGTAATTTCTATGCCTAACATAGGGCTCAAACTCATGACCCCAAGATCAAAAGTCTCATGCTCTACCGAGTCTCTTAAATCCATTTTCATCTAGGCACCCCTCAAGAAGGTACTTTTGAGGAGTCAATGATATTGTCTATTCAAAAGGCCTAGTCCTAGCCCAGTACTTAGTAAATGACAGGTATTGTCATCATTAGTTTTTCTAAAGACTAGAACCTCAAACTATTTGCTGCCCTAGTATTTTTTCGGTTGGCTTGATACTTATGGAGGATTGTTTGATTTTCTAGGTTATATGTTCGGATTAAGCAAAACCGTCAGAAACCCTCATATGTTTGGACCATATTGCCTTGGTTCCCCAGAGAATTGCTGGGGTTTTGTTTTGTTTGAGAGTTGCCTGAGTTTTCCCATCATGCTTTTGGCTATGAGAGGTTGCAAGAGATGGTTTAATAAAACCTGCCCAGTGCATGCTCCAGGGCATGAAAGAGGCTGTCCACTGCTTGACTCTGTCACCTAGGTGAGGGATACCCTGAAAATCTTATTCGTAGACCTGAGTGCTAGGGAAACTTTCTCTTTCCTTATAGAACTGGTATGTGTTCTCAGGGTTAATGAGAAGCCATAAAGGACAGAGAGAGAAATTGAATCATAAATAGTAACATCATTTGGTAAATTGGTAATTGGTTCCACTATAGGGCAAATTGTAGGTTAGCTTTGAATACTTAAATTAATCCTTACTAGATGTATTTCCATTAAAATCCTTTAAGGAGGTAAATTCTAGATCCCCCCCCGCCTTTTTTAAGAAATCCAGAATGCTGGCAGCTAGCAGTAAGGTGACTTTATGAGAATAATGGGGAACATTTGCTTTTCAAACTTTTTTTTTTAATTTTTGAGTAATCTCTACATCCAGCATGGGGCTTGAACTTAAACCCCAAGACCACATGCTCTACAGACTGAGCCAGCCAGACATCCCAGAAACATTTGCTTTTAGAAATTGGTGTATGAGCATAATATTGGGTACACAGTTTCTACCAGATTCTGGACTTTGAGTATTACAATTGGGGGTTTAAGGCAGTAATTCCAAAGCAGCGGTGTAAAGTGCAGGGACAGCAGTCTGTGACCAGTAAATACTTGTTAATGTGCTAAGCATGGGACTGAGCAGGTCAGGGTCTCAGACTGCTCTGTTTGTTGAATGACTAAAGACTAAACCTGATTATATATAAGAATAGTACAGCAAATTATAGACACTTCTGTTCTTACCCCAGGGGGTTCCCCTAGCATCTGTCTGGACTTTTTTCCCATAGAAACTTGACATGTGTTTAAAAGTAATATAGAAAGTTAAAATTTTTTTCTATAACTGATTTTTTTTTAATATTTATTTATTTGAGAGAGAGAGAGAGAGTGAGAGAGAGCGTGAGAAGAGGGGAGAAGGTCAGAAGGAGAGGCAGACTCCCGTGGAGCTGGGAGTCTGATGCAGGACTCAATCCTGGGACTCCAGGATCATGACCTGAGCCGAAGGCAGTCGCCCAACCAACTGAGCCACCCAGATGTCCTATAATTGATATTTTTAAGGTAGGTTTCTTGTTCATCATTTCTGAAATATGAGTTTTTACATTTCACATTTTTAATGTGAAATATTAACAATCCTTTTTTTTTAAAGATTTTATTTTATTTATTTTAACAGAGAGAGAACACAAGCAGGCAGAGAGGCAGGCAGAGGCAGAGAGAGGAGCAGGCTCCCTGCTGAGCAAGGAGCCCGATGTGGGACTCGATCCCAGGACGCTGGGATCATGACCCGAGCCGAAGGCAGCTGCTCAACCAACTGAGCCACCCAGGCGTCCCTTAACAATCCTTTTAATACCTGTGGGGTTTTTTTGCACAAATATAATTGGTCAGTCATTTTTTTCTACCTTATGTTTCATTATAGAAACTGTTTTGGCAGGCATTTAACTCCTTTAACAGCTTATGTCTCCAGTGCGTACCCTTGAAGCCTTCTTTCCTACTATCCTTACATACAAACCCTGAACTCCACGGATGTTCCAGATCAGAGGACTGGCTGGATGGTGGTATCATCTCTTTTTATATTTGACTTTTCCCTTGTGCGGATTGTCATGAAGCTATTTCTGCTCAGGTCTTGTGCACTTGCTTGCTCTCCCAAATTAGAATCCAGCTTTGAGCACAAGTTAGTTTAATGGCTCCCGAAACTGGATCCACAGTTAACAGTCTTTTTAGTTCACAGAATTGCTGAATTTCGTAATAGAAAGCTACCCTGGAGATCAGGTGCAACCCAGAGCTCTCATTGATAAGTGCCCCAGGTACCAACTTCATTGCTTTAGTGGCTGCCCTATTCTCCTGTGGTGGGGACTTTGTCCTTTCCTTTTCATAATCAGGAAGGAGAGCCTTTTCTAAATTTGCCCAGATGTACCGCAAGTTTTAGAGCACAGAGGTATAACAGAGTTTAAAAAAAAAAAAAATACCGGGCAAGTCGTATTAGCCAAATTCAGGCACATAGAGTCTCTCCCCCTCCATCAGGTTTCATATTTGAGGTCTGTGTGTTACTAAGTTTAACTTGTAGTTTTATGCTGTAATGGTGGCATCTATTTGTCATTGAGACACATCTGGGAATTTTATTTACTTGTTGGTGTGACACTATTAAAAAGCCTCCAGTTTATTGACAGAATTGAAATAGGCTCTAATTTAAGGATTCTTTTATCAGTCAGGAGAGAGAAACCTTATAGCAGTGCGAACAGGGAAGGTCTAATGTAAAGAATTGCTAACTATAGTAGGGATTGAAGGAAAAGGGACTGGCTAGGCAGAAGTAAGGAATGCTTAATTTAAAGAATGTCGGGCTAGCAGATACAAGGAGGAGCCACTGTCCCCAGGGCTGAGATGGGGCATCCTGAGGGAGCCTCCAGGCTGAGGTCCACACCTCATTGGAGAGGGCACAGCCATGGCTTGCGGAATGGTGTGGAACTCACAGAGCACGGGGTGACGGGGGAAACAGGGGAAGCGGCTGAGAAGTTGCTGGAGGGGCTGAGGGCATTGCAAGGAGCCTGCAGGGAGAAAATATTCTTCTGCGGTATCTCTCCAGCGCCCTCTACTGAACAAGCTTAGCATCGTGCCAGCTGGCAGAGGAAAAATGTTGAAAGGTCCACATTGGTTTCCACCGAGTGGCCAAAAAGCTGAGTGTGGAGTCCCAAGGCAGTAAATCAATAGCCGGCATGGGTCGCTGCCTTCAGATTCCTTAGTGGTTGCAAGTGGACACTTGGGGAAAGGATGCTTAGCACTGGTTACACAGTACAGATTCTTAAATTTTTTAGGAAAAATGAAATCCTGGTCATTATTAATAACCACTCTGTGGCTTACACACCAGGACACAGCAGCAAGGACTGCTATGTCTGAGAGACTGCTTGGAGACTTGCTCCTATTACTTTAAGCATATTTGAAGTACACATATTCAAGTGTCATTATATAAATTGACTGTGAAAGTGGAGCAACATTAAAAATTATAGTGTCATTTTCAATTTGAGGCTGCTTTAAACTCAGAAATGAAATCAAAAGGTTTTTACAAAATGACACTTAAGACTCCTATATCTGTAAATGACACGTTAATATAGTAATACTAAAGCAGTTTTTATAGTGGTTAAAATGTTAACTGAACCTGATTAGTTTTGAGACAAAGCATAATTAATTAAATAGTGCTCAATCCAGTCAGCACTTCCTTTTCCTGAATAAGCCTAAATTAAATCGATTATTGAGAAACTATTTGTCAGTGTTCTTTGGTTAGAAGCAACAGAAAGCGACTCTACAGTTAGTGTAAGGGGGGAGAGAAAGAGGGACTTCAGGGCTGATGGGCAGTATTGAAGGAAATTGAAGTAAATAACAACATCGAAGGAAACACTGAAAATCTAGGCTCTGCAGCCTGCAGAATGTGGGTAGCAAGCACGAACGGACAGGCTTCCTAGGGAGCAGTCAGTGAGATGCATCTGCTCCTGTTGTCGTGTCCCTCTCCCCACTCCCCGCAGTTCAGGATTCACGTTCCGAGGAGTGTCTAGGAGGGCCGGGCGAGGGCAAGGCACTGAGATGCCAGGCCGCAGAAACAGCCTGTTTCTGGGCTCAAAGGACATAGGTCCCTGTCCTGGAGACTCAGTTCTCACTCTCTTTCTTAGCTTCTCTTCCTTGGTGTCGGCTTCATTTTCAGGCCTTCTGTGGTTGAGATAGCGCCAGCATCTTCCGTCCCTCTGATACTGTTAGGTTCATCCCTGACCCGTAGAGTCATCTCTGAATCTAGTGGATTGCCCAGGAATGCAGTACCCTTTGATTGGAGTCTTGCCTCAAAAGTTCATGGAGTTCAAGTGAGGGAAATTGGGGTACAGTTACCAGTAGAGCAGAGGGAGCTGACAGGCAAAAATGGCGGATGGAGTAATCACCTTGATTGTTCAGAGAAAAGCTAGCTCATATGAGGACATCATTTGTTCTGTGATGAAAAGCCAATGGACAAAGATACCGAGAGGAAGGAGAAGCAGACTCCCTGCCGAGCAGGAGCCCAATGTGGGATTCGATCCCAGGACCCTGGGGTCATAACCGGAGCTCAAGACAGACTCGTAGCTGACTGAGCCCCTCAGACGTCCAAAGAGGTACTATTTCTTAAGAAGTCTGTCAGTCAGACTGCAGTCGCTGCTCCTGAGGCTCGACTGGGTTTTGTTTGGGTTCATGTAGACACAGCAGTAAGTCTCTAGAACTAACCCCTGGGGCTGAAGTCTATATTCATTCTAAAATGAAAATTATGGGGCTCCTGGGCAGCTCAGTCGGTTAAGCAGCTGCCTTTGGCTCGGGTCATGATCCTGGGGTCCTGGGATCGAGCCCCACTTTGGGATCCCTGCTCTGTGGGAGTCTCCTTCTCCCCCTCCCTCTGCCTGCTGCCCTGCCTACTTGTGCTCTATCTCTCTGTCAAATGAATAAATAAAATCTTTTAAAATAAATAGATAGATAAATGAAAATTATGTCAAAGTTTCTTTAGAATACCTTTAGGCTATCTGATTTTGCCATGGTTCTTCTCCATCCTTTCAAAGTAAAGGTCGTTGCAGTCATCTGTTCCTAAGTTTCTTGGTTGTCTTCTCCGAATCTTCACCCTGTGCCTTATGGTATACTGGTACTGTGGGAAGTGAAGACATTTATTTTTAGCCCTGTATCCCACCCCCCCAAGTACCCCCACCCCATCCATTTAATTGAAACACTTCCTCTCATCAGCCCAGGAATGGGGGGGGGGGACATGAGGGGAAGGATTCAGCATTCTCCAGAACCACACTCCATGACCATTTATAAATCATGATTCTTTTTTCCTTTTGATTTTTTTATTGTTCTTTTTATTTACTTTTTAAAAGTTTACACACAGTAGAATTCACTCTGCTGTGCAGTTATGTAAGTTTCAGCAAAGGCATGCAGCATATTCATGCAATACGTGTATGCATATGACCACCATCACAATCAAGACTTCCATCACCCTCCAAAAACAGTCCCTTGCTCTGCCCCTTTGTAGTCAGTATCTTACTCCACCCCTGGCCCCAGGTAATCACTGGTCTGTTTTCTGTTCCTAAAATTTTTCTTTCTCCAGAGTGCCCTGTAAATGGAGGCATACGGCACACATCCTTTTGAAACTGGCTGCTTGTACTTAGTATATGCTATGTTTGAGTGTGCTTTTCTTTTAGTTTATCCCAGTTAGAGTTCACAGAACTTTTTGAATCTAAATTTATATGTATCACCAAATTTGGGGAGTTTTCCGCTGTTATTTCTTCACAATGTCTCTTTCTCTTCTGCTTCTAGAAGTCCTGTAACATGGATGTTGGACCTTTTGATATTATCCTTAGGGTCCATGAGGCTCTTCATTATTCTTTTTCAATCTTTTTTCCTCTCTGTTCTTCAGATTGGATCATTTCTGCTGCTCTATTAACTTTACAGACTCTTGCTTCTTTCACATCCATTCTTCCATTGGGCCCATTCAGTGAAGTGCTTAATTCAGGAGTTTTTTTTTTTTTTCAGTTCTAAAATTTTCAGTTGGTTCTATTTTTATAGTTTCTATTTATCTGCTGTGAACTCCTAAATTGACATTTGTTTCAAATGTATTTACTTTTATTGCCTCCTGGAGCAAAGTTATAATAATTGTTTTAAAGTCTTTGATAATTCCAGTACCTAGATCATCAGAGAGGTAGCATCCTTTGTCTTTTGTTTTGGCTGCTGGTATGTTTTCTTGGTTCTTTGTATAAGTAGTAATTTTGGATTTATTCTGGACATTGGGAACGTGTCGTACAGATTTTGAGTCCAATTAAACTCATCTAGAGCATGGTGATTTTTGTTACTGTTGTTTCTCAAAGCCTGTGCTCTGCCGTCCTGGATGTGTCCCAGACACGCCTGACCTGAATGAAGGTGAGCCCAGACATGGGGACATGCATACATAGCAGTTAGAGGTCTCCTCCGGCCAGTTCCTGTCTGGGATACCCCCCCCACACACACACACACACACTGTCCAGCCCCAAGGAGCTTCTTTCCCAAATCCTGTGTTCAGGAAGATGGGGTTCTCGCCGTTCAGGCTGCCTGTGCCGCCACTTCACAGCACAGCTCGGGGACTGCGAGAGAAAAGGGGAAGTGAGAAACTCACCCCCATGCAGGTCACCTCCCCAAGTTTTGTTTGAGTCTGCTCTCTACCAGCTTTTGTTTGCTTTTCATTATTGTATTTTTGTATTCACATTGTACTTCATCTAGTTTTTTGTTGTATTCAGCGGCTGAGAGAGACTATCATGGTCTTCCTCTGTCTTGGTCAGCCCTAGAGATCTTAAATTGCTATCTGTGTTACTTTTGTATGCTGCATAACAGATTACTGCAAACTTAGTGGCTTAATGCAATATACATTCATTATTTCACAATTTCTGAAGGTCAGGATGCTGGGCATGGCTTAGCTGGGCCTGTGCAGGCTGCAGTCCAGGCCAGGGTTGGGTTTCCATCGTGGAGCTTCACTGGGGAAGAGGGGGCTTCCAAGTTCTCAGGCTGTTGACAGAATTCATTTCTTTGCAGCGGTAGGATTCATGGTAGCTGTTTCTTCAAAGCCAGCATCCAAGAGGGAGACTAAAGTCAGTGTGCTAAAAAGATGCAGTCTTATATAATGTAGTCAGGGAAGCAACATTCTTTCACCTCTGTCATATTTTTTTTTAATTTTTTAAAAAAGATTTTATTTATTTATTTGACAGAGAGGAGAGAGATCACAAGTAGGCAGAGAGACAGGCAGAGAGAGGGGGGAAGCAGGCTCCCCGCTGAGCAGAGAGCTGGATACAGGGGATGCGGGGCTCAATCCCCGGACCCTGAGATCCTGACCTGGGCAGAAGGAAGAGGCTTTAACCCACTGAGCCAGCCAGGCGCCCCACCTCTGCCATATTCTAATGGTGAGAAGCAAGTCACTGGTCCCTCCCACACTCGCAGGAGGGCATTTTTACAAAGGTGTGAACATCAGGAGACCTGAGAATCTCTATCAACTATATTATCCTTTGAGCCTCAAATAAAAACTCTCCCTTCTACCCTCTGCTCTTATTCATCAGAGCCATGGTTCTCTTTTCCACCCCCAGTCCTGGTCAAACGCTGAATGACTTCATGGTTCTTATAAACCGTCCACCCAGTACCTGGGCCAGTGAGTTCTTGACCTCCTGCATGCTAGTGACCTTTACTTTGGAACTCTGTCCTGTGATTCTAAATCTGAATCCCAAGCATGTGCTCTTTGCTACATACCTCTGTTTATTTCCTTAGCCTATCAAGTATTAAAGTAATTCAAGTCTTACCTTCACTTTCCTATTAGATTCTCTGTCCCTTGAGGCCAAGACTCTTTTTATGTCTCCTCCCTCGTGTAATGCCCTACAGGGCCTCCTGAGTACTTCCTGCACAGAGCACACATTCAAACACATGGTGAGAAATTAAGAACCTTAAGTATTTCAGTGACAGCTGGACAGGATACTACTTCCTTCTTCTTTTGAAGTTTATCTGTTAACACTTTACCAGCCCTTCCTAACCTAAACACTGTCAGGAAATTCTGATCGAATTAGCCGAACTTTCTAAATAATGCACATAACACAGATACCCAGTGGATTAGTGAATGTTTTAATGACATGGCGTTGGAGTCTAAGTGGAATAACTTGAGAGTATAGGCAGTGGTTTTGTCTTGTAGGTGAAAACTAAGTTAGGATGGAAACCAATTACAATTTCGGGTAACTAAACCTCCAAGGTAGAAACAGGCCCACCCTCTTTTAATGAATCCTGTTCTTTTGCAAAAAGGGAGTAATCAACTAACAACAAGACTGGGAATTTGGAGGATTTTCCAACCAGAATAGTTTTGCATGGGGTAGCTACATTCCCAGTCCACCTACATAGTTGTGTCTTTTAAATCCGGATTTCTCTAGTTTATTTCTCTATTTCTTGTAGTTTAACCAGGAATTCTGAGGTGATTGACACACATCGAGGCTTCAGTTATGGGGACTCCCCTACTTTGCATCTCTTCCTTCTTCTGGCTGCTTCCAGAATAAGAGTTGCTTCTTCCTCCACCTAGAGTCTCCTAAGCCAGTGATGGCCGAACTATTTAGAATAAAAGAAACGTTAGATTATTAAAACCCAGATTATTAAAAATATTTTCTTTCTAATAAAACTCAGTGTAGTGGGGACCCATTATAATATGCCTTGCCTTATAGAGTATAGGGGATTTATGTCCAATTTGGCCCTGTGTCCAGTGTGGGGTCCAGAAGTTGAGCCCCATATCAGATTTTCTCCTTCTCTAGTATTCACTAGTATTGAAACAGAAGCTGTAACACCAATCAAAGCAATGCTCTTTTCTTTAGCAGAACCTGGACAGGAAACCTGAGTTATTTGTAGTGGTAATAAACTGGGGAGGAGGTGCGTGTGCGAGGATCGAGGGGTGATTGAATGGGATGGGATAACATTCCCACTATGGTATATTTCGTAGCCATTAAAAATAATAGATTGGATTGATTCATTGAGGGCGGGGCTGAGGAGAGAGATCCACACACGTGTATTGAACAAGAAAAGCAAGATGCAAAAAATTTCTATAACACGATCCCACTTTTACAAAACTGACCAAATAAAATGCTTTGTAAAAAGGTGTAGGTCTATATGTTTCCATACAGTTACCTGAGCACAGAGAAAGACCTGGAAAGGTAGGAACGGGGTGGTTAACATGGGTCATCTGGAAGGGCGGTGAGGGAGCAGGGGCTTTGCTGTAGGTGTGGAGGGGGGAAGAAACTGGGAGGGACTCCAAGGAAACGAGAAACAAAAATGCAGAGTATACTGGAAACAAATACAGGGTTACCTTTACATATGTATATGCAATCGTTTACTTAAATGTAGTTTTAAAAAGAAAAAATTTAAATTAAAAATAAAATTCTCTCACCCTGGCCCTCCCTTTCCTTTATTCTCCTTGCAGCTCACCTTGTGAGTCTCCTTCATAGAGACTCCACGGGGGGAAAAAAGTACTGACCAATTCCCTCTGCTGTTGGCCCTTGAACAACAGGCGCCTCAACTTCAGGACCCCACTTACGCATGGGTTCTTGTCCATAAACACAGTATAGCGCCCTAAGTACATTCTTGTCTTCCTTATGATTTTCTTAATGTTCGATTTTCTCTGGCTTACTTTATTACAATAATGCAGTATATTATATATAACATACAAATATGTGTTGTCTGTTGATGTGATCAGTAGGCTTCTGGTCAATAGCAGACTATTAGTCGTCAGTTTTGGGGGAGTTAGAAGTTGTACGTAGATTTCCGAGTGCTTGGAGAGTCAGTGTCCGTAACCTCCAGCATGGCCAAGTGTCAGCTATAGAGTTGATACATACTCGTTTTCTTCTCTTCCAAAATAGGTCAAGAAACCTCCCAAATCTTTAAGTGTTTTGTTTTTTTTTTAAAAGTAATCTCCACATCCAGTGTGGGGCTCAAACCCACCACCCCAAGATCAAGAGTTGCATGTTCTCCCAACTGAGCCAGCCAGGTGCCCCTCCAAATCTGTTTCTAATCTTCTCGTTAACCCTGGAGGAGAATCTTATTAAGTATTACTAGATCATTTCAGGGAATAAGGTGTCCCTTGGAAAGAAAGGATACTTATGGAAGATGTTTTTCTTTTTAAAATAAAAATGTGACTCAGTGTTGATTTTTTAAAAAAATTATTGGTGAGAAATTTTAAATTTAATTTAAAAATTTAAAATTTTTAAAAATTTTAAAAATTATTGGTGAGGACAGAAACCGTGTCCTGGAGGTAGAAGAAGTTACTGTCAGTGGGAGAGAGTAGATAAAATTGTATTAAAGAGCAAACATCTGCATTGTGCTTTGTCCTGTAAACGTGAGCTCAGACAGGCCAGGCTTGAGACAGCTCCTGGCTACACGGTGCCTTTATCTACAGCGCTGTCGTCTACCGGACAGGGAAACCTGGACGCTACTGCCGGTAGGGCAGCGCTCGGATTGTCGGAGCGATAGAGTTAAGCGATCGTTTCCTCTTCAAGTGAATACTTTTTCCTCTTCAATTGAATACCATTTATTTATTTGGGAGGGGGATAATTTTTTTTCATTTTGTAAAAATTTAAATCATTACAGCATTAGTTTTTGCAATTAATTTTTGCAGCCTTTTAAAGATGTACCTTACTTGTCTATTTTGTTAAGTTTACTTTCTGAGGATAATTTAAGGCTTTCGTCGTACTGTAGATTACGAAAGTCTAACAGTAGAGGAGGGCAGTCACCACTTGGTTTTTATTTATGTGCTATTTCCCCAAGATGTGTGGCAGCACAAAGGTTAGAGCCTCACTGTGTGTCCGGCGCCCATAGGCTTGCCTGGGCCTTCTGAGACTGTTTAAATGCAGATTTCCTGGTGTCCCTGCACTGTTGAACGTGAAAATATTCCTGGAAAGTGTCATCTGAGATAACGAGTGATCACTATTTTCCAAACTTGATACACATACTGAACTTCTTTAAAAGCAGAGTTCTCAGCCTTGGCGAAACATCAGAGCGTCCAGAAGCTTTAAAAACTGCTGACCTCTGCATTCCACTCCCAGGGATTCCACGGAATGGAGTGGCAGCCCTGGCTTTGGAAGTTTTTAAATCTTCGCAGGTAATTCTGATGAACAGCCAAGACTGAGAACCACTGTTTTAAAGGAACAACATTCTCTAAGTAGCCCCTCCCCCACCATGTTGATTTAAATGATGTTTATTATGATAGTGTTTAAATATGTACAAACTGACAGCAGGTTGAGATTTTTTATGTATGTAGTTGTATATAAAACACATTAGTGAATGAAAAAATTTCAAGATCAGTAAATTTAAAACAACATTAATGAACGTATAGATGATATTTTTCTGAGACTTTTCTGCGTGCTGTTCCTTCTATTTAGTCTGGTAAATTCTCTTTCCCACCTGTATCAGTCTGGGCCCAGGCAGGAGATAAAAGCACACAGTAATGTAAACAGGGAAAGTTTCTTACCAAAAAAAGGTAAGCTGTGATAGCAGAGTCGCTGCGGAAACCGAATGGGACCTAGGGCTGAGGGAGAGTCCCCGAGGAAGGCTGGGGTTCAGACTCGCTGAAGGGGGAGTTGCAGCCCACCGAGTGGCAGAGCAGCACCGTGATTTGCCCACGTCGGCGAGTCTGCAGTTGCCAGGCAGTGACAGGACTGGCTCCGGAAAGCCACAGCCATTAGCGGGTCACAGGGCCACCCAGGCAGTGGGGTCTCGGGGGGCAGCCTTCCTGGGGGCAAGCTGCAGCTGATGGCTGGCCACGTGGATGTGCTGAGGAGGTAGGAGTATCATCAGCGCAGCAGGGGACGTGGAGCACACGGGGTCCCAGGTGGGAGGGCACTGGCAGCAGGACCCCAGGAGATGAGTGCAGGGGCAGGACAAGCAGCAGGAGGCCCGGAGCACACCGTGTCTGTTGAAAGGGTCACAGGCTAGACCACGTGCCGCGAGGTTGCTGAGGGACCACCACTTTCTGGCCCGTGGCTGGGGTCCTCACAGCTACACGCTCAGTTGTGCTCCCTGGAAAGGAGGACTACTTAAAGGAACCTCCCGTTTACTGCAGAGCGTGTGTTGAAGGTTGAATTTGGAGTTGCCCAGCAGTAAATTGGTATCTGACCCACTGCCACATGGCAGCTTAAATGCTTCTGCAGTGTCCAAGCCCCAGCGTGCAGGCTGCCTGCCCCTTCCAAGTGGTGTTACTCTGTGCCGTGCACCTGCGTACCCTTGTAGTAGCTCTGCATGCCGTGTAGCCGTCGTTGTTTAGAAACTAATTGCTCTTGGGCTGCCTGAATGGGTCAGTTGGTTAAGCGTCACACTCTTGATTTCAGCCCAGGTCATGATCTTAGGGTCATGACATTGAGCCCCGCGTTGGGCTCCATGCTGAGCATGAAGCCTGCTTAAGATTCTCTCTCCCTCTCCTTCTGCCTCTTCCCCGCACCCCAAAGCTTTCTCTAAAAAAATAGAATTAATTGTTCTTTGGGACACCTGGGTGGCTCAGTCCTTTAAGTGTCCGACTCTTGATCTCAGCTCAAGTCTTGATCTCAGGCATGAGTTGAGCCCTGTGTTGGACTCCACACTGGCCATCGAGCCTACTTAAAAGAAATTGCTCCTTCAAACAAACATATCATGTAGGAATCTTTATTTAAAAATTAATTGCTGTCTCTTGGCAAGGATGCCCATTCCCACTGTTGGTGGGAATATAAACTGGTACAACCACTCTGGAAGACAGTATGGAGGTTCCCCAAAAAGTTAAAAATAGACCTACTCTGCCATCCAGCAATTGCTCTACTAGGTATTTACTCAAATACTAATTTGAAGGCTTACATGAACCCTGATGTTTCTAGCAGCATTATTAGCAGTAGCTGAACAATGGGATGAGCCCAAATGCCCATCGACTGATGAATGAATAAAGAAGTTATATGTAGGGCGCTTGGGTGGCTCAGTGGGTTTAAGCCTCTGCTTTCGGCTCAGGTCATGATATCAGGGTCCTGGGATCGAGCCCTGCATCGGGCTCTCTGCTTGGCAGGGTATCTGCTTCCCCTTCTCTTTCTGCCTGCCTCTCTGCCTACTTGTGACTACTCTCTCTGTCAAATAAATAAATAATCTTAAAAAAAAAGTTGTGTGTACACACACACACACACACACACACACTGGAATATTACTCAGCCATCTAAAAAGGATGAAATCTTGCCATTTGCAACAATGTGGATGGAGCTAGAGAGTATTATGCTAAATGAAGTAAGTCAGACAAATCCCTTATGATTTCAACTCATGTGGAATTTAAGAAACAGATTGACATGGGGTGGGGAGGAAGAGAGGCAAACCGAGAAACAGACTCTAAACTATGGAGAACAAACTGAGGGTTGCTGCAGGGGGGCTGGGCAAGGGGATGGATGGGTTAAATGGGTGGTTAAGATTAAGGAGGACACATGCTGTGATGAGCACCAGGGTTTGTATGTAAGTGCTGAACCACTAAATCCTACACCTAAAATTAATATTATGCTGTGTATTAACTAACTGGAATTTAAATTAAAACTTGGGGAAAAAAATCTAAAAAATAATAATAATTGGCTTTCCAAGCAAACATGTAATTATAGTATGCTTGAGAATCACTTCCAAAGATTCTGATTCAGTGGGGCTAGGGTGGAGCCCAGGAATCTGCATTTTGGATAGGTAGTCTGGAGGATGCTGACGATGTGGCTTCTGAAACGATAACGAGAGATGTGGGTCTGGGGCTGGACTGTAGGAACAAAGTCTTACTCCGTTTTGTACCTTTATTGTCTAACGTACGCTCCCGGCTGGAAGCGGGCGGTTCGGCACATGGGCGGAATGAACGACCATGGAAGCGCTAACGTGGCCGGGGCAGCCCTGAGAAGTGGGTGGCCCTGGAGAGGTGCCCCGTGTTTCCCGCCCCTTCTCAGAGTGCCCTTCCGCGCTCTGCACACAAAACTCAGCCTGCCCTAAAACTTCCTGCAGCTATTGTTTTCTCGTTGTTTGATTTAAAATGGACATTATACCAATGCCACCTTTCTTTGTTTCATAGGGAGAAAGAACAAGAAACACAAAAAGAGGAACGTTTGATGGAAGAAAAGAAAAAGAAAAAGCAGGAAGAAAAGAAAAAGAAGGAAGGTGCTCAGAAAAAGGTTTGGCTGGCATTCCTACTTCACTGCCTGTGATCATTGTGTGTCTCATTTGCATTGTCACAGCCATTACGTTAGAGTTCCATTTTATGACCTCAGCAAATCAATATGTTAAATCTATAATTAGCAAAAAATAGATGTTGCACTAGCGAAATAAATACAGAGTGACAGCCACAGAATGTCTTTCTTAGGGAACCTAGAAATAGTAGAGCTGTGTTTTAAGGAAGTCTGATTTTCATTGGTGATGAAGAATGTCCGTGCTCTTTCCCTTACTGCGAACTGTCCGGAACAACCCTGTCTGAGAGATGAGGAAAAGGGCCATGTAACTGATCTTATTAGTAGGAAAGCTAGAAATAATTTTTGCAGGTTTGGCAAATGTTCTTTTATAAATCCTATCAGTAAATATTAAAAATTAAAAGTCCTTCTGTAAGTCTTACCGTCTCACTTGAATCTTACTGCATTTACTATACCGAGTTAAGTCATTTGTTGTTGGTCTTGCCTAGCTTAATGTACTTTATAATTTAAACTGTACCTTTTGGTCTGTGTTAATATACAGAGTTCTGATGAGCTTCCAGATAGGGGTTTTTTTTTTTTTTTTTTTTTGGCCTTTAGATCAGTATTGGCATATAATAGCATGTAGACAATTATACATTTTCCCAGTAATAAATTTTAATAAATTGTCTGGGCAAAAACCTGTTTTTAAAAATTTCCAGTATTAAAGTCATTTTATAAACTTTCATAGATGTGCACATTCTACACGTTATTATTCCTAAAGAGTTTCTGATTTTTTTTTTCTTTCAGGCTGCTGATCAAAAAACCAAAGGTAAGTTTATTTTTTTGTGGGGGCAGTACATTTTATGGCAGCACCACGCTTTAATGATGAAGATGACTTTTATTTTAACTGATAGTTAAAAACAAAGAATCTAACCCTGGCTTTGAATCTTTTGAATCTTCTTTTTATCACTGTGCATTTCTTCATTTATCACTGGTTTCACATCTGCATTTCATTGGCATTTGTTTAATCTAAAATGCCTAAAGAATGTTATGTTCACTTTCTGAACGATGCTTTTTACTTTTCCTTTGGTTTGCTTTCCACCAAACAAGGACTAAACTGATAAAGGTGACCCAATTTGAATAAGAACAGCCAAAAGATACTGAATTTTTTTGAAACTTCCAATTTCTCTTTGCCCGACTATGTAATAAAAAGAGGTATATATTCTTTCTGTATTTCGTTTTTGCTAATTGATATATAGAAGATTTTTTTTTTCTATGTTGGAAATTTACTTGTTAGTGTCTTAGCGGGTGTTGGAAACACACATAGTTCCCCTAGTAACAGAGGCGTCCCTGGGGTTTACTGGAGAAGGGGCACAGCGGAAGCAGCACCGGGAGCTTCATCACCCTGTACTCGCCCTGGTCCGGGGCTGTGTGGTGAGGAGGGGCGCATGTGCACAAGCCGCGTCAGCTCAGTTGAATTTGGGGCCAGTTACTTCATTTCTCCAGGCCTCACGGATCTCCTACTGAAAATGAGAAAGCTGGTGAGTGAGTGGCTCCCACTTCATGAAGCTCCTGTGAAGATTAAATGAGATCATGTAGGACAAGGGCTCAGTGCCCAGCACATAGTTGGTGCTCAGGAAGAGTGAGCTAGAACTAGTTGTTAGGATTTTAACGATTCTGTTGAACACATGTACACAATTGTACGTGCAGGCATGGGTGCTAGGAAGACTCACCCACGTGCTGTTTCGGGTGGTACCACCACTAATAGTCGACTTTTGTTTGGCATCTTAGAGTTTCCAAAGTAAAGTTTATGTACATGACTTCATTCAGACTTCATAACCAAGCAGAGCAGGTGGTTGGTGACCATGAAGAAACCGAGGCTGACATGCGATTTACGTGGCTTGAGCCGGGCCTGCTGACCTCTGTGCAGTGGGCCTCCGGGTGCCAGCACCAGGGTCACAGTAAGATGGGATTTCGTGTAAAGTAAATATTGAAACACAGCCCAGTTCCCAGAAAGGAATCTGTCTTTCACTCCTAGAAGCAGTATGAATGTATAGCACACTTTTTCAGAAGGCCCAGGGGGTTGTGGTACATAGTTGTATTGGCAGTTATGATCTTTTTTTTATAAAGCATTCTTTTTTTTTTTTGGGGGGGGGGGAAGATTTTTATTTCACAGAGAGAGACACAGCGAGAGAGGGAACACAAGCAGGGAGAGAGGGAGAAGCAGGCTTCCCCCTGAGCAGGGAGCCTGATGTGGGGCTCGATCCCAGGACTCTGGGATCGTGACCTGAGCCAAAGGCAGATGCTTAATGACTGAGCCACCCAGGTGCCCCAGCAGTTATTTATTTTTTTTTTTTAAGATTTTATTTATTTATTTGAGAGACAGAGAAAGTGAGAGAGAGCATGAGAGGAGAGAAGGTTAGAGGAAGAAGCAGACTCCCCGTGAAGCCGGGAGCCCGATGTGGGACTCGATCCCTGAACTCAAGGATCATGACCCGAGTCGAAGGCAGTTGCTCAACCAACTGAGCCACCCAAGCGCCCCGCCCCAGCAGTTATGATCTTGAATAAGAAAGAATAGTTTCTTCCATTTGTCATTTAAAACTACAGGATTGTTGTTCTGAGTCATTTATCTCCTTTTTTTTTTTAAACATTCTGAGAAATTTTTATAACCTGATTCAATACCAGCCATATTCTGTTGTCATTTTCAATGTTTTCTCTTCACATAGTAACAAATTGCTTATGGTCGTATAATGATCCTGCCACACTATACAGAATTATTATTTTGCATTAGAGTTCTGATGAGCATTTCCTTGCTTAATCCAAAGTCTGCTGGTGTTTCTCTTCTCCTTTTATCTTCTCTAAATTACTGCTCCTTTGGGTCTAATTTGTCATCAACTGTTCTAACTGTAACTAGCCTTAGCGCACATAATAATAATGATTATTAATGTCTCCTAAACAGAAAAAAAAGCTTTTTAAATTATAAATAATCTAACAGTGCTGCTAGGTAATTCATTAATGAATATTAGCAGTATCAGGTTTAAATTTTTCTCAGATGCTCCATTATTACTGGTTCGAATCAAAACTAATTCCCTGCAGGAAGCCGGTTCAGAATTTCTGACTGGACGTGTGTTGGGCTGCGCAGGCTGGGCCTGCTGTGTCCCCTCATTAACACTCCCCATCCCCTGCCCCTCAAAGAGCTGCACTGAGCAATTTGAAAGCCTTTGTATGAGCCTTTCCACAAACAAGTTTCTTGTAATTTCTGCTAAATGTTGTCTTTGCATTATCAGTGACTCAGGAAAGAGGTAGCTGAGCACAATTACTTGTTATGCCTTTAGTGAGACTCAAGATGCTCTCACAGTTGGGGGAAGGCAATCAGACGTAATATATAGGTGAGACGTATATAGGTGAGAACCTATATATTGAATTTCTGCTATGGAGGACCTGGTATCTGAGTGTTGGACACTGTATAATGGGTTTTGCTTAGGTAATTAGTAATCTCTTCTTTATTTTGGGCACTGCCCTTAATTTGGGCACAGATAATAGTAGCTTTATATGTGATGTGATGACTTTGTGAGCCTGAATTTTCCATATTGTGTTCTGGGTTTTTTATGGATTTAATTTTTTCTAAGGATTAATTATAATACCCATAAACTTGAAGGAATTTAATTCATTGGTTTTGGCCAGATTTTCTCAAGTTCATAAAATAGAAAGATAAGTTTTCATACAAAAAGCTCAAAGTTAATTATATCATGTATGAAAGCGAGTATCTTGATGATCCAATATGTCTCGAACTCCATATGATTAATGCTTCATAATTTTGAGTCATATGCTTTTATAAATTTATACGTTATGGTTAGTCTCCTAATCTTGCTTGAAAGGACTGTAATTTAAGTTTTGCAGTTGGGTGTTCAACTTTGCCATGCATTCAATTTGTAATGCTAATTTTAAGAAAATCTTTATGTGCTTTTGTTAATGTAAATCAGTTGAAACCATATTCTTTCAGTAGCCTTTCGTTGAGTGATAAAGGTTCTGGGGTCAGGGATTATTTGCACTGTTGCGTATTCCTGGTAAGGCTCATTCTAAACTTGGCGTTCTCAGTATGGATGAAGATGAGCCTTCCCAATCTCATAGTCAGATCTAGATATGAACAAATACAAGTGGGAACCCACATCTCTGTACTTCTCCAGTTGGGTGACACTTCTTTTTAGCAGAGTCAGCTGAGTACTGTTGCTCAGTCATGAGCTATTTGCTCAACACAATATTCAGCAGTTAGTTTTTATAAAGCATCACATCTGTGTTTTCCTGAATTATACTGTGTCATAAAATTGTCCAGATTCCTTGAGTTTACATGTATTCATATTCGCATCCAGATAACCAAAACAAATATTATTTTGAGTGTATGAGTTACCCTTAGAAGCAATAGCTAAAAGTTGTTAGTCTGCTTTGCACAGTATATTTGATAAAATATGGCATTTTATTTGCTTGTCTGCAAAAATTAATAAAATCTTAATGTTTGAGGATCCTTAGAGATTCTCCAGTTCCTTCATTGGTTTGGAAATGATATTCAGAGAGGTTAAACAATTTGCACAAGTTTTGACAGCTATAGTTAGTGGCAGAACTAGAACCCTCATCCTCTTGCTGTCAGTTATAGATTTCTTCTGCTGTCATATGAAGGAAACATCAATATTGTATATCCATTATTAGTACAGTCATTCATTTTTTTTTAAGATTTTATTTGTTTATTTGACAGAGAGAGATCACAAGTAGGCAGAGGCAGGGAGAGAGAGAGGGAGAAGCTGGCTCCCCGCCGAGCAGAGAGCCTGATGCGGGGCTTGATCCCAGGACCCCAAGATCATGACCTGAGCCAAAGGCAGAGGCTTAACCCACTGAGCCACCCAGGTGCCCCACAATCATTCATTTTAGGAAGTAACTTAGGATCTTTTCAAATAAGGCTGAAAAAAATTCCTAAGAGATTCGTTATGTGCAGGATCTTTATGGGATGGTATCTTACAGGATTTTAAATATTAGATGTCTTTCTTTAGCCATATTGTTCTATGTATAAAGCAGTTATTTAATTTTACTGTTAAACCCCTGACAGAAGATATAATAAATGCATTAATATTTTTTTACGGGAACAAAAGAAAGTATATCAGGATTTGGTATTTTTCCCTTAACACATAGGCAACTTAAAAGGATAAAGTTATTGGAAAAAAACCAACAACTCAGCAGGTACATACATAAAAATTCTTCACTGAACTGTAGAAGGAAGGAAGTATAAATCCCCTGGTGGCAGAGAGGTGGCACCGCATTCCCGGCACAAGCCCTTTAACTGCACCTTCTTGAGGGCCGGGAAAGTCCATGTCTCTGTTTAGCTTAACTAAACTATAACGTAAAACATAAAGGCAGTTCCAGATTTAGAGCAAGTGAAAGTTTATAGCTCTAAAGGAAGCTGACAGTCTGCTCTCAGAAATCACTGAACAGGCTACTTTGCTTTTTTAAACTACTTTATTGAGTTAAATTGGCACACAGTAAACTACATGTATTTAAAGAGAACAGCGTAGGAAATCTTTGTGTGCGCACCTGTGAGACCACCCCCACAGTCAAGACACGGAACTGACCTCCTGGAGGTCTCCCTGCACCCCTGCCAACCCAGTTCTCAGGCCCTCCCCACCTTCATCAGCCCGTAGGCGAGCACTGATCTGCTTCCCGTCACCACAGAAGGTTTTCTTTTCTAGACTCCAGGTAGATCAACGGAACCACGCAGGATGCACTCTGGGCTGCTTTCACTCTGAATAATGCTTTTGAGGTTCGTCCCTGATGTGCATATCAGCAGTTCACTCCTTCTTACTGCTGAGCAGGGTTCCGTTATTTGGATACATCACAATTTGTTTGTCCTTTTACCCGATCATGGACATTTGAGTTGTTTCTCATTTTTTGTTTTCGTGAATAAAGCTTCTATGAACTTTGGTATACAAGTCTCCATATGGATATGTGCTTTGCTTTTTCTATGGTAAATATGTAGGAATAGAATGGCTGGATCTTAGGGTAGATGTTTGTTTAACCTTCAAGAAACTGCAAAACATTTTCAAAGTGGTTGTACCATTTCTCAGTGCTACATCCTTACCAATACTTGGAAAATCAGTTTTGATCATTGTAGCCATTCTGATGGAGGTGTGGCGATCTCTCGTTGTGCTTTTGATTTGCATTTCTGTAAGGTGATGGTGTGGAATGTTATTGTCATGTGCTTTTTTGCTGTATATCTTTGTTGAATATTCAAATATCTTGCTACTTTTTAAAAAGTTGAGTTACTTGCTTTCTTATTCCACATTGGTTTCTGATATCACATTGACCTGTAGAGTCAGGCAGAAAGGCTCATCACGGCAGCTTAGCTTGCTTCGTACCCCATCATTTCCCTTTCTATGCACACAGCTATTTGTAATACAGTAATTTCAGAAAATATGCACTTTTAACTGATCACATTTTGTCTCTTTTAACACACCTACCAAAGATTGCATTAATGAATGAGATGTTAGTCACATTTTGCTATCTAGAGTTGTCAAGTTCATTAATTAAACAATTAATGAATATCTATCAGATGGCAGAGATAAGTTCCCTGTTCTCAAAGAGATGTATTAGTAGGGAGAGGTAGTTATATAAGCAAATGAGTGCACTAAGATGTTCTGAGGGTTGTGATTTATTTATCCCACATCTTCTACCTGAAAGGATTTAAGTACATTCACTTGGTCATGTTTCTATTCGCTGTTTATGTCCCTGTAAGAAAAGATGGCCTGTTATTTATTTATTTATTTATTTATTTATTTATTTATTTATTTATTTAGATTTTATTTATTTGACACACACACAGAGAGATCACAAGTAGACAGAGAGGCAGGCAGAGAGAGGGGGGGAAGCAGGCTCCCCGCTGAGCAGAGAGCCCAATGCAGGGCTAGATCCCAGGACCCTGAGATCATGACCTGAGCCAAAGGCAGAGGCTTTAACCCACTGAGCCACCCAGGCGCCCCAAGATGGCCTGTTTTTAAAAATAAGTGAGAAAACTGGGGGAAAGGCAAAGGCTGCTTTAGAATGAGATGGATGTACGCTAGAGTTGGCCACTTTCCTGGTTGTCCCCGAGTTAGCCATGAAAATGAGACGGGGCGGGGGGTGCCTTATCCCAGCCGTTCTGAACCCACCCACCAGGCCAGTAGGATTGAGCACTCCTAACAGCCTCTCCTACCAAAAAAAGGAGTTGAAACTGGAGACGTGGAGGGCTGGGAGCCCAGCCCATAGCATCCAGCTTAGGACTTCAAATTTGACCTTTCAGACCAGAGGGAGCCACTGGAGATTTTAAGTGAGAGAATGACTTCATGAGATTATCATGAGATATATTTTAGAAAGATCATGGAACATGCCAGATTGAAGATGAATCCGACCGTTGGAGAGGGAACTGGGTGCAGCCGGTGCAGTGAGACCCCAGATGCCAGCTCCGTGGTGAGGGTGGGCAGGAGGGGTCATGTGGTGGAGTCAGCAGAACTCGGAGACCAACCGGGTCACTCATTTGATTCAGCAGATACTTAACCCGACACCTGTCTGCCTAGCGCCATTCGCTCTGGGGAGAAAAAGATTTAAAAAACCCAGATACGCTTCGCACCCTCTTGCAGCTTCGAGTTTTATGGGGATGGGCAGAAACCTCAATCACAATGCCGTGTGTGTCATTACTGACTGGGATGGCTACTGGGAAGAAAAAAGAACATTGTCTAATGAGAGCATAGAACAAAAGACCTGGAACCAGGCTGAGCGAAGGCATCCCCAGTGCTGCTGAACCAAGCAAGGTCTGAAGGATGGAGAGAAGGCAGCCAGGCCAGGGAGAGTAGAGAGAGGACTCGTGGGCTTCCACCTTCAGAGGGAACAGGATTTGCAAAGGCTCGCTGGCTCGTGTGGCTTACTCCAGGAACTAAACAAACAAAGAGCTGGCATAGAAGGTGAGTTGTCAACAAGGGGGGCTAAGGTAGATGGGGACCCAGCGTGCACAGGGCATGGAGAGGTGGAATACTCCTTGGTTTTTTTTTTAAGATTTTATTTATTTGACAGAGCAAGAGCGCACAAGCAGGGGGAGCAGCAGAGGGACCCTGGGATCATCATGACTGAGCTGAAGGCAGACGCTTAACCATCTGAGCCACCCAGGAGCCCCTGGAATATTCCTTTTCAAAATCAGATTGCAACATGGCCGATTTCCCTCCCCTTCCCCATCCTTCTTGGACTAAATGTTGGCATAGTCTGACTCGGGCTCCCTCTCGTGGCAGCTCTAGGATTCTGCACTTTGGGGGACAAACATCCCGGGATTATTGCTGTTCCACGGTTTTTACACTTATTAAAGAAAACACACACGCAATCCTACCATACAGGGCAGTATGCATGCCCTGAGAGAACACATTTCAGACGTGGTTCCGCTTAAAACTTCTGTGTTTCGTGAGATTTAGAATTTGCTGTTTTTCGAGAGCTTGTTCCATGGCGGATGATTGAGCGTGGAAAGAGGCGAGGTCAGGCTGGAGGGGAGCAAGCCGCGAAGCCGTGCGCTCAGGGGCCTCTGTTCACCCTCCACTCTGTCCAGTGTGCTGCCTCATTCGGGGAGTGTCTCCAGTTCCTGTGACCTACTGAAAACATGGTAGCAAAGCCAGTATGTGTCCGTGCTCTGTCACGGGCCTTTAACATACGCTGCTGTCAGAAGTTTCTATTTGGATCTTCTAACTCTGCCAGCTGTTGCTTAAAAGAACTCCGAAATATTTGCCTGTATGATAAATTGTACATTTTTTTAGAGTAGAAGAATCCAAGGACCAAAACAAAGTAATCTTCTAATAAAATGGCTCTTACTATTAGTAGTCATTATTAAATTTATTTTAACATTCATATTATCCAGTCATGATGTACTCAGAGTAGCATTTAATTTAATTTCATGCTCTTGAGAGAGGTAACTGCAGTACATTAGAATAGAACATATCTCGAACAGCATTCTCTCATTAGCAACAGGCACTAAGATGATGTGGTTAGTGGTTAATGAGTTTGTGCTCATTTTGAGTTGAGCTCCTGAAGTTGCCATGGTGAGAGATCAGCCAGAAGCCGCCGAAGGCCACTGCTTGGTACCCCGCCGGGACGGCCAGTACACACAGCAGCTGGCCCCTCCTGCACGGAGCTGTCTTCCCCTCGCCTCTTGCTGTTCGAAGGAGCTTCTGCTGCAGCCTTGGCTGCGGTGTAGGTGGCGGAAGAGATTGTCATAACGCAAGTCTTCTTGGAATCGCAGATTATTGTAGCCCTGGAAAATGGTTCTTTTACGTATGTTTAAGGAACTGTAAATTTAAAATTTTGAGAGACTCTGAATCTCTGAGTCTATATTCTGAAATAGCTAGGACTAACGCTTTTTGAGTGTCTTTCTTCTGTCGTTGTGTGGCGCCTGCACAAAAGCCAGGCTCTGTGTTTTATCACACAGAAGCTTCCGTGTCTTAGTTTCTAAGATGCCACCACTGAAAGAGCATCATTGTTCTAATGCCTTACCTACAGATGCAGCTGGAGGGCTAATGAGGAAACTGTATTAAATGCTTACACTAATTGTAAGAGGCTTGCAAATTTCAGAAATGAGACATGTTAACATGTGCCTCTAGGTTGGCATTTAGCTATAGTTACTTTTAAAATACACCTTTGCGTGTATTTCCTACAGCTGTCAGCGTGCTCTCGGCTTATTAGGGTAGCCCATGAGATGCTGATGGAGGGCGTATGTCAGGAAGTCCCATCACGATAAATGCCATTACAAGGAAACCATTGCTGAATATCTAGGTCATGACCACACAACGTGATGTTGTCTAGGTGAGTGAAAGAGCTGAATGTACTGCTTGCTAAAAAAAGGATCTGTGCTCTTAATCAGAGTTTAGTTGAAGTGTATAGAAACCACTCTAGCTTTTTTTAAGTACAGGGAATCGAGTGCTTATAAAACCATCGCGAGGCCAGAGGAAGGGGGCACACCCTAGGCTGGGCCTCTAGAAATGATTCCCCACAGAGTCATCCCAGAGAGCTGCTCCCTGGGAAAGAATCACGAGGCCTCGCTGGCACCGTTGACTTCAAGGGCACAGTATCACCACTGCATCCCAGTGACTGGGAAGCTGCCATCAGCGCTGTCCCTTACCGCCACTAAGGCAGTGACTGGGAACTAGGCCCCTGCACGGAGATGTGCCTTGTTCCCAGGGCTACGCTTACAGTCGGTGCTGGGGTGGCACCCAGCAGCAGGTCACTGACTGCCACATCGCCTGGGTACATGCGTCCTATTGCCGTCTGATCCACAACTGAGGCCCCCTTGCAGCTGGGGACCAGACCCCGTCGGTCCTGCCCCTGGTGTGTATGTTGAGAGGTGGGGGGCAGGGAGAGACAACCCTGACTACTACTCTGGAACATTTTTTAAAACGATGGGATGGATGACTGCTCATTAACTTTTGTATATAGTGTTTGACACTTTCCAGACGGTGGAAATGTGAGACTCAAATTAAAGGGGGAGGTTTAGGGCCAGACTAGAGATGTAATCCTCCAGTCCTGAGCACAGCTGTCAATATCTGTGCTAAATCACCACGGTCACTTCTGTCAGTCTCTGTCGACCTACCTCCCTTCTTGAGTTAGTTCACTAATTGCAGTTCATGTCACGTGACTTTGAGTTTTTGTTCATCAGCCTACAATCCTTCCCATTGTTTCTGAGAAGGCAAGAGGAGGAGGATTATTAAGACTGGCCAAGACTGTTGACTGAACTTCTGTCAGGCTCCTAGACCGTCTCCAAGGCCTGTCCGTGCACTTCCTTATAATATCCAGTTTTAGCAAGAAACCGGCTGGGTCAGTTTCATCAGAACCACCCCCTCCACTTTCTGGGTGTCTGACCAGCTTCCTCATCCTCCACCGGCCCCCGGGTGATGCCTGACACCCTGGCCTGCCTTCAGCCAGAATCCTGCTGGGTCAGTTTAGCCAGAAGCCCCCTTACCCATGACATTTCCTCGTAGTGATTTTCTTTTTTCTTTTTTCTTTTTTTTTTTTAAAGATTTTATTTATTTATTTGACACAGAGAGAGAGAGATCACAAGCAGGCAGAGGCGGTGGGGGGGGGGGGTGAAGCAGGCTCCCCGCTGAGCAGAGAGCCCGATGCGGGGCTCGATCCCAGGACCCTGAGACCATGACCTGAGCCGAAGGCAGGGGCTTTAACCCACTGAGCCACCCAGACGCCCCTCGTAGTGATTTTCTACTTGCTGCTCCGCTCCTGTGCTCCCTGGCTCTAAATCCCCGCCTGTCCCCGCTGCACTCGGAGTCGAACCCCATCTCTCTCCCCAACAGTACATCCCAGCACCTGGTCCCTTCACCCATCAGCCCACTGTGAGGGGCCCGGATGGAGCTGCCTCACCATCCTTAACAAGTGTCTTTGCACGTGTTTTCTTTACCATAATAAACACAGTGCACTTATTACGTGCTAGACGTTGTTCTGAACAGTTCTTTACTTATAATAACATTCACTCCTCAAAGAACCTTCTCAGTAAGGTACTCTTACCCCCGTTTTACCCCCACTTACCCACATTTTACAAATGGCACAACTGAGTGACCGTGAGGCTAGTGACTTACCCAGGGCACCAGCCAGGGAGGGGCCGAGCTGAAATTTAAACCCCCAGTCCGTACCTGCAGCCACTGCACTGCACAGAGAGGTGCACAGGGATATAAAGCTCAGGTTGCTCGTGGGGCACAGCCAGAGCACGCAGCCACGGAGAGAGGGGGAGATGGGGCTTTGGGAACCGATGGAAGTATTTTTCTGAAGCTAGAGACTGGGTGCATGAAGGTTTGTTGATAATTTGAACTTTACGCCCTTTTGCACATCTTAAATATTTCCAAATAATTTTTTAAAGGTTTTATTTGACATAGGGAGGACACACGTTCACAGACAAGGGGAGTGCCAGGCAGAGGGAGAGGGAATGACGCAGGGCTGGATCCCAGGACCCTGGAATCATAACCTGAACCAAAGGCAGACACTTAACCAACTGAGCCACCCAGGCGCTGTTCCAAATAAATTTTTAAAGAAAAGAATGTCTCGGTAGTATGACTTGGGCAGTAAGATGGAAATGTCTTGGTGCTCTGGGCACCTGCGCTCCCTGCTCTGTTAAGTCCCTGGTGAAGAAGGGAAGGTGAACCTTGATGGGGACCTAACATCCCAAGGGTCGCCCCCACAGGATTTGGGGAGTGGAGCAAGGAGGGGGGCTCGTGCTGTGGGCCATGGCGACCGTGTGGTTTCCCTTAGTGAAGGTGACAGGGTGCAAGCAGACAGGACCCCCGGCTCTAGAGCCTGCACAGACAGGTTCTTGGTCAAGGTCACCTGCTTGTTGAGTTTAAATAGCAGTGAGAGAGAATATCCATCTTCATGAACTTGTAATCAGAGGCACCTGTCCCTGGAGAACTCCTCCCTGACCCCAGAGGCTCCAGACTCCTCTGTGTGCGGAACAGGACCCCCCGGGGGCTCGCCCAGCTCCTGGCCACCAGGTGGATCCCAAAACCCTTACAAAGCCTCTGCCTGCCTCTCCCGCCTCAGGCCCAGCCGCTCTCCCTTGAGGTGCCAGGCTCCAGCCACACTGGTGTTCCAGCCCTTGACAGCACGGAGGCTCCTTCTCAGGTCGTGACCTTCCCCACGCTGCTGGTGGCTGTGAGCTCGCAGAGCCCGCACACGCCCGTGACCTTGGGTGTGCATGCACACATACCTCACCTGGCCTGCGCTTCTCCAGGCCCAGCCTCGTTGTCACTTCGTCCCCGGAATTAGCTGCTTGTCGTGCTTACAACGACAAGTACTTGTGTATCTGGGGAATCATAATCTCTTACTAGATTATAAACTACAACGACAGGAACCATATGTTTTCCACAGTATACCCAGTGTCTGGCACAAAATTGGCATCCCTTATATGACCTAAATAAATAAATACGGAGAGGGTACGTGAGGGTACAAACACACGGGAACACACAGGGGCGAGGGGGGGGAATGCTAGGCAGAGAAAGTGAGCAGACGGGGATTTAACCCCTAACTCACTGCGCCCTGCTTTCCCAGTTTCCCAGAGCGCCTAACCAGCTGCGGCTGAGATCTCACTATGTGGCCTTTTCTTTCCTTCTTGCCCTGCTGAGATAAGAGCTCCATGGAGGGAGTCTGCCTTTTCTCAGGCATTGCCTGGCGCCCAGAACAGCAGCTGGCTCTAGGAGGACTTAGTGTGCTCCAGCGAGGGACTGCCTCTGCTCGTCCACATCATACATGGAGGGAGCTGGCTGGTATCAGGGTTTCTTTCTTTCTTCTTTTTTAAAAGACTTTATTTATGGGTTGCCTGGGTGGCTCAGTGGGTTAAAGCCTCTGCCTTTGGCTCAGGTCATTCCCTCAGGGTCCTGGGATCAGGTCATTCCCTCACGGTCCTGGGATCAAGCCCCGCATCGGGCTCTCTGCTCAGCAGGGAGCCTGCTTCCCCCCCTCTCTCTGCCTGCCTCTCTGCCTATTTGTGATCTCTCTCCTCTTTGTCAAATAAATAAATAAAATCTTTAAAAAAAAAAGACTTTATATATGACAGAGAGAGAGAGAGTGAGAGAGAGAACACAAGTAGAGGGAGCTGGAGAGGGAGAAGCAGGCTTCCTGCTGAGCAGGGAGCCCAATGGGACTCCGTCCCAGGACGCTGGGATCATGACCTGAGCCGAAGGCAGACGCTTAACGACTAGCCACCCAGGTGCCCCTGGTATCAGGGTTTCGAGGGGTGTAGGAAAAGTTTCCAGCAGTTCAAATAAGGGAATTTTGGCAGACAACGTTAGATGATCAGAGGGATTCTTGGCGGCAGTGGGGGCTTAGAGCCGCATTGGTAGGTGGTAGGTCTCTTTGTTCCCTGAGCAGCATCAGGTGGTCCGAAAACCACACCGGAGGTTGGGATGGTGCAAAGGTGTGGGTGGCAGAGGGAAAGGCCAGGGGCCTGCAGGGTGCTGGGTGGGGGAACTGAAGCTCAGACACTGAAACATGGTGGCCAGTGGGATAGAAGTTAAGGAGGCTGGGTCAACAAGGGAAGTTCCTGCTCTCGGTCTCCTAGTGTCCATGTTTGAAGAGGAGCTTCTTCCAAATCCGCCCTCTGGAGCCCTGAAGGGCCAGTCTGAACTTCCTGCCCACACCGTAGCCTGCTGTTGGAGGAGAGCAGCGGTAGAAATTCAGAAGCTGTGTGGGCCCTGCTGTGACAGTCCCCTCTGAAAACTGTAACTGAAAGCAGAAAATTGTTTTGAAGACGCCGTGGTTTCTCCAAAGGTGGTTTCATATCTATCTGCCTTTTCCCCAGCAGGTGTCGCTGTCATTGAAAAGGAAAGGGGAGCATTTACTGGGGAGAGGAGAGGTTGGGGAGAGTTGGCCCACACGGTGAAGTTACCTGGCTGCTGTCTTCATGTTCTCTAAGTCAGTGACCTGTTGACGGTCCCTAAATAAAACCAAGCTGAAGTCCCCACAGCCCGGCTGTGGTCTGCTGCTGTTAAAACAGCAATGGGTAGGCTAGACTGTGAAGCTGTGTTAAGGAGGGATAGCCTTGGACGCAGGCAAGTTTGAGAAGAGCGGTGTCACGATGACTTGGACATCCCACTCTTTGGGCGGCGAAAGATGGAGAAATTTGTATCTGAAGAGAGTGGGTGGCTGGTCAGAGACTGCCCATTTGGTTTATCTATATTATATGAGCAGATCAAATTTTGAGATCCTCCACTTATCAATGGAGATTATGTGAGTTAGCCACTAGTTTTCAAAGATCTGAAAAACTCTGGTTGACACCAGAGAAGCTTTATCGCTTTCTGATAAAAGAGGGTCAGAATTATTAGTTCCTTCCAGCTCATCACTCTGATGAGTGAGGCTTCTCTTCCCTTTCCTTCCAACTTTTCCTACAAAGGACCAGAGAGCCCCTGTTTGAGACTTTGCTGGCCTTGTGTGGTCTCTGTCACATATTCCTCTTTGTTCTTTCCCCACCCTTCAAAAATGTGAGAAACATTTAGTTCACCTGCTCTGCTCCTGCCCTAGGCAGCACTCTCCCCCTCAGAGGGGAGACTGGCTTGGGATTCTTTGACTTATAAAATGAGGCTCTAAAAGTGACCACACACCATGTAGTGCAGACAACACGGGGAAAATGGAATAGTCCATATTCAGTTATCTTAGGATTGGTGCTTTATATTCAAAACTAGTTACCTATCGATAATACTTCTCTATTATATGTCTTCAAACCCAGCGACTGATAGCATTGGTTTATTATAGTAGACTTCTTCATTTCTGTAGCATGAATTCCTTTTCCTCTAAATATTTGGAAGAAAAACAGCCCCACGTGTGTCGTCCCATCTTCTTGGAGAGATGCCGGCGGTGTAGTGGAAGCAGGCTGGCACTCGGAGACGAGGCGGCCGGTGCATCCTGGCCCACTCACCCAGGCCCCCGGGGGTCTGTGCGGAGGAGGGCGGCACAGCGTGATTTCTTAGGTCCTTGCTGGTTGTTCCCATCAGATTTTGAGTTCAGGCAGGTTTTCTGCATTTCTGTTCTTTGGAAAGGCCGGGTAACAGACCGGTAGCTGGTGGTAGCTGGCTTCCAGTGTTAGTTACTACAAAAGAGGAGTTGGGTTTTTCATAGCAAGGGCAGGTGAGACGCTGTAGCTTACTAATAGTTCTCTTTCCTTATTCTGTCCTTCCTGCTTCTCCTTCTCCTCCTCTTCTCCCTTTCCTTCTGCTGCTGCTGATTTTGAATTTTGTAGTAAAAGAACGAGTTGCATTCATACTCTGGGCTTCTAAGAAGCAATAACTAGGTCTAGAGTATAAAAACCTTTGGTCCAGATACATTAAAATGTGTAATAAAGTAAAACGATATCATGCTGATCACATATTTTTATTTTTTAAGAAAAGATTATGTTTCTTTAGAGAGAGTGTGAGCTAGGGGAGGAGAAAGGGAGAGGGAGAGAGAGAATCACAAGCAGACTCTGGGCTGAGCGCAGAGACCAACTTGGAGTTCGATCCCAAGACCCCAAGATCATGACCCAAACCAAATTCAAGAGTCAGAGCTTAACTGACTGAGCCACCCCGGTGGCCCCATGCTAATCACACTTTTTTTTAAATTTATTTTTAATCATGTATTTTATTTTTTTAAAGATTTTATTTATTTATTTGAAATAGAGACAGTGAGAGAGAGCATGAGAGGGGAGAAGGTCAGACGGAGAAACACTCCCCGTGGAGCTGGGAGCCCGATGTGGGACTCGATCCCAGGACTCCGGGATCATGACCTGAGCCGAAGGCAGTTGCCTAACCAACTGAGCCACCCAGGCGCCCTTAATGACATATTTTTAAATAAATTTAGTGGTATTGTTTCCCAGACAGGTGTACTTCTGTCCTACTCTCAGTTTCATTTGCAGAGTTGTAATGGAAAGTTGCTATTGTGTGAGAGAGGCAGCAAGTTTGCTTTAATTAATAGATTTGGGGTTTTTATCAAATTATAATTAGGGTTCTTTTAGTTTCCAGGTGTACAGTATAGTGATTCAGCAATTCCATACCTTACTCAGTGCCCCTCATGCTCGGTGTACTCTTAATCCCTTTCATCTGTCTCACCCATCTCCCACCCCGCCCCCTCCGGGAACCTCCAGTCTGTGTTCTGTATTTAAGAGTCTGTTTTTTGTTTGTCTCTTTTTTTCTTTGTTTGCTAATTTGTTTTGTTTCTTAAATTCCATATAAGAGTGAAATCATATGGAATTTGTTTTTTCTCTCTTTCACTTAGCATTATACCCTCTGGGTCCATCCATGTTGTTACAAATGGCAAGATCTCATTCTTTACTATGGCTGAGTAATATTCCAGTGTTGTGTGTGTGTGTGTGTGTGTGTGTGTGTGTGTGTGTGTGTGTGTACCACATCTTTATCAGCGAACATGGGCTGCTTCCATATCTTGGCTATTGTAAATAAAGCTGCAGTAAACATAGGGGTTCATATATCTTTTCTTTTTATTTATTTATTTACTTATTTATTTGACAGAGAGAGATCACAAGTAGGCAGAGAGGCAGGCCGAGAGAGGGGGGGAAGCAGGCTCCCTGCTGAGCAGAGAGCCTGATGCGGGGCTTGATCCCAGGACTCCGAGATCATGACCTGAGCTGAAGGCAGAGGCTTTAACCCCCTGAGCCACCCAGGCGCCTCCATATATCTTTTCAAGTTAGTGTTTCCATTTTCTTTGGGTAAATCCCAGTAGTGGAATTACTGGACCATATGGTCATTCTATTTTTATTTTATATATTTATTTTTTTAGAGAGAGGGGAAAAGGGGAGAGAGAGAGAAAATCTTAAGCAGGTTCTATGCCCACTGCAGAATCTGACATGGAGCTCAATCTCACCACCCTGAGATCATGACCTGAAATCAAGAGTCAGGTGCTTAACTGACTGAGCTACCCAAGTGCCCCTATTTTTGATTTTTTGAGGAACATCCATACTCTTTTCCACAGTGGCTGCACCAGTTTGCAGTCCCACTAACAGTGCATGAGAGTTCCTAATAGACTTTGTTTTTAGAGCAGTTTTGGTTTATGGGAAGATTGAGCAGAAAGTATAGAGTTCCCACAATACTTCCTGTCTGCACCCCTAACACATCCTCGGTTTCTGCTATTATGAACTTTGGCCTTGGTGTGGGGCATTTGTTGAATCAATGAATCAATATTGGTACATGATTATTAACTAAAGTCCACAGTTTAATTTGAGTTAACTTTGTATTATACAGTTCTAATGGGTTTGACAAATGCTGATACCGTATATCCACAATTAAAGTATCATACCAATTTACTGCCCCAAACGTCCCCTGTGTTCTACCTCTGCTTTCCTCCCTCCCCTAGCCCTTGTCAGCCACTGAGAGTTTTACTGTCTCCATACTTCTGCCTTTTCCACAGTGTTCTGTACGAGGAATCATAGACTACGAAGCCTTTTCTAACTGGCTTCTTTCACTTAGCAGTATGCATGTAAGATTCCTTCATTTCTTGTCAGGGCTTGATAGCACATTTCTTTTAAATGTGAATTTTCCATCGTACGGATGTACCAGAGCCTTTATCCATCACCTATAGGAGGATGTCTCGGTTCCTTCCCATTTTGGGCAACTAGAAATAAAACTCCTCAAAACATTCCTGTGAAGGTTTGTGTAGATAGAAATTTTCAACTCATTGGGGTAAATACTTAGGAATTTCTGCTATTTTAATTAGCTAAAGGCCAATGTCAGAAAAAAATATATACTTGAAAGCCCCTGTATTTAAAAATCAACCTATACTAGGCTTTATAGCTTTTTTTTTTTTTAAAAAAGGAAAGATAGAATGGATGTTCATCTCCTATGCCTTTGAGTTAAAGGTGAATAACCATCAAATCTCAAGTAAATTATAAAGCATGTGCCACATCTGTAGCAAGGCCAAGGAAATAGGAGCAGAGAGAGGCAGAACATAGCATGTGGGAGACGCTCTGTGCGCTCAGAAGGGCTAGCCATCATAGAACTAAAACCGCGTGCTGCATTTCTGTTCTTCCCTAGAAAATCCCAGGCATCCAGAGTTGGAAAGAACCTGAGGGAGTCAGCCAGTCTCAGCCTTTCATTTCCCGATGAGGAGACTGAGCTGCAGGCAGAGGAAACCACTGGGCCAGCACCGTGCGCATGATCGTTGGGAGCTGGCCTGGAATCCAGGCCCTCGGTTTTCCAGTCTAGTATTTTTTCTGCTTTACCAATTAGTTTCTTTATATTCTGCTATTTCTTCATTTTGCTTTAACTTCGGAGTGTGTGTTTGAGAAAAAGTCAAGCCCTTTGACATGTGTTGAGTGCTTACTGTGGGCCAGGCACCACGGTGAGGTCCACTGCTGCCTAGAAAGCAGTGCGCCATGCTGAGCGCCGGCGCGCGTACAGGGCACTGGGAACATCCGGGAGCCAGCGGGGGGACTGAGAGGAAATGACATTGAATCTGATATTTAAACAGTGACTAGGAATCACCATGTTTTATTGAACCTGATATTTTATCAATTATGCATTATTTCATGTACCACTTAGAACGAATACTGCCAGTTAACCCGGTACATACATCATCAGTTATAAGATGCATCTCCATTTCAGGAATGTTAACATGTACAGAGCCGTGTATGAGAATTGATGGGACGTGGTAGTTAGCTGGAAGAGGGGAGAACCGTGGTCCCTGAAGAGAGGGTCGGCGTGGTGAGGTTAGCGGGTGGCTCTAGAAAAGCAGGGCTGGATAAAGGCAAGGGGAGGGTGAGGATTTGCAACAGGCCCTTTAAGAAGTTTGGCTAGAGGAGAGGCAGCAAATCAGGAGGCAGCTGGAGGGGAGTTTCAGGTCAAAGATGGCAGTAGTTGCTGTCTTTGAAGGAAGTAGAGATTTGTGGGTGTCTAAATCCTGATGAGGAGGAGCAAATTGTAGAGAGCAGCCACACAACCCCTACGCAAGTTAGAAGTTGCAAATGTGTTTTCATCCTCTCTCCAAAAAAACCCAAGTGGCTAGATTGTCTTGCATACTTGTGTTTATAAAACAAACAATCGAAGACTCACTCTCAAGCTTTGGGCCCTTGTGTCCGCTCTGGAGAGTGTCATGGGCTGAACCCAGGGCACACAAAGTCCCTGAGACAGGATTTCCCCCGGAGGGCGCCATCTTGCATTTCTTCTCCGAAGCCATTGATTGGGAGCTGTACCAATATTCATATACCAAGAAAAAGCACTGCCAATTGACGTGACATTGACGGTAGGACACATCCTGATGTAAATGCTATTCATATGAAGAAATGTAAGTCTTAGAACTGGTAAAATGGGGCGCCTGGGTAGCTCAGGGGGTTACAGCCTCTGCCTTCAGCTCGGGTCATGATCTCGGAGTCCTGGGATGGAGCCCCGCATAGGGCTCTCTGCTCAGCAGGGAGTCTGCTTTCCCCTCTCTCTCTGCCTGCCTCTCTGCAGCTTGTGATCTCTCTGTCAAATAAATAAATAAAATCTTAAAAAAAAAAAAAAAAACTGGTAAAATACAGTATTCACCACAGATGGGAGTTAGCAGGCATGGGACAGAGAATGGTATGATGCGCATGTATTTGGAGTGGCAGAAACTTGAAGGTTTTGCCTAATGGCTTTTACTGCTTCTGGAAAGTAAAGCCATAGTTCATCGTCTGAGGAGGAGATAAAGGCATTAGCGGCTCCAGAGTGGAAGGTCTTTGAGTTAGTTGTCGACGGCAGCGGAACCCAGCAGACCCGGGCAATGGTAGAATGACCGGGAAGCACTGAGGGTGCCGTGGTCAGGGACACAAACTCCCGTGACACCGGACTACGTGTCTGTGATCTGAGTCAGGAGTAGAGAGAGTGGACAGTGGCTTCATCTGGGATTAAGGGCTTACTGGGCGGGGCGACGGAAGACCAGTGGGCGGAGCCCTTGCAGATGTGGACGGTGGGGTAGCCCAGGGCCACGGGTGCGCGGCGGAGCCCACGCTGGCCGACAAGACCCGCAGGCCACGCGAAATGGGTCGTGTCAAGGCCAACAGTAGCATTTTGTGTTCCCCCCAGGATGGACGGGAAACACTTTTATAATGTTACTTACACTTTTAAGATAGATACCAAACTAGGTATAAACTCATTTTACATGGAGACATTTACAAATTAAGTAGAAAAAAAATTTTTTTTTTCGAACAACAAAGTAGGGGCACCTGGTGGCACAGTTGATTTGAACATTCAGCTCTTGGTTTTGGCTCAGGGCGTGATCATGATCTCAGGGTCCTGGGATGGAGCCCCGCTTCGGGCTCCCTGCTCAGCAGGGAATCTGCTTCTTTCTCTCCCTCTGACAACATCCCAACACTCATGTGCTCGCTCGCTCTCAAATAAATAAAATCCTTTAAAAAAAAAAAAAAGGTAAATGTAGTGCCCTGGATATTCATGTTTCAAATTCAAGATGAGAATGACTTTTGAGGCTCAAATTCCTTGCATTTCACATGTCTGGGCTCCCTTATGAAAGCAGGGTTACTCCTCAAATCCCCTCTGCATTCGGCATGCTTAGTGGTAGTGCTCCGCACTCTCGGGCCTGCCCCACAGCGCTCCTGCTCTTCTCTCTGCTGAGGTTACTGTGGAACTCTTGTTTATGCGACACTCGGATGGCAGTTTGGCGTTCACTTAATTCATGCGCATCATATGCAAGTTAGCTCGCCCGTATTCTTTTCCAGCAAATCTGTGATGGAGTGTGGTGGGGCTGTGGATGGCGTCAGCACAAATACTCTAATCAGATAACGCAGAATGCCTGCGTGCGTGTTTGTTGTCCTCAGAATTAAACAACAAAAAAATATATAAATATTTGTACATAATAAATATATATCATCTTATGTGTGTGTATTGTCCTCATAACGCAGAATGCATGCATGTGTGCTCGTGTGCATGTGCGTGTATTGTCCTCAGAATTAAAACAAAGAACAGGGGCGGCTGGGGGGCTCAGTGGGTGAAGCCTCTGCCTTCAGCTCAGGTCATGATCTCAGGGTCCTGGGATCGAGCCCCGCATCGGGCTCCCTGCTCTGCGGGGAGCCTGCTTCTTCCTTCTCTCTCTGCCTGCCTCTCTGCCTACTTGTGATCTCTATCTGTCGAATAAATAAAATCTTCAAAATAAAAACAACAAATATATATATATTTGTACATAATAAATATATATCATATTTATGTGTGTGTATTGTCCTCATGATGCAGAATGCATGCATATGTGCTCGTGTGCATGTGTGTGTATTGTCCTCAGAATTAAAACAAAACAAACAAACAAAATATATATATATATTGATGGGCATCTAAGATCCCTTAATTCGAGAAAGCACTGGCCAGAGCAGTGGATCTCAGAGCGTGGTCCAGGGACCGCCGGCATCAGATCGGTCACCTGGGAACTTGCTGGGTCAAGTCTGACGTAAGCCGAAGTGTAGACTGCTATGAGCTGCCGCTCTAACCGAACTGAATCGCCCATCCTACAGATGAGGAAATTGTGGCCCCAAACCTGCTGCTCAGAATTGCAGTTAGTTTCTAAGAAAACTGGGTCTCAAACCTGAACTTCTGGACTTTAGTCCATTTCTGATTCCGGAGCGCTACATTGTCATTTCTTTCTCGGCTTTTGTTTTGTTTTCTTTGGGTTGGGTTGGGTTTTGAGGAGTGTTCCTAAAGTTCTGGGTTCTTGTCGTTTTGTCCCTTCCAGTGCCAGAACCTAGCAAGAGCTGCCCGAGCCAGCCCCAGCCGGCCGGTGGCTGCACCAGCACTTCCACCAGCGCTCTGCCCAACAGCGGCAATGGCAAGCGTGCGTCCGCCAGCAGCCAGCAGCCAGCTGCCTCCCGCTACCTGCCCCGCGAGGTGCCTCCACGCTTCCGCCAGCAAGAACAGAAGCAGCTGTTAAAGAGAGGTCAGCCGCTGCCCACCGGGGCTCTGACCAGTGTGAGCCCGACCCAGGGGGCTGGGCCCGCGGGGGTGAGCCCTCCTCCCCTCCCCGGAGCTGGAGCACAGCAGCACCCCAGTAAGCTCCAACCAGGTAAAACCACAAAGATGAGTGCCTTTTATCTGAGAAGTGCCACGCTGTTTTTGACTTTGCTGTCCAGTGATACAAACAGACCTATTTGGGTCCATATTCACTATATGCATCGGATGGAGTGAGCTAGCTAGCTCGATGGTGGATAGATTCATTTCAGTTGAATTTTATTTTTTAAAACATTTTATTTGAGAGAGAGAGAGAGAGCATAAGCAGGGGCAAGGGCGGAGGGAGAGGAAGAAGCAGGCGCCGCACTGAGCAGGGAGCCCAATGTGGGGGACTTGATCCCAGGACCCCAAGATCATGACCTGAGCCAAAGGCAGATGCTTAACTGACTGAGCCACCCAGGTGCCCCTCAGTTGAATTTTAAAGTTCAGTTCTGTTTCCTCCTGCTCCTCTGTGTTATTTCTCATCTATTTTCCGATGGCATTAGCTCCTTCAGCTAACTTTGTTCCTCATCAGAAACTAGAGGTCTGCCTAAGAGTATGTGTGCATCTGTCAAGGCAGACGCTGTAGAATCCTGCAGTGAGAACTCAACAAAACCTTCCTGCCCGTCTCCGAGGCCGGCCCGGGCCTGGGCCTGCGCTCTCTGCGGGGCGGTCACGGCGTTGGAGCGGGAGTGGCTGCGGGGCCTGCGACTTGTTCAGACACCCGGAGCCAGACCTGCCAGATCTCAGGCTCAGCCCCTGCGGGTCTGGGGTTCTGATCCCCCTGCTTTTTGCTGGCATCCTGGCCTGCGGCTGGACTCCAGCTCTCTCTTGACTCCTGAGAGAAATTACCACCTGCACATTTACTTTCCAGCTCCTAGACTCCTGACAGCCCTCCTCTCCTCTCCTCCCTCCCCTCTTCCCATCTTCTTGACCTTACTGATGGACTCATACTTTATAAACAATTTCTTTACCGAAGTGTTAGAGAAATTTCTGGTAGAGAGCAAGGTACATGTATTTAACTGCTGTGTTTCTCTGTTATTTCCTTAAACCGTTCCATTTTGAATGATTGCACAATCGGCACTGGTGCCAGCATGGACACCGTATTTGCTGATGGTAGTGAGACTCAGGCCTGGAACTAGGGAAGCAAGGAGGCTTCTTACATTAGATTGGGATTTAGAAGAAACCTGCCACAGGTTATATTGATATTTTCTTTCATGTGCTGCTTTCTAACATGGAGAATAATTCCAACATGGCTTACGAGTATTAATAGCAAGGAGTATTTCTCAAAACTCTGACTTTGTGATATATTTGAAACAAATATTTTTAGACAGCTTGGCCATGTGTCTTTAAATAGTCTTGACCCTGACCTGCTAAATCCCTGGTACAGGGGATGTAGGTCAATGGTTGTCAACAAAAAGCAAGGAAGAAAAAAAAATTATCGAATATAATCATTGACCAAGAATATAGTCTTGTCTATTTCACTGTAAGCGATTATTATTAAAAGACAGTTACTTTCTACACTGAAACATAGTCCCCAGGAAAATCTTAACACAGACAAGAGTATGTAGTCATCCCTAAATAGCTTGGTGTTTTAACTTCAGATGCTTGTTTTGAAAAACTGGAAAAGAATTATAACAACCCTGCTTTTTTCAGGCCTTACCCCATTGTTACGTGATTAGTCGGCAGGACCACATCAGGGTTCCCATCAAAGGCTGTTGGTGTAGGACGTTATCAGGACATTCTTAGATAAGTAGAAAATAAGAAATTGCTTCAAATTTGAGGAGTGAAAATAATATCCTTTATTAAACTATTTGGCTCTATAAATATCCTCCAGAAAGCCATTTATAGTTTATTATAGTTTAAAATATATAGAGAGAGAAAGAGGGAGGAGACTAAATCAGCATTTTCTGTATAACATCTCAGAAAATAGAATCAATCTAGAATATATTAATAAAATAAATGATCGATTTTGGCTTCCAAACAACAGTCTTCATTTTATACCAGTTTCATCTCTTTCCCAACAGTTGCTGGTATCATAGCCAGCTGAGCCTTTCTAACTGATTCAGGTCCTCTTGAAACCTGTCCTGCCTTCCATTCCTGCTACGTAAAGTCTCGCTTTCAGTGTTTGACTCAGACATTAAAGGGAAGAGACCTTAGCGATTAGAGGTCCTGAGAGGTTCAGACGTCTGATTTCGGATGAGAATGGAATCCGAGTGGGGGGTGTGACCGGTGCTGTAGCTGCCAAGACTCCCCCCGCCCCGCCCCTCCCAGTGCAGAGCTCTTTCCACCCCACTGGTCTGGTCATGCCATAGGAAAGTGAGACACTTTCTTTGTAGGGCACTTCTAACTGAGTGAAGAGCCGAGACTCATGCAGTGAATCCACACACAGTGCTCACCGAAGGTGACCACGGGTCCGCAGACCGAGCACCTTCCCGCGGAGAGAGGCACAGAGAGCGGAGGCGCGGGAGGGGCTTCATGGGGCGGGGCTGCCATGACTCGGACAGAACCGAAGGGAGGCCATCAGGTGCGTGTGCGTACCGGGGCAGATGGCACTGAGCCTGGCGAATTCGTGACACAGGCGGAGACGGTGCTTGTAGAGTGGAAAGTAGGCCAAGCGGAATGGAAGGGCAAACGTTGACTAACAAGGCCGTCCTGACAGCCAGGAGGAGAAAGCTAGACTGGGCGCAGCAGGAACTAGGAAGGCAGGACAGGTTTCGAGAGGACCTGAACGGCCTGCACCAACGGCCTTTGATGGGAACCCTGATGGGGTCCTGCCGACTAGTCATGTAACAATGGGGTAAGGCCTGAGAAAAGCAGGGTTGCTACAGTTCTTTTCCAGTTTCAGTATGTGGGCTCTCTTCGCCCCACAAAGGTTTAGTGTGATTGGCAAAGATTTAAGAAGGTTAAGTATGCCTGGAAAGAATCGGGACTTTGAATCACCTTTATCATAGCTTTGAGAAGTTATGTGTAGTACAAACCTGCTAAAATTAATGAGCAGCCTGCCTCCCCCCCCCGTCTGAGAGCTGGCTGTTGGCCGTACTGCCTCCTCCCTCTGGAGGGGGTTGTCACAGGGTCTGCTGGAGTCAGGGAGAGCGATCTTGTCCACCTCAGGAGACAGAAAGCACTTACCAGTGAACAGCGTAGGTGTAGAAACGGAATGTGTGTAGTAAAGAATTGAAAACCGTCATACTCGTTTTAGCCACCAAGTGCAGGTACGTTTTCTCTGCTGTTACGTAAGGCAGTGGTAGCATACGGAGAGAGACCCAGCCTGACGGTCATTTCTGTATTCGTTCTTTTCCTTTTTGTCCCACGTGCCTTTGAGAAAGGATGTTAAGTCGGTAGATCAGTCTGGCTCTTGTTAAGTTTTGTTATGATTCACCTTGTAATTTACAGCAATCTGTCACACATGTTCAGGCGGAAAAATCACAGTATCAGTTTTTGCCATTTTTTGACACGCCAATACACTAGCTTACTACTTTTGGACTCTCTTTCCTCTGGCTACTCCATCAGAATGCTTAGGCAGTCCCACCCAGAGCTTGCACACCTCTGACGGGAGGAGGGGCTAACCTGCCAGAACTGTGGTCTCATCAAGCCTGTCTGCATTAAGTCACCAAGCAAACGTTTATTGAATGCCTACCAAGTATAGGGATACGTAGTCATGCCCAAGTGGGTTGGGGTGCCACTAAGAGATAACTGCGGGGGACCACATGCCCATTAACAGACCAAGGATGGGGGACGGTCAAGGAAGGCTTTCCCGTGGAGGCGACCTGAGCTGAGTTTTGGATTAGCTGTGAAAGGCAGGTGCTAGAGCAGCCTGCGTGGGTGATGAAGGTGGTTCGGTGTGGCTCAGGGCACAGCGCAGGGGCAGTAAGAGGAGATGGGGCTGGGAGGGGAGCTGTTAGTATTACTAAGTAAAGCAACGAACCAGCACGAAAACTTACTGTGATGACCGGTCCCATCAAATTCATATTCAAAGCTATCCCAGCACATTGCTCTTGGGACTTGGTAGGCTAATCCTAAAGATCATCTAGAAGAGTCGAGGTACTTAAATAGAATAGTCAAGAAAATTTTTAAGAAGAATAATGAGCTATCAAATAGGGCTGTGGTCCTCCAGTAATTAGTTACAACTGCGTGTTACTAGGGCAAGAGGAAACCAATAAATTGATGAGATGCACGGGGGACCAGGGAAAACGCGCAAGCGCACACACACGCACACACGCACAGGTGTAGGTTGGCACGGCATGGCCTCCCAAACCACTGGGAAAGCGGCGGCCCCTGTCGGCGCAGTGCTGCTGCGGAGCGCATCCAGATCATAAGCTACTACAAATGAGTCCTAAACATTTTGAGAGAGTATTATTTGTGACCGGGGGAAAAATAAAAGGAAAACAACAGTGATACACCGTTTTCCACTTGCCAGACTGCCCAAACTTGACAATCTGACGGAGTGCTTGCTGTGCGCTAGAGCCAGGTGCCTCCCGCATACTGATTGTTTAGTCTTCACAGCAAGACTCGGGACTAAACCCTCCGCCAGACTGCTGAGGGCGTGGGAAGGGGCAGCTTTCATTTGCTGCGGGTGGGGATGTAACTAGTGCGGCCCCACCAGGGAGGGCAGTTGGGTAGAATTTATAAAAAACTGAAGGTAGTCCTATCTCCCAGCCCAGCGATTCTTTTTATTTTGCTTGTTTATTTTTAAGTAGGCTCCATACCTGGCATGGAGCCCAACGCAGGGCTTGAACTCAGAGCCCTAAGATCAAGACCTGAGCTGAGCTCACGAGTCAGGGGGTTAACCGGCTGAGCCGCCCAGGCGCCCCTCCTGGCCCAGCTATGCCCACGGAGAATACGTCTCTTTTCCCACGCAGTCCCCATCGCTCAGCGGCTCTCACCTGCCCTGTGGCATGAACTGGCGGTAGGTGAGCTGAGAATGTCAGGAGTCAGCCGCTGTCTCTCTGGAACAGTTACAAATGCAGGAACATTCTTAACCTTCCCGTGACTGGCGTCGTGCTCTGCCATACGGAGGTGAAGCAGGACCTGTGTCTGGGAACCGGCGGAACTTCTGCCGGGTCTCGGGCCTTCCGTCGCTGGCAGCATCCGGAGAGACGTTCTCACGAGTTGTCAGGGGTCGAGGGGCTCCTGTGAAATGAGGCGGAGAGGCCCGGTTCCTCCCAGCCCCACTCCGGGTTCCCTGCTTAAGCAACATTTGTCTTGAAATAAAACATTGGCCTTCTAAAAACATAATGCAGGGGAAAATGGATTTTTAAATTCATGTATTAATTTGGAAGGGAGCTCATTTAGCCAATTGACAAACACTTGTAACTGGGAAGATAAGTGGTAGTGTCTAAATGTAGTGTCACACGATTCCGGTTCCAGAAAAAATGTCATCTTGTCGTGCGATTTTCTAGGCACACTGTATTCTTGCAAGTCCGCTGCATAGCTCTAGCTCCAAACACTTGAGAGCTTTTATCTTAAAAAAAAAAAAAAAAAAAAAAAAACCACCTCTTTTTCATTGTGCCAAAGGCAGAACAATGTATTGTTTTGGTGGCTGCTTGGTACATTTATAAACAGAGGCTTTGATTAATATGCAGTAGGGTAGTGTTTGCTACTTAGATCTTTTTTAGATAGAGGCAGGAAAGTAATTAAGAAGTTGGACACTTGCCAGTTTACATATGGGGCTCGTTTAGAATATTATCGCCAGTGTTGGTATGCCAAATGTTTCAGGGTTGTTTAGGAAAAGCGAGAAGGAAGAAGGAACTACAACAAAGGCAGTAGGAAAGAGCAGCATCTATTTGCATGCGGCCATACAGTTCAGGACGGCAGAAGAGGGGCCCTGGCGCTCCCTGTAGCGTTCCTCAAGTGCAAACGTTGGTGACAATCGAAAGAATTGAAAGAGGAAGGAAGATCGGTGTAGTGTCAGCTGCAATTAGATAATAAGAGCTTTCAGATCCCCTCCGTGGACGCCTGCCCCTCGCTGAAGGGGATGAATCGGATACCTCCCGGAGCGGAAAGGGCACGGCCGGCCCCTGCACGGCGGGCGCCCGCAGGTTGCCGGGGCCCGGGCCCGCGCGGGAGTCAGCTGGCGGCGCCCCAGCGGGAGGCTCCTGCGGCGCGCGGCCGACGTGGTGGAGCTGCGTGCCCCGGCCGGCTCGCCAGGTAGCGTCTTCCCGGGGCTCGGCGGCCCCTGCCCGCAGGTACCCCACCCGCGGTGGCGCGGAGCAGGAGAGGGAGCGCGGCGGCGGGGGCGGGGGCTCTGCGCCCTGGGCCGCGGCTCCGCCTGGATAAAATGGCGTCTTGGAAGGGAGCCGCCAGCCAGCGCCGTGCGGCCCCTCCGCCGCGGCGACCAAGACCGTGACTGTGATGGTGGTCGCCGCCCTCCCTGGCTTCACGAGCTCCCGGCGCGCCCTCCCAAGCGCCAAGCAGCACCTTCTCCCCGCCCCCCCCCTCAGTTTTGTTGCAATGCGAATAGGTTCTTAACCTGGAGGAAGCAAGCTCGTCGTCCCACTGCTGTTTTGCAGAAAACACAGGCCCAAATTCGGAGTCCTGTGCACACTTTGAGTATTGTTTCCAGGAAATCTTTTACTCCGGTCTGCATTTCATAATTCCTTGGGTTTGTGGACGTTGACAGATGGAATGTTTAGAGTCCGTCCCGCCTTGGAATTCTGAATTCAAAGCGCTTTCTCTGTGAGATTCTTGCACACATTAAATGGCAAGGGAAGGGGAGGCTGAAAACAGTCGTTAACATTTATCCTGCTCCTTGAAAGACAAGTGGCAGGGAACTTGTGTTATCAGTAAGCGTTAGGAAACATATTTTCAACTAGGGGAAAGCATTTGAATTACTTTGTATAATGTATGCTTTACTCTTTTGTCATTTCAGTTCCAGGGACTGTGGTCATGAAGAACAGCTCTGTGCCCTTGTCAGTGTTAGTGCTAATTAAGTATTCTGCACACATCTGAGTAAATCTTGTCCACACTTCCCTATCTGATGAATTTGATACCTCATTAAAATTTTGCTTACTCTAGCTCTGGAAGCTCTTCGTTAAATACTTTTCCTTGAAAATTTTATCTTTATATGGTAACATTTTGGAACTTAAAAAGCTTTTCTCTTTAAATCATGCTATTGTATAATCCTTTTTAAATTAATCACGTAAGACAGTTATGTTACTTAGATTTTTATAGAGATATCTATTTTTAGAATATGAAGACTATTTAAACAGCAGAAGAAAAGAGAATTAAACGTAATACACAAACTTCATTATTTTTTTCTTTTCAAGGCTTTTTTTCGGGGGAATTATTTTGATAGTAGAATGGTAGAGTGGAAGGAGCACTAGATGCAGCTTTCAATTCAGTCCTTACTGCTTATTAGTTATAATGCCTTTTCCAAGTTTGACCTCTCTGAGCCTCTGTTTCCCCATCTGTGAAATGGACGTAATTTGTTAAGGTTCAGTTGATTCAGTGTGGGTGGAGATATGTCAGAATTTCAAAGTGTTATAAGTTAACAGCTTATAGATATGACAACCCCTATTTGTAAACTCTCCCAGACTTGTTGCCATATTACAGGTATGGATTTTAGCCTCTCAGAGCTCCTGGGCTGTACAGGAGAATCTAGAACACCTATAAGAGAATTCAGTCTTGGTTTATTTCAGAGCTTTCATTCATTTCAAAGTGTTACAAATCAGTCATTTCACAAAATTTTCTCCCCATAGTTCTCTGGTTTAGACTAGGACTAAAACAGATTTGTGAATTGATAACACAATCCAGAGACTTTGGTATATGCGAAGTGTGTTGTTCAAATATTGTCAAAGTCATCAAGTTCTCTTAGGAAGAATGGTGTGCCTTAAACAAAAAGAATAATAGTCTTTTAAGTTGCCATTTTGGGGATCAATTCTCCTACCGGAATATGTTGTGGTGATGGTAGGTGGCGGTAGCAGTGGCGAAGGCGGTGCTGGTGACGAAGGTGGTGGCGACAGTGGTGAGGAGAGGGAGAGGAGAGAGGCATTAGGGGTTCCCTGGAACAGAGCTGCTCAAGCCCTGCTCCTCAGAGACCCACAGGAGACTTGAAAGGAGTCTGAGTGGGGAGGAGACAGTGGGGAGTGGATGCGGCCCTGAGCCTCCACGGTGGCTCTAGGGAATATCAGTATCCGCTCCGCCGTTTGCGTTTCGTTGGTGGTGTTTTTACCACTGCGCTAAGACGACTGTGGTGAGTGGTATTTTCAAAGCCACTTGAGTCTGTAGTTGAAAACCATAACGAATGCATTAAAATCATACTTTTTGCTTTAGCTTTTGAGACCTTCCAAGCTTTTAAATACATTTTTATGTTCAAACTATATTTTTTAAAGATTTTATTTATTTATTTATTTATTTGAGAAGAGAGAGCACACAAGCAGGGGCAGGCAGATAGAGAAGGAGAAGCAGGCTTCCTCCTGAGCAGGGAGCTGGACGATGTGGGGCTCAATCTCAGGACACTGGGATCATGACCTGAGCCGAAGGCAGACGCTTAACCGACTGAGCCACCCAGGTGCCCCTCAAACTATTATTTTTTTAAATATTAGAGTAATAGGACACATCTGTTTCTCATTGTCAAACTTCTTGACCAGGAAAAATAAATGACAAAACAAGATACAAGTGAAAGAAGGGGACTAAGGAAAAACTAAGGCATGGAATGTGTCACAGCTGTCTCGATCGTGGCCCGGGGTTCCGTTCGCAAAGAGCGTTCCTGGGGCACTGAGAAGGTGTCAGTAGGGCCAAAAATCAGAAGTATAGCTCCACAGCGTAGAAGTTTTACTCTCCATCCTTAGCTTTTTGGTTTCTATGTATTTAAATAGTGCCCACAAAAGTACTTTTCTTAGGTAAAGTACACTCACGTCTGAACTTCTGGCTCATTTCTCCCAGGACCTTGGGGCGGATCTGCTTGGGTGTCTTACAACCACCCAGACTCTCATGGCCTATGTGCACCCATCATCTCCCCTCCCCAGCCCTGCCTTCCCAGAACTACTCTTCACTCCAGCACTCCCGAGCTCAGTGGTTGGAACTAACATCCACTCAGGGCCCAAACCCCAGATCTGGACATCACTCTCGAATCCTGCCCTCCAACTCCCCACATGTCCCATCTTTCACCAGGTCCTATGAATCCTGCCACCTGAATATCACGCCATCTCCCCATCTCCCACAGCAAGGCCTTCAGATTAGATTATCATTACCATCTTAGCTTCAACTATGGCCACCAAAGTGGGGGCTAGAGAAAAATTAGCATTATTTTTATTTTTCAATATACAAAGTAAGGAAGGAATCCCGGTGTTCTAATATTAATTCTACAGGCTGATATATGTATCTTCTACTGGTCACCCAGTCCTGGGTCCCAGGTGTCTTATGGGTGCTGTGGTCTCCTGCGGTGGAGGTGGGGGTGTGGTCTCTCGGCGGGAAGGACCGTCTGAGAGCCGCACTCATTCTTGCTTGCCCTTTGTGTTCTGTGCCGGGGCAGCTCACGTGGGCTCAGTTATGTTTTCGTAGACCTGACTGCCCTAAATGGGGCAGTCTTAGCAGTGCTGTTATCTGGGGAAATGGGGACTAAATGGGCTATCTCCTGGCAAAGTAACTGGCATTCTGTCAAAGATAACTCTGTTATCGGGATGCATGGGTGGCTCAGTCAGTGAAGCATCTGCCTTCTGCTCAGGTCACAATCCCAGGGTGCTGGGACTGAGTCCCGCATCAGGCTCCCTGGGAGCCTGCTTCTCCCTCTGCCTGCAGCTTCCCCTGCTCATGCGTGCTCTCTCTCTCTCTCTCTCTCTGACAAATAAATAAATAAAATCTTAATAAAAAAAAAAAGATAGGGGCACCCGGGTGGCTCGGTTGTTGAGCGGCTGCCTTCGGCTCAGGTCATGGTCCCAGAGTCCTAGGATCGAGTCCCGCATCGGGCTTCCTGGTCGGCAGGAAGCCTTCTCCTTCCTCTCCCACTCCCCCTGCTTGTGTTCCCTCTCTTGCTGTGTCTCTCTCTGTCAAATAAATAAATAAAATCTTTAAAAAAAAAAAGATAACTCCGACATCTTTGACAGGGGCTAGGTGTTCCAAACTTGCTAATGTATAAAAAATGAGAACTTTTATTTTTAACATAAAAAATACAGGAGGGATGCTTTACCAATCTTTACTGTATGTAATCTGGGCTTTCTCTTGGTCATCCTGCATGAGTCTCATCCCACACGTGTGCTCATTTGTTTGTTTTGTTGGAGCAGCATTTGAAAGTAAATTGCAGATATCATAACCCTTAAATATCCCCTATATACAAAGATGTATAGTTGTAGTATGGTTATATAAGAGAACAAATTTAGGAAATTTAACTTTGGTATAATCCTATTATCTAATATATTTAAATGTAATGCATTTAAATTTCGCCAGTTGTCCCAGATAATGCTCTTGATAGCAGTTGAACTGTCTCTCTAAATTTTTTTTTTAAGTTTTATTTTCTTAGTAATCTCTATGCCCAACATGAGGCTTAAAGTCACAACCCCAAGATCAAGAGTTGCACGCTTTTGCAACCAAGCCAGCCGGGCACCCCTATGTTTGTTGATGCCCACCTCCACAAATAGGAAGGAAAATGATAGGGTGCACTACTTCGGAATTGTTTCTGACATAGCTCAGTGTGATGTATAGTCCCTGGCTTTTTAATTTTTTTTTTCGTTCATAATTTTCAGAGAGATAACTGGAACCTCCCCTTGGAAAGAGAGCTTTTAAATGGTAGAATAAACACAAGAATACCTTCTGTTTACTTTTTATTCACTTTTTAAGTACTTTCTGTTTCCACACACTGCCCCTGAATTAATTTTTGGAGACCTACTTTATTTCGATGTTGAGGAACCAAGAAAGTAAGAAACAGAAGAACAGCTGAGATAGGGAAAGGAGGAGGAAGGCGTAGCGGTGTGCCCAGTAATGGCAAGACAGACGTTAAATGTCACCAGCAGGTGACAGCAGCCTGGGGACAGGAGATGTGCCAGGCCACGAGGTCGCCTAGAGCCCGCAGCTTCTCTGGGAGCCCAGAAGGAAACGGGCGAGGCAAGGCACACGACCGACTGCACAGCGGCTTGCTTTGTTTTAAGTAAAATGTCATTGTTCTGGATCGACTTCTCCGGTTCTAGAACTTACCTTTGAAGGAAACTGTGTAGATTTATAGTGTCACTTATAGCTTTGACTAAATGTAAACTGTGCCTAAACTTGATTTCACCGCCGATGATGTGTCAGCTGCTCTGCTAAAAACTGGAGAAAGCAAGCTGGGCAGTGCTTACCTTGTGAGAGTTTACAGCCGAGAGGGAGAGACAGACTATGACACAGACGGAGAGCGCACACCAAGATGTGTGCTCCGGGAAAGCAGGAACTTGTCTGTCTTGTTCGGCACTGTGTCCCCAGCACGGTGGCCACACGTAGGAGGCACCCTGTGAGAGTTACCGTCTAAATCCGGGCTTGGCGAGCCATGGCTCGCGAGCCAAATCTAGCCGGCCACCTGCTTTTGTGAATAAAGTTCGGTTGGGACACAGCCGCACTCATTCATTCGCAATGTGCTCTCTGCAGCGGCGACAGGACTGCCTGGTTGTTTCTGAGACCATCTGGCCCACAGAACCTGAAATATTTACTGTCTGGCCCTTTACGGAAAATGTTTGCCAACTCCTGGTCTGAACGAATTAGCAGGAGAGGCAGACCGTTAGGATGAACGTGTCCAAGGGCCCCAGCCGGGGGAGGGAAGCTGCACGGGTGACGAGTGCGCCACGTGGAGATGCCAGAGTAGACACGGAGTCCGGGTCCGAGACGCTTCTTCCGAGGCCCTGTTGTTGGGGGAGCCGAGTGCAGATGGTGCCTCGAGGAGCTGGCTGGAGCGCCGACAGGGCAGAGATGGGAAATGAGGTCCCGAGAGAATCAAGCCCAGGGGGCCGCTGTGGACGTGAGGAAGCCTCGGAGTGTTCCAGCATTGTGGTCTGCCGGACGTCCGCGGCCGTTCGGAAGGAATACGTGGGTTAGAGAGCCGTGGGGAGGAGCAGGGCTGGGCTCTGAGGGGGCTGCGGGAGAGCTGCTCCAGTGAGCCAGTGGAGAAATGCGGGGCCTGGATGCGGGGTGCTCACGGGGACGCTCTGTTTCACCCGGCACGGGGCTCAGACTCACAACCCTGAGATCGAGAGCCACCCAGGTGCCCCTGTTTCTCATTTTTAAATGGAAGATTCTAGAGATAGTCAATATTAAACTTACAGGCCTGACTTGATCCTGTCCTTCTATTAAGTATTAAGCAAGTGCAAATCCAGGTCCCATCAGTGGATAGTGAGTGTGCTGTGGGAGCGACTGTCCTTCCCGCCCACACTGCCACCTTGGCGTGGGTCCCACCCTGCCCTGCGGATTCGTTCACACCCTGGGAGGGGGAGCCTCAGCCGGAGCTTTCTCACTGCGTGCAGGTTCTTGAGGGGACGGCCGCGTTTGTTGGAGACTGTCGGCGCTGCCCTGGCCGTGCCCTAGCTACAACTTCGCGGTGTTACTGTTTTTTATCGTAATGACTGGTTTTTTTCGGAAATTTGAGATTTTTTAATTTGTGTAAATGAAAAAAATTATCTTTCTCACATGATTCTCTCTTTAATTCTAGTATTAGCCTTTGCTCCTTGGCCCTTCGGTGCTCTTACGAAGACCTAAAGAGAAAGAACTATCTGTGAAAGTACAGAATTTTAGTGTTTATCAGCATTAGCTTCTTACTACCTCATAGAGAAGTTTATAAATTGCTTTTTTTTTTAAAGATTTTATTTATTTATTTGTTTGTCAGAGAGAGAGGAAGAGAGAACACAAGTGGGCAGAGTGGCAGGCAGAGGCAGAGGAGAAGCAGGCTCCTGCCGAGTAAGGAGCCCGATGTGGGACTCGATCCCAGGACCCTGGGATCATGACCTGAGCCAAAGGCAGCAGCTTAACCAACTGAGCCACCCAGGTGTCCCTAAATTGCTTTTTCTTACAGAATGTTATATATAGCTCTAATGGAAAGATCTAGAGTAATTTATTTTTCTCATAAGCAACAACATTGCCCTATATTTTATCATCTCACAGTGTCTAAAATTAAGCGACTCAGTCAGTTAAGTGTCCAACTCTTGGTTTTGGCTTAGGTTATGATCTCGGGGTCCTGGGACCGAGCCCTGCGTGGCAGGCTCTGCGCTTGATGGGCAATCTGCTTGAGATTTTCTCTCTCCATCTGCCCCTCCCTCCCAATAAATAAATAAATAAATAAATAAATCTTAATAAAATTAATGTTTTGGCCATTTTTGTATTCATAGTTCTTATTTACAGTTTCAGACTTTGATTATAAATATTTATAGAAAATTCCAAAACAAAACATCTGAATAGCAGGATGGCCTATGTTGGAATTGTTTATTTATTGAAAACTTATTGGGTTTTATGGTTGTTTATTTCCAGACAATGTAGTTCTTTGTCTTTGACTCTGTTCATTTTAAACAGAATACATTAAACAGTTTGATTATTAAAATATCTTTGCTTTTACATGTGAAAAGAAGCTCAACATGACTAATTATTAAGCAGGTGCAAATCCAGGTCCCATCAGGGTGGCTGCTATTCCAACAGAAGGTAACAGGTCTGGCCAAGGGTGTGGAGCAAACGGAGTCCGTGTGTCCTGCCGGCAGGAATCCGTGCTGCGGTGCAGCGGCCGCGGAAGACAGTACGGCGGTTGCTCAAAAGATTAAACCTAGATTTACTGTATGATCACTTTACTGTATTAACCGCTTCTGGGGATGCACCCGCCAGAATTAAAAGCCGAGACTGGACCGGAGACTTGTATAGCCCTGTTTGTAGCAGCGTTGTTCACAACAGCCGAAAAGTGGAAGAACCCATGCTGTCCATGGAGGGACGAGTGGCTAAACACAGTGTGGTGGATACATACAGTGGAATATTCGACAGCCTTAAAAAGGAGGAAGGAGGTTCTGACCCCTGCTACAATGTGGATGGACCTTGAGAACGTGATGCTGAGAGAAATAAGCCAGACAGAAAGGAAAGGACAAATACTGTACGATTCCGTTTGCAGGAAGTACGTGGGATAGTCAGGGTCACAGTGGTTACCAGAGCCCGGGGAGGGGTGAGAGGACTTCTTTTGTGACAGGTTACACTTTCAGGTTGGGATGATGGATAGCGCTGATGCTTGTACAGCGTGAATGTATTTAAAGCCACTGAATTGTGTACTCAAAAAGGGCTAAGATGGGAAATGTGTATTTTACCACAATAAAAAGAAATTTTTGCTTTGATCCTGGGGTCGGGACTGAAGATGGCAGCTGTGTGGCTCGGTACTTCCGTGTGTGATTCTCCTGTTACCGGACAGCACGGCAGCTCTAGAAATCGTCCGGTCCGCAGCTGAGAACCTCAGGGTTGATGTCCTCTGTCCCCGTCTTTGTGGAGCGCAGAAGGGACGAGGCGTTGTTCAGATAGCGCCTTTCGCTGGCACCCAGCTTGGGTTCTGTATGTACGTCCTTTGGTTGGTCCAGGAAACCCGCACTGGCTGGCTGCCGTGCAGCAGGCCCCCCCGGTGGCTGCGAAGCCAATCTCCAGGACTCCCCTTCAGAATCCCACCTCATTCAGTGGCCAACCTGGGCTTTCAGTCACACTGAGTCTCCTCGAGTGCGTGAAGTTCGCACAGATTTCTGACAGTGCAGGTTTGACCACTTCTCTTCGCTACTTGCCTATGGCGAGTAGCACTGGTGCTTAGCCCGAGTCCCTTTTGGGATTCCATTTATGTCACTTCATTTGATATCACAATTAAGCATTTAATTTTTTTCAATTTTTGGATACATTCTTGAAATAGAAGAAAATATACAAAAATAACATAACTGTATCCACAGTACAGACGTAACACGATCTTTTGCCATTATTTGCTTCAGATCTCCGTTTTAGAAATGATACAGATGTTTCTCAATCACATTTTTGTCTCCCCTGAAAGGAACCCCAGTCCTCATGTTTCCATGTGAAATGACATCTCGAGGTGTTCAAGTGCGTTTCTCGATTACTGATGAAATCGCTTATTATTTCACGCGTTAGCTGCTGTCAAGGGCCTCTTCTCTGGAGTGCCTCTTCCTGTCGTTTTCTCGCCTTTGTTGGGTTTTTGGTCTTTTTCTTATTGAGTTTTAGGCAATCTTCATTCTTTATTCTGTTTTCTCTTCTTCCTGTCTGTGGCTTTCTGTTTGTTTGTTTTTTAGCTTCCTTTATATGATATCTGCTGTCATGCAGTTGTTTTTAGTATTAACAAAGTCAAATTTATCAACTCTTTAGGAAGATGAGTGTCCCAGGTCATAGAGATGACCTTCTGTATTTCCTTATTGAGCTTAAGAAAGTTTTGCTTTTTGCAACTAGGTCTTTAATCCATCTAGAGCTGATTTTTCTATGATAGGAGGCGAGGATCTTATTTTTTCCATACGGCTAGCCACGTGTCCCAACAGCATTTATTAGCTGGTCCTTCCTTTCTCCACTAGCTTGTGACGCTATCCTTCGTATCTGAGGATGTAAATGTATTTTTCAAACCTGACGCGTAACTGACCATGAGTCTGGCAGATTGGGGGCTGAGCAGTAGACAAAAGGCATTCCACACAAACCCTGTAGACTATTAAGATAGAGCTGATTCTTTTGCATTGTGACCTATTACGGAATAGAAAAAATAATAATATGTGTTCAAAAGGTACACCAGGAGCACGCTGGTGAGCCAGGTTGGGGCCTTCCTGCCACCTGGGTGTGGGTTGCCGCGAATACTGCCCCCGTCCTGGTGTATCTGTCCCCGAGGGAAGCAAGACTGATGGGACAGCGAACTCCGGGAGATTTGCTGGTAATAAGCAATAATCTCTGGTTTTTTAACTTGGTCTTATTTTCTGCCTTAAATGATGAGTGGCTCATTTATCTCTTTAAATTAGTTATTACAAAAGCTAGTTTTTGTAGCACATGCAAAACCAGTAAGATCATGACCTGAGCTGAAACCAAGAGTCGATGCTTAATTGACTGAGCCACCCAGGCGCCCCTCCTCTGCATATTTTTAATCAGATTATTTGGATTTCTTGGTGTTGAGTTGTACCAGTTCTGTATATATTTTGAATATTAACCTCTTGTCAGATATGTCATTTGCAAATATTTTCTCTCATTCGGTAGCTTGCCTTTTTATCTTATTGGTGGTTTCCTTCACTGCACACCTAGAACAAAATTCTGAATCCATTACATCCCTTTTTAAGATAGACAATAAAACCGTTTGTTGTTTTTTTTTTAAGGTTGAAGTTGTTTCTAGGATGTTCTTTGTAGCGATAGTGATCATTCGTAACATACTTCCCCTGTTTTTCTTTTAGTTCCATTAAACCTTAAAAGAGGTTTTCTGTGAGAAACCCAGTTTTACTTCCCAGGAGTAAAATTTTTCTTATTTAAAATGTGAAGAAAACATAATGAAGAAAAGTTTCTAAAAGAGAAGAAATATTTTTATTGCAGTTATCTGTACATCATGCTGTTTGAAGAAACCGTCATGGATTTCTAAGCTGTGTGAATTTGTTGTATGCATAGGTTAAATTAAATTTTTTTAAAGATTTTTTATTTATTGTAGACAGAAAGAGACAGCAAGAGAGGGAACACAAGCAGGGCGAGTGAGAGAGGGAGAAGCAGACTGCCCGCTGAGCAGGGAGCCTAACGTGGGGCTCGATCCCAGGACCCTGGGTTCGTGACCTGAGCTGAAGGCAGACACCTAATGACTGAGCCACCCAGGTGCCCCTAAATTAATTTTTTTATATTTTATTTAGTTTTGAGTGATCTTTATTTAAGACAGAGTCTGCTGGAAAGCTCATTGGACTATAAGTTGGATTGCAGTGTTAGAAATAGTCAAATAACTAAAAATCCTAGGAAATAAAATGCAGGTGGCAAATACTGGATTCTTTAAAAGGATCATAAGGGTGAAATGAAATGAATACTAGAATGGAAGATAGCCTATCACATTATTCTGGGGTCTCCAGGGCAAAGACTGTGGTTCAAGGAGATGGAGAGCAAGGGAAGAAAGTCCTCAGTTCTTATTTGTGCCTAATAATGGCACACCGTAATTGCTGATGGTAACAGATAAGTAGTAGAAATGTAGTGAACTGTTCTAACCCTCCGTACTCTCCATAACATAAAGTAGCATTTTCTAATGCCTCTTCTCTCTCTCCTTCTGTCCCTCATCCTGAAAATATTGCCTCTGCTACATGGTTCTGCACGTGGTCACAGTTTTCTCGTAAGTGAGCCGTGTAGCCCTGTACCACGCCAGCTCCAGCTGGCGCTCTGGAAGAAAACTACGGACTGTGTTTAAGAAGCCCCACGCATGTGGTGTCACCGCAGTCTGGGTGCGTTCAGGGGCGGCCCAGTCGCATCAGTGTCCCGCCTGCTGCGATCCCACCACGCAGCTTCCTTTCCCGCAGATGGCTTTCAGGGACGCTCACGTGCTCACGTGTGCCGTGAGTCTCCTCAGGAGGGATAATGGAGTGGGGTAGGGGGAAGGATTAATACCATCTTAGAAACACAAGCTCTTTTTTAAACGGAAACTTGCTTGAAGACAGGTAACTTTTTTCCTAAGTCATTTTTTCGCATTTGTCATTCAACGTTGAACCTGGGGATAAGGAACTTCCCCCAAAGACTAGCTCTCAGTGGATTCGTTGACAAATGGGAGGAAGGTCTAATTCCGAATGTGTTTCGTGTTTTTCAGATCTCAGTCACGGTGGATTGGCAGACCACTATGAGAGTTCCCACTGGGGACAGCAGCCTGCGTTCAGAGGTGAAGCCAGCAGCAGCTGGGATAAAGTGATAATAGACAGGACTGACAAGGAGGCGTGGCCTTCCATCACAGGAGCAGAGACCGAGTCTGCCTCAGAATGTACTACAGACACTGACTCTGCCTCCAACTGTGGCTCCGAGAACAGTAGCATGGCTACGGGGAGTGCCCAGGGCACCTTCACTGGACATACCAAGAAGACAAATGGCAATAATGGCACCAACGGTGCACTCGTCCAAAGCCCTTCTAATCAGAGTGCCCTTGGAGCAGGGGGCGCCAGCGGAAATGGAAGTGGAGCCAGGGTGTGGGGCGTAGCCACGGGCTCCGGCTCCGGCCCAGCTCACTGCTCGCTCAGTGGTGGGGATGGAAAAATGGACAACATGATCGGAGATGGGAGAAGTCAGAATTGCTGGGGTGCTTCCAACTCCAACGCTGGCATTAATCTTAACCTTAACCCTAATGCCAACCCAGCTGCCTGGCCTGTACTTGGACATGAAGGAACTGTGGCGACAGGCAACCCTTCCAGTATTTGCAGTCCGGTCAGTGCCATAGGTCAAAATACGGGCAACCAGAACGGGAACCCAGCAGGCACTTTAGGTGCTTGGGGGAACTTGCTGCCGCAAGAGAGCACAGAACCACAAACGTCCACTTCTCAGAATGTGTCTTTCAGCGTACAACCTCAGAACCTTAACACTGATGGACCAAATAACACTAACCCCATGAACTCTTCACCAAACCCTGTCAATGCAATGCAGACTAACGGACTGCCAAACTGGGGCATGGCTGTCGGGATGGGGGCCATCATCCCGCCACACCTGCAGGGCCTTCCTGGTGCTAACGGATCGTCGGTTTCTCAAGTCAGTGGGAGCGGTGGTGACGGAATCAGCAGTTCGGTGTGGGGGCTGTCCCCAGGTAACCCTGCCACAGGAAGTAGCAATTCTGGGTTCAATCAGGGGAATGGAGACACTGTGAACTCAGCATTGAGTGCTAAACAAAATGGATCCAGCAGTGCTGTGCAGAAGGAAGGAAGTGGAGGAAACGCCTGGGACTCCGGCCCTCCTGCTGGTCCCGGACTCCTTGCCTGGGGACGGGGCGGTGGCAACAACAGCAGCGTTAGTCATGTCCACTCGGGGGCTTGGGGCCACCCCAGCCGGAGCACCTCCAACGGTGTGAATGGGGAGTGGGGCAAGCCCCCAAACCAGCATTCCAACAGCGACGTCAGTGGGAAAGGGTCAGCAGGGTGGGACAGCCCGAGTGTTAGCCAGAATCCTGCCATGCAGTCTGGCAGTGAGCACGTGAACTCTTGGGCCAAAGCTGCGTCTTCTGGAACGACGGCAAGTGAAGGAAGTAGCGACGGTTCTGGCGGTCACAGTGAAGGAAGCTCTGGGAGGGAAGGGGCAGAAGGCCGACGGCGAGATAAGGGGATGATAGACCAAGGGCACATCCAATTGCCAAGGAATGATCTCGACCCAAGAGTTCTGTCTAATACTGGTTGGGGACAGACTCCAGTAAAGCAAAACACTGCCTGGGAATTTGAAGAGTCCCCTCGGTCTGAGAGAAAAAATGACAATGGGACAGAGGCCTGGGGCTGTGCCGCTACTCAGCCTTCAAACTCAGGGGGGAAGAGTGATGGGTCCATCGTGAACAGTACAAATACCTCTTCAGTGTCCGGGTGGGCCAGCGCACCGCCGGCTGCTGGGCCAGCAAACACAGGCTGGGGAGACAGCAGCAACAAAGCGCCAAATGGCCCAGGGGTTTGGGGGGACTCGATAAGCTCTACTGCTGTTAATAATGCTGCTGCTGCCGCCAAGAGTGGCCACGCTTGGAGTGGGACCGTAAATCAGGAGGACAAGTCGCCCACCTGGGGGGAGCCTCAGAAACCCAAATCTCAAAACTGGGGAGACGGACAAAAATCTAATCCAGCCTGGAGTGCAGGAGGGGGAGATTGGGCAGACTCGTCTTCTGTCCTCGGGCACTTGGGGGATGGGAAAAAAAATGGCTCTGGATGGGATGCTGACAGTAATCGGTCAGGGTCTGGCTGGAACGACACTACCAGGTCTGGGGCCGGTGGCTGGGGCAATGGCACAAATGCAAAGGTGAATCCAGGGACAAACTGGGGAGAGTCTTTAAAACCTGGCCCCCAACAGAACTGGGCGGGCAAACCCCAAGACAGCAGTGTGAGTAACTGGGGAGGAGCCGCTTCCGTTAAACAGACGGGAACTGGGTGGATCGGGGGGCCAGTCCCTGTCAAACAGAAGGACAGCAGCGAGGCCACGGGCTGGGAGGAGCCTTCTCCACCCTCCATTCGACGCAAAATGGAAATTGATGATGGTACCTCAGCTTGGGGTGACCCAAGCAACTACAACAACAAAACTGTAAACATGTGGGATAGAAACAACCCGGGCCTGCAGAGCAGTGCCACGGCCGCCGCCACCGCCACCGCCACCGCCACCACAAGCAGCAGCGTGGACGCGGTTGAGACGCCACCGCCGCACCAGGCCGGCGCCCAGCTGAGTCGGTCGCCGCTGCTCGGTCCAGGTATGGGGGGCATTGAGGTAACTTCAGGGGTCAAACCAAATCATTTCTTCTCATTACGTACGCACGCTCCGATGGTGTTTTCATACAGCAAAAGACATTAAGTGCCCTTCACCTGGTGGCGTTGTGCTCAAATATTACCCCAAGAGAATAAAGAATGTAGGATTCTCTGATAGCTTTCTACCCAGAAAGGAAAGATTTTCGGCACATCCAGTGTTAAGGAGAGTAGAGAAGAAATAGATCCTCTTCAGGAAAGATTGGGGACCGTTGTGTTAGCTGGTATTTACTCAACGAAAAGTTGCCTCTGTCATGGGCTGAGATGTGGGTTAAAAATCGTCATTCTGACCACCAAACGTCATTCAAACAGGTGTGAATAAAGAACGATTGGGGCACCCCCACTGCCTGGTACCAGAGCTCTGTCGGAAGCCCAGTTGAAGCTGATTACTTCCATGCCCCTAGCTCCTGCCCCCCAACCTCCGCAGTCCCAGGATTTCTGATCACCCAGCAGAGCCCTGTAGTCAGTAAGGTTTAGTGAGTAACTACACGGCTCTTGTACCCGCCTACATTAATGCTTCTAGAACTGGTGCCTTCATCCTTTGGGCACACACTCATTCAAAATCATTGAGCACTATTGTGTACCAGGCACAGGACACAGAGGCTCAGGATATCGTGGCGTGGAGGACAGGAGCTCTGCCCTCTTTAAACCTCCATGTGGACAGAAAGACAAGTACCTGGACAAAAAGAAACTCAGAGGGAGATCAGTGGTTGGGGTAAGTGTTAGGATGACAGGAAGGCCTTACAGAGAGAAGCTAGAGATCAGGCAAGGCCTTTCAGGCCTTTGAAAGAGCTGGATTGTATTCAGAGAACTGAGAGGCCAGTGAGAAATTTTTGCAGTTTGGGTTTTTTGTTTTTTAAGATTGATCAATTTGTTTGAGAGAGCACGCGTGCCCGAGCGGTGGGGGGAGAGGCAGGGGGAGCGGGAAAGAGAGTTTAAGCAGACTCCACACAGAGCACAGAGCCTGACACAGGACTTGATCCCATGACCCTGAGATCACGACTCTAACTGAAACCAAGAGTCGGACGCTTAACCGACTGAGCCACTCAGGTGCCCTCAGTGAGAAGTTTTAAATCAAATGATCAGACTGACTTGTAGAATCATTCCAACCATAAAAGTAAGAATGGGCTGGTGGGAAGCAGAGCTGGAGAGGAGGATTCAGGCTCTGCCAGTCTTGATGGTGACAGAGGCCCTGGATTGGGACGGTGGCGGGCTGTGGAGACGGAGGTAGCAGCAAGGCTTGGAAACGGTATGAAAGCAAGAAGGGTGAGCAGGTAGGGTTCGGAGCTGGGGAGAGTGGCCCGTGAGCAGGGCACTCACTGACTCCCCCAGAAGCACAGCGGGGGGCACCCGTCCCTGCGGAGGTGGAGCAGAGGTGGTGACAGAGGCCAGCCCCAGTCAGACCTTGGGCTGGAGGCACAGCGCTGGGAGGGCAGCAGGGAACAGAGGCAAGATCAGGAGGAGAGACTTTGTTTAAGACAGTAGAGTTTGGAGCCTGCTTAAAGACTGCTGGAGGGCTACCTGGGGGGCTCGGTCAGTTGAGCATCTGACTCTTGGTTTCAGCTCAAGCCATGATCTCAGGGACGTGAGATCGAGCCCCACATTGGGCTCCCTGTTCAGTGTGAGGTCTCCTTGGGATTCTTTCTGCCCTTCCCCCACTTCCATCTGTGTGCTTGCTCTCTCTCAAAACAAATAAAATCTTTTTTAAAAAAAAGATGCTGGAAAGGAGCCAATAGAGAGGGAGAATGAGTGCAAAGGGACGGGACCCCTACATCTAGCCAAGAGGAGCGCTTCCCGCCAGGGTGTCTGTGGCCAGAGGGTGACAGGAAAAAGAACCCCTACTGTGGTTCTTTTTCTCTGAGTGTCAAGGCTACCAGTCTTGAGTACAGAGGGGGAGGGTAGGAGCAGCGCTGCGAGCAGAGGTGAAGCTTGCATTAGCCACGTACAGAATGGAGCAGAGGGCTTCCCAGGGGTCCCCCGGAGAGCTGCCGGACACTGTTCAGGATGCAGATGTCCCAGTTGCACAGGAGATGAACATTCATTTATCCAGCACGTGTTTCTTAGGACCTAGTATGTACCAGGCAGCAGGGAACAGAGGAGGCCGAGCCCCCATTCTGGTGGGGGTGCAATTGCGAGGGCGGCCGAGGCTTCCCGGTTAGCAGGCCGGGAGCCGTGTGTCTGGCGTTGAGGGCGCTGCAGAGAAGGAGGCCGGCCAGGGGCATCTGGTGCAGAGACGCTCATCTAGGGCGGGGCAGCTGTTCGGTCCTCACCAAGAGTACCAAGCAGCTAGCGCAGAAGGAGGGCTGTCCCCACCCCTGAGCTCAGTTCAGATACCGCCACCCCCCAAGCCTCCCCTGGTCTACCCGCTGGATGCAACCCCTCCAGCCTCCTTAGATTCCTTGGCGGTTAATTCTCTTTTACTCTCTGAGCCATCACGGTGGGAATCCTCCATACACTTCTCTGTCCCTAAACCGAAGGTCAGAAACCTGGTGGTCCGTGGACTGCACCACATCCCACCAATGGGCCTTATTGGCCCCTATTTTTCATGTGAATCAAGATTTTTAATGAAAATGGTTTAGAGGAATTCCAGATTCCTAGCTTCTTCTGGAAGCCAGGAAGGTCTCCCACGTTGGATTCGGGTGGCCACAGTCAGCCGGAGTGGCTGGCTTTAAGGGAGGCCCGTGTTTCCTCGCCGGGCACACTACCCACCGGCTCCTGGCGAGGCTCGCCGCTGAGGTCCTGGCAGCGCCCGCGCGTCCTCAGGCTTGGGTTCCTGTTCTTTCCACGTGGGCCTGAGCGCGCTACCTGGCTGGCTGCCCGGGTATTGGAATTTGTGACTCATGGTTTTTTTACTAAGACATGACTAACATTTCTAAGCACTTGAAAATTTTATAAAGTGCCCGAGGGAATGAGAGGAATCGAGAAGGAAGAAAGGTTATTGATGCCCAAACGGAGGGATGTCGACACTGGGACGTGGCACCGCCTAGTGGGAGAGGTGGTAGCGGAGAACTTAGTGGTTTGATGAGCATGGCGGTAAAGGTGTGCACAGAGCACTCTGAGGAGAATCGATGGTTAGAAATAGCCGCCATGTCCCACCTGCCCAGGACTGTCTTCTGGAAACCCTCCCCCTCCGGTTCTATTCGTCACAGGTCACGGTTTGAGCCCGTTGTGCTGCTCACAGTCTTCTGGAAAAGTTCCAGCCGAAACGTGCCCTTGTGCACTGGGGTCCTGGTGACGAGTGTGGCCTGACGGTGCTCGGTGACCACACGCGGTATGTCTTCACACGTCCTCCATGTAATCCGTATGCCCCTCGGCCTCCGCTTGCAGAGGTCTGGTGGCTTGCGGAGGGTGCCCACGCGGTGAGGTCTCAGATGTGTGACACACACCTTGCCTGCGGCCGTCCTGCCATCCTGCAGCTCTCATACCCCACAGAGACGGGAGCCGCGTCGCCTTAGTGATCTTTTCCCCTCTTTGATACGTCGCTCTTAGAATCCTCCCTTACCGGTTTTTAGTGGACAAAGAATGTGAGCTTTACCCTGGATATAGGCATTCTTGTTTAGTTAGAAGGGCCAAAATCATTCCGTTTTATATGAAAAGCATTTATAGATGATTTTTTAGCAAATTACACATCTTATCACCGAGGGGGAAAGAAGGGAAATGTGGTCCGTGCAACTACTGTTTTCCTTGCCTCCCCTCCAGCCCTTGGGCCTTATGCGTGCGTGTGTGGAAGCTGCTGGGAACTTGGTTTTACTGCCTAACAGAGACGAAAAAGCGAGGCAGGTGTGTTCTACAGAGTCAGCCCCCGTGCAGAGACTGCCGAGCTGAGTGTGTGGCCCCGCAATGATGGGGTCGCCGCCCCGGGCTCCACTTAGAGCCGCCGTCCCCGTCCCTGCGGGACACCGAGCAGCCGCACCGAGGTGTGCTTCCTGCCACACGTCCCCTGCGGTGGTCACGTCCCGGGCCTGAAGCAGTCACCCTGGGCAGTGAGAAGAGAGCTCCTCGCTCTCGGGGTTACAGGTGACAGAAGCCTGGCACTTTCCCAGCCGTTCTTTGAGCCGATAGCACCACGCCAGCTCCCTCCTAGCGATGGCGGCACGCTGGTTCCTTTCGGTCCTCTTCATTCAGCAGTGTGGGCGTCAGCTCGTGGTCCTCCTCCTGGGGGTGGTGACATCCGGGCGGCCCGGATCAGTGATGGCAGCAGCACTCGGCACCCGCTAGGCTGCGGGTTAGCTCACCGTGCCTTGAAGACTGGTCCCGACTGGTTTTCATCAGTCTGCTGCGGTTCTGCACTCCCAGCATAGCCATGCACCCGGCTAATTGATGAAGTTTCTGCTCTTTACGAAGTTGTTCTTTTGTAGGTATTCGGTGAGTTTGCTGTTGGCCCTGCTGGCTTCACAGGAATTTGTACCTTTGTCAGAGTTCAGGTATTAAGTTGTTGATCATCACCACTGGTCTGTGGGGCGCCTGGGTGGCTCGGCCGCTGAAGCGTCTGACTCTTGTTCTCAGCAGGGGTCTTGATCTCAGGGTCGTGAGTTCAGGCCCCGCTTTAGGCTCCATGCTGGGCATGGAACCTACTTCAAACAAACAAAAAACAGAACTCCTCTCTAAGAGTATTGATGTCTGTCTTATTACAAAACATGTTTCCTCACGTAACGTCTGTGTATGTGTGTCTGGTTTTAGAGAAGTGAGTGCTATGGGACAATCATTTTGTCCCATTCATGTTCTACTGACATCGGTTCATTTTCTGATAGGTCTGAGGCAAGCTGGTAGTGACGTAAGAAATGCAGTGTAGTTTCATAAGCTGGATTATTTGGATCTTCTTCAGACCCATTCGGGAGATGGAAGACAGTAATCTGGAGAAATGTCCCTGTGCCTGTCTTTTGGTCAGAGACGGTAAGCTGCCTGAGGGACTCATGAGGCTGCTCTTCACACGGCATGTCGGGTTGGGTACGATGGCACGACACAGTCCCTGCCCCTTGATGTCGCCCGGTGACTTCGCGGGAATGTGGGCCAGACGCGCAGGACCCGCTGACTTGTGCCCTGACGTGCAAGGAGCCGCAAGCCTTGGAGAGCCAGCGTGGTATTTTGAGGGTTGCTGGAGGTGTGGCCTAAAGCGAGGAAGTACAAGCCCAGCATTTACTTCTGTTTCTAAGGGAATGAAAGTGGATCCTAAAACTACTAACCAGCCTGACGAGCGCACTTAGAAATAAATAGCCTGATACTTAAAAATCAGTTTGCAGACACAGGAGAGCACTAAACATGACATAGAAACTTATGATGAGAAACAGGTCCTCCCTGTAGGCTGTGAAGCTGACAATGACATCGAGAGAGGAGCGCATGGTGAACCCGCAGGTCTCGCTGAGACAGTGAGAGGTACTTTGAACGCCGCGGGGGTGTCGGAGGGTAGAGATCACTACCCGCACAGTTAGTTCAGAGTCAGTAGGTAGGCCGTTCTAGACGAGATCCGAGCTCAGCCAGCACTGTAGTGCGGTCGTAAAAATAAAATCCCGCCGGGGCTTGCGTCTTCCAACGGTGCCCGGGAGTGAGAGCGTCACCGCCATAGGCCAGTCAGTTAGCGGGGACCATACTGCGAATGTTGACCTTCCTCCAGAATATTGTTTTATCCGTTTTACTACCTCTTCTCCCCAGCTGCTCAGGCGAGTCCCGCCTTCACTGGGCACGGCAGCAGTGCCGCAGAGCTCACCGTGCTCGCCCCGTGCCGGTTGGAGAAGGCTCCAGTCGGAGGCCGACTTCGCTCTGCATTTGGGTACTTAGTCCATGATAGATGTTTGCTTTATCACTTCGTTTTCTGGCACAGATATCACAACCAAAGGCAGAGATTGTGTGAGTTAACCACGGAAGAGGCATGTCACCCATCAGATAAACTAAAACTCGGAAGAAATTGGACTTAGGAATCTTCTCTACCTAGGTCGACGAAACACGTATGTGGTTTCTCCAAGTCTCCGTAAGAGTGGAACCTGGGGACCACTGTCCTTCCGTCAAGGCGGAGTGTCCCGGCAGCCTCCTGCTCCTTCATCATTCTTTGGTGTGAAAATGATACCAAAAAATGGAGTCACCTGCAGACAGTGAATCGGCAAGATGCTGCCAAGAGCTCAACTGTTCTCACACCACGACTGCGGAAATAGCTCTCCCAGACCTCTCCAGCCAGAGTAGTTCTATTTTGAGCGGCACACGATAGTTCCTGAGAGGAGTCATCTGAGCAGCCCGCTCTTTGTGGATATGGGATTGGGGGCGGGGGGGTTGTGTTTGGTTAGTGTTTTTACTTCCCTCTGTTTTGGGGACTTGGTAAGTGGGACTGGAGTGGAGAGAGAGCCGGGGCGCGCCGTCCGGGTCCTGCCGGAGAGGTGGGAGGAGACGGCCCGTCTGCAGATACACACGGAGGTTTTCGCTGTAGGCAGAACCTTCAGTTAAAAATAAATAAGACCATTAAAAATACAGTTTGGCTCCCCCATATATCAATAAAAAAGAGTACATTTAAAATCTCTAGTAGTACACTCAAATAAAAACTAAAAAAGACCCCACCATTTTCTTTCTAATACTGACCCTCTGTGATGAGCCTGTAGGACGGGCAGAAGCAGCTCCTCAGAGCAGTTGCTGTGTAGCCCGAGGCCACAAGGCCCGCTTTTGAAAAAGGACCCTGTCTGTAACCCTCCTGTAGAGTCCCCTGAGTTTGGAAGAGAAGCTTCAACTCAGTGCTCACGAAAACGAGGCATTCCGAAAAGCAGATACTTGACCATCTGAGAACTCCTCTGTATAAAGCCTCGCCAGATAAATACCTCTTGATTTCGCTATGAAAAAGCAATTACTGCTGCGGCCCCCAGTGCTGCTCTCCGTCGGTGAGCCAGTAGCCAACCGAGCACGGTAAGAGGTGTGCATTAGGCATAAAGGCCACTGGTGTGAACCAGACCCCATCCAAGGACTGTTTAAGTCAGTACGTAAAATGCCAAGTGCCCAGCTGGCACTCAGAGGCCTCGTCGATGCCGTGCCGGGCTTTTCTCTCCCGCACTCAGTTACGATTGGCCATCGACCAAACCTTTCTTCCCAACGAGGACTGCCCGTCACACTTATAAAACTGTGCATGGAAGCATCCATGGGGCAAGCTAGAATTGATTTCTGATTTCGCAAAAGGAGGAGCTCCATCCGTGGACTTGCCCGTCTGCAGTGTTTAAGATGGGATCATTGATCCGGTGGAGCCTCCTGACTGCAGTTCTATTTCCTGGCCTTAGAACCCCTTTGTGTTCATTTTTACATTGATCTTCGGGGTGTCTATCACATAGGTACTTTGTTTTCTCCGTTCTGATAAAGTGTATTTAAAATTGAATGAAAGGCACATATTCTAGTGGCATTTCGTTTTTATTGTTATTTTAGTCCTAATACTGTATTTGTTCAGCTGGAGAAGCAAGACAAGAATTCCTGAACCCCGGGCCGCAGAAACACGTTGTCAAAAGCAGTAGCATTTGAGGGGCTATTTAAAAAATGTTAATATCATTGTTTTAAATGTAAGATAGAATTTTTTTCCTGCTTTATTGAGCCTTTAAAAGAACCTCTATGAAATTAACAAA
>CM052804.1:2914060-3132737 GCA_028533885.1 Nasua narica | reverse complement strand
ACACAGAGAGAGAGAGAGAGATCCCAAGCAGGCAGAGAGGCAGGCAGAGAGAGAGGGGGAAGCAGCCTCCCCGCTGAACAGAGAGCCCGATGCAGGGCTCGATCCCAGGACCCCGAGACCATGACCTGAGCCAAAGGCAGAGGCCTTCACCCACTGAGCCACCCAGGCACCCCTGAAAGTATTTGCTTTGAATCAAAATTAGCTGTTGTGCCTCAAGGTTGTAGCATCTCTTCTTCTAGGGCCTTTCAAGTATCCCGCGGTGCACGCGTTCTGATGTGCGTGTGTTCAGCATTATTGGTAAATTATATTCTTGCCAGAGATCCACTTAAAATGGAAATGTTGTCAGGGAGATAGTCTTTGAGACACTAGTCTGCTGTCTTCCTGGTGTTGGCATCACTGAAATAAATTCCTTTCTTGTTTCACCACCAAAACAAAAAAAAAAAACAAAAAAAACCCCAAAGAAATAACTGTTCCCTTGATTTGGGGGTGAGCGATTATTCTTCCATTTGTAAAACTTTGAGACATGCTGCTCGTAAATCATTTGCCTTGTGTATAGACATACTCTGTAGACAGTTTCATTGCTTTGACAGGAATTGAAATCTCTTTATTATAAATTATATTTATATATTATATATAAATTATAAAAACCACTTAACTATAACCATAGACTTAATACTTAGTTTCAACTTACTTAAATCATTTGTTGTATTGCCTTTCAAAAAGATGGAAAGATAAGAATGACAATTTTAAGTGAGTGTGTTATTTAATTACCTACAATAAATCAATATTTTTACAGCTGATTGGTCTTTAGCAATACCTAGATTATTTTATCTTCCTAAAACATCCATAATTTTTGCCAGCTATGTTAATATTCCTGATTTAATTTTATCCCTTAAATTTATAAAATGACTTTTCCCAATACACGTTATTGTTTTCTGTGTAATTACAGGGAATATTATAGTTAGCGATTGCTTACAATAACTGATTAGGACTAACGTTCTTGTTATTGGCAGTAATTTACATAATATATGACTCAGCATGGAGCTTGTAATTTAAAATGATTCATAGGTTGCATGGTCTTTTGCCATTAATCAATATTACTGCATTTTGTTAGAATAAAGAGCATCTGGGGAGCTGATTCCATACTATTTTTAGTCAGAAAAGTAATAAATTTCATAACTGATGGTAATACCCATGTTGCGACCAAATTATTTAAATTTTACAGTTAACTGTTTGTATTGTGTGCCCTCTGTTCTTTAGTTAGTATTTAAAATGTTCCCATTTCCATCTCTGAGAAACTGTATCCATATGAAAATTACAACTGATGTGAGCTATCAATATAGTTTTTGGTAGTTCGAGTAAGCTTATAGGCAGAAGCAAAGTGAAGTATGGATTGATTTGGGAAAATGAAGTTTACGTATGTGACATAAATATTTCTCTTGCTAAAACGCAAAGATACTGGCCAGATGCTTCTTGTTGCCTGGCCCCGTGACCTCTCCCGTGCGTGTCGAGAGCAATGCCATGACCTTCTGGACTCCACTGCATACCCTCGTCAGGTGCCAGCCCCGGGGTCGGGATGCTCTGGCCACAGCACTGGGCAGACGAGGGAAGGAAGTGTTCCCAGGACCCTTGCAGTCCTCCTGCCCGATCCTCTAGTCTCTTCCTGTCCTTTAACCTGGATGCCTTCCTTCTGTCCTTCTCACCCCCCAGGTGCTGCCTGAGAACCGTCTGGATTTCCTGTCACTGCTTTCCAGTACATGTTTCATCTGCTGTCTTCTCGTGTCTTTGCCCAGATCTGTGTCTTTGATGGTCAAAGATGAGCTTGAATGATTTCCAGTATATATTTGCAACTTGTAAACTTTTCTTATAAGGGAATAATGTAACGTAAAAGCTACTTTTTAAATCCAAGTTTTAAACTCTTAAACTCTGTTACATTGCAGGTACCGTGAGTTCAATAGTCTTCAGTGTTTAAGGGCTCTCAGTTTTAAGTGGGTAGGGGTCAGGAGTGAAAACACTGGGAATTGATAAGCTAAACAAATCTAATTCGATATGATACCACTTCCCTTCTACTTCCCCCACGAAGCCATCCGAAAGACAGATCATCTCAAAATTACTTTGAACTTGAAACGACCATTTCTGCTTCTCCTCTGTTTCACTTTTACTCTCTTCTCTCTCGGTCGGTTTTCAGTCTCAGCGGGCTGGGGAGAGATGCCTAACGTCCACTCAAAGGCTGAGAGCTCCTGGGGAGAGCCGTCCTCCCCCTCCGCCCTGGTTGACAACGGCACCGCAGCGTGGGGCAAGCCGCCCAGCAGCGGCAGCGGGTGGGGGGACCCGCCCGCCGAGCCACCGGTGACATTCGGGAGAGCCAGCGCCCCCGCCGCCGCCGCCCCAGCCCTGTGCAAACCAGGTAAGTCTGCCTCGGCACTTGGCAAGAGGGTCAGCTGCTTTCTTGAGAGGTATGCTTTCCGTTGAATTTTAAGAATTCAAGGTTTAGGACAATTTCCTCATTTTATTTGTACTTTAAGACTAACATATTTGCTGCATCTGGTACATGGACACAGTGGAACTCAGAAGCCCGTGCTCTCCTTTTTTAAAAAAAAAAGAGAAAACGAGTTACCGGAATCCAAACCACACCGTGTGTGTGCCGGCCATCGGGAGGAGCACCCACACCACGGCGGTGTCCTCGTGCCTGCCCACCCCGCTCGCTGCTTCCCTGCGCGGCTGGGTGAAAGGTGGCACGCCAGCATCCCTTCCTGAGACCCACGGTACTTCACAGCCGTCGGCCCTTGCTGCCTCGCTTGTGTCTTGTGAGCACAGCTCTGCTTTGGGTGCTCCAGGCTGATGCTTTCTCTCCCCTCCCCTCCCTCCCCTCCCCTCCCCTCCCCTCCCCTCCCTCCCCTCCCCTCTCCTCCTCTCCTCTCTTCTCTCCTTCTCTCCTCTCCCTTCTCTCTCTTTCTTTCCATCTTTCTTTCTTTCTTTCTTTCTTTCTAAGAGAAGGAAACAAACAGTGGGTTGCACTGTCCTCCCATTCTCTGGAAGTGTGATAAGCACACCTGCGAAATGTCCATTCTCACAGATGTCCTCATCGCGTTCGCCAAGTGGAACTCTGTGGCGTATGGGAATTTGGCAGTGCGATGTGTAGGACGTTAGTGTGAACCTAAGATTGCGATTTAAGTCTAATAATCAGATCAGTTGTTCACGTGGCTGCAAAAGCTTCATTTTCTCTTTGGACAGCATTAAATGTCTTAGATCTTAAAATGCAACTTTATTTTCTATTTTTGCTGTTGCATTTTGCATTGGTTTTGTGTCCATTACTTTGCTAACACTGGACCATGTGTTCTGTGTATCTATCATTCTGCTGGATTATTTATTCCGTTCATACAAACCTAAATGATAAGGAAGAACTTATTTGTTGTTGCAAATCTAAAGGATAAAGAGGTACTTAGATTCACAGGCCATCTTGAGGTGGGGTATATTTGTTTTTATAATTTGAACTTGGAGGCACAAGCCTTGTCTGCGTTGAAAAAGCATCATATCTTCATAGTCTTACGAACTCCAGCTAACTGTATTACCACTTAATCTTGGCCTTCTTCACCTTCTCCCAGGAAGTGAAAATCTGGGGTAACTTTTGTACCCAAAATCACGGTCTATCTTCAAAAAGATAGGACATCTTTGACAATCTCCAAAAAGTAGAAAAAATCATATCCTGAAATCAAAACTCAGTAGTCACTTGTGGCTCCACTTTCCTGTGGCCTCAGCTGTCTCCGTCCTGAGAGTATCTCCTGGGAGCTTGACAGAAGCTGACTGCCGGCCCAACCAGACCTGTGCGATTCTCGTGATCCCCAGTGACTCGTGGCTGGTCACTTTGGAGGAGCGCTAGTCCGCATACTGCTGCAGGTTTGAGTCAAGTGATAATCAGCCACATGGAGGACCGTGATATTTTTCAGGACTCTGCATTTTACTGTCCGTTTCATACCATGCAGACATTGCAGCCTTCTCCTGTAGCCCCCAGGGTTTAGTGTTAGAAAGTCCGCGCTTCCGATCACTTCCAGCTGGTGAAGGGAGTTTGTAACAGCACAGACGACAGGTAGCTGGAGTTAAAAGAAAAAAATAGATACATAACGACAGGTAGCTGGAGTTAAAAGAAAAAAATAGATACATATTTGCATATATATTCTATAACTAGTTCAAGAAAGTCAATTCTTAGGTCTTGGGGAAACAAAGTAGTAAAAAGGTGGATTACCATACACCCCTTCTGTCCCACCTCCCCCTAAATGATGTTATAATACAGCACTTACTTGAGGAAAGGTGAGTTTGGTGAATTCATGTTTGCTCTCTTTCTAGCTTCAAAATCTATGCAAGAAGGCTGGGGCAGTGGTGGGGACGACATGAACCTTGGCACCAGTCAGTGGGAAGATGAAGAAGGGGGCATGTGGAACAATGCTGCTTCTCAAGAAAGCACCTCCTCCTGCAGTTCCTGGGGGAATGCCCCCAAAAAAGGACTCCCAAAGGTGTGTGCTACACTAAAGAAAAGAAACTCTAAAAATCAGTGGTACTTAAAAACACGTTCAGGGTAGTGGTGCTATCTCCGGTTGATAGTGATGGGTGGGCCAGGAGTTATCTACGTGCTCTGGGTACTTCTGGAAGACCCTGAGATTTTGTCAGTGGTCTGTCTCGCCTGAGCATAGGCTGGAGTTTTCCAGAGACTGCTGGCGCGGCTGTCATAGCGTACTGAAGGCAGAGACAGACGTGCGAATCCAACTGCTTCTAGGAAGCCAGACGGTAGAGAGATGTGCAAGCACAGACAACAGTGTCACTCTTCTCACAGAAAGTTCTTTAGAAAATGTGATTTTCCATTAAAAAAAAAATGTTATTGGTGTTAACATAGAATGGGTTTGTTATTGTAATTTTAAACAATAAGTATTTTTAAATTTCTCAGTTTTAATTTCTAATACAGCAAATATTGATAAAAACAACCCATATAACCAGAATTTCTTTGGAATCCTCAAATCTTTAAGAGAGGGTAATGGGGTTGGTCCTGGGACCGTTAAGTCTGAAATTCCTGAGGTAGACCGTTACATTGTCTTGTAGCAAACGGGCGGCTATCTGGGAAAAATTGAGATCCACAACTCATATATGCACCAAAATAAAATCCAAGTAGACCACAAATTTAAGTATGATAAATAAAAATATAAAATTGGGAAAGAATTTTAAAAACAGTCTTGGAGTAGGAATGACCTTTCTAGCTAGGACCAAAACCTAAAAGCCGTCAAATGGAAGACTTACAAACTTCCGTAGATACACATGAAAACTGTGCATGACCGAAAATACCAAAAAGTCAAAAGACAAATAACAAGCTGGAAAAAAAATATTTGTATCCTAACATGGAGAGGGCTGATGTCCCAAATATATAAGGAAGGTCCTGGAAACTGATTTTCTGGAAAATCAACGAGTAACCCACTAGAAAAAAGGTACAAAGAATATAAATAGATGGTCCCTGGAAAAGAAATGCAGACAGCTCTTACACACCTGAAGGGGAGTTCAGTCTGACTTTACCAAAAGAGAGTTCAATTTAAAACAACAGTGCGAGGGGTCCCTGGGTGACTCAGTCGGTTCGGTGTCGAGTCTTGATTACGGTTCAGGTCACGATCTCAGGGTCATGGGATCCAGCCCCATGTCAGGCTCTGCGCTCAGTGCGCAATCTGCTTGTTCCTCTCCCTCTGCTCTTCTCCCCTCCCCCGACGCTGTCTCTCAAATAAATACGATCTTTTTAAAAAATAAAGCAACACTGTCGATGCCAGTTATCGTGTCTCAGGCCAGCGGAAATCCACACGTCTCACAACCAGGCCGTGTTGACAAAACTGTGAGAAAACCAGCACTGTCGTCCGCGGCTGGTCAGAGCCAGCGCAAGCCGCACGGCGGGCAGCTTGACGCCCTCTGTCCGCAGACCCGGTGGCGCTCGGGTGTGGCGCCTCCGCTGGTCTCCGGTGCGGCAGGTGGCATCATTCGCAGCTCTCTGTGGCAGCGCGTTTGCAGTCAGATAAAACGAGGACTTAAGTGTACATCGGTGGGGTGACTGGTTAGATTACAGCACGTCCACACTGGGGAGAGCCGAACAGATTTTTAAACAGAAATTCTATATATGTTCATAAGGAAAGATCACCAGAGTGTATTGTTAAATGAAAAGGCAAGGTCCCGAAAAATGCACACAGTATACACCTCCTTTGGGGGCAGGGGAGAGGAGTGTGCGTGTGCGCATGCGCGTGTGTGAAGGGGGATTTCCTCTTGGGGAGAGCAGGAGCTAAGCAGGTGGAGGCAGGGTGGGCAGAAGATGCTTCGGTGTGTGTACCCTTTTTCTACTTCCAAATCCTGTGACGGTATTGTCTGTTCAAAAAAACTTAATTTAACAAAGCGTTCAATTAGCAGTAAGCAGAACCCAGAAACTAAAATCAGATCTCTCTTCATTAGGAGTAGAAGTGATTACAGACATCAAAAAGGAGTCTTTTTACAATCGGACTGGCAAATAATCCAATTAATGATGGGACCAGAAATACCAAATTGGTAAATTAAAATACTGTGTAGTCTCAGCAGCTCTGGCCCCAGCAGCGCAGCCGTGACTCCTGAAGCCCCGGGTAAGCGGCTTCCCCGAGGGGAGCGCGCCAGCTCGTTTCATATCGCCCCCTACACTCCAGCCTCTACTTAACGGCAGGCTCAACTCTGGAAAGCTCTGTGAAGAAGAATTTTAGAGGAGGATGTTTTTCCTACATATTAACGCGTGGTTGGAATCTTTGTGGTTGTGAGACTAAGAGGGAAATAGCTGGGGAAATGGTTCACGTTTGCACTCGGGCCTCCTGCGCTGCCCTGCTCTCCCCTCCTCTGCCCTGCGCTTGCTCTCTCCTTTTCTCTGCGCCTTGCTCCTCACTGATGTTTGCCCGTTTATTTTCTTCTCTACCCTAAAGGCTGCAGGCAGTGAAAAGTCAGTAAAATTAACAGGCTTGTTGTGCCTTTCATCTTGTTGCCTTTTCATTCTGTTGGAACAAACACCCTGCATTTTGTCATCTTTCATAGTAAAGCTAATAAAGGGGCAGAAGATATAAAATTTTTCATAAACAGCACATAGTATTAGCATAGGGCCGTGTTCAGAGGAGCCCTTATGATTATTTGATAATGAAAGTGGCACATATTTGTGATGAACTAAATTCTCTGGGGAAGAAAAATAATTCTCTTGCTTTTTTTTCCCCAAGATTTTATTTATTTCAGAGAGAGAGAGAGCAAGAGAGTGTGCAGGCATGAGTAGGGGGAGGGACAGAGGGAGAAGCAGACTCCCCGCTAAGCAGGGAACCCGACATGGGCCTCAATCCCAGAACCCTGGGATCATGACCTGAGCTGAAGGGAGACGCTTAACCAACTGAGCCATCCAGGTGCGCCAGTTCTCTTGCTTTTTTAAAGTTCATAAATTAGGGATTCCTGGGTGGCTCAGTCAGTTAGCGTCTGCCTTCAGCTCAGGTCATGGTCTCAGAGTCCTGAGACGGATTCTTGCGTCGGGCTCCCTGCTCAGCGAGGAGCTTACTTCTCCTTCAGCCTTCTGCTCCCCCTGCTTATGTGTGCACACTTTCTCTCTCTCTCTCTCTCTCTCTCTGAAAAATAAATAAAATCTTTAAAAAAATAAAGTCTACAAATCACACACACCAACTTGCAAATGCACCCTGAAGCATTCCATAGTACTAGCCACGAAACAGAGTCAGGGACTTTCTGGCACACGGCATTAGTCAACGTGAATACAGGAAGCTTCTCTAACTTTTAAATCACTGGGAATTTTAGGCATCTCCCATTTCTAGAAGAAATGCACTAAAATGTGACCCATACTTCGTTCTAGGGCATGAAAACGTCTGGCAAGCAGGACGAGGCCTGGATCATGAGCCGGCTGATGAAACAACTCACAGACATGGGCTTCCCGGTGACTGGTGTCTTATTTTACTGCTCCCCTCCACGGGTGCTGCCATGCGTGGCCCCTATTGTGCTCTGCCCGCATCTGTCATGCGTAACAAGGAAGATTTTTGAGGGAGGAGAATGTTCATACAACTTAACTCGTAAATTCCTCTTTCACACGAGCACTTCTGGTTAGGGATCATTGCTTTCAACTACAGCAAGGATCCACACCGTTTCTGTCAAGTAAGGTGTGAGAGCCTTTTCCTGGAATCAAACATGCTGTGTGATTGTTCTTTTCATTGGCTTAGACAGTGTGATACTTTCTTTTAATTTACAATTAAAAGTGAATTTTCATTAGTTCATGCAGTCGCTTGACAGATGACAAGAGAAAAGTTGGTGTAAAGTACTAAAGCTGCATGTCCAGAAAAAGAATCCTCACCGAGCCCGTTAGTTCCTGAGTCTCAGGTCCTGGGTGGGGAGTTCACACTGCAGGACGGCCCTCTGAAAATGTGTCATGATGTGTTCAGTTCCTGAGATCGAATGATGGTGTGGCTGTCGCCTGCGTCTGTTATGACTTCCCTTCAGAGGGCTTCTTTCCGGATCATTACTCAAGTGATTATCTTTTCCTTACTGCGGATGACCCTAGAGAATGATCCCAGAATGGCCCGGTCTGGAAACTGTATCCTTCATAGCAGGCCCGGGCCCTCTGACACTGGGCAGGGCCCAGACCCAGGGGTGGCCCAGCCTCTTCCTGTGCGACACACTAGAGGCCTGCCCAGGAGTCCCCATTTCCGCCGAGGCGCCTGCACACACTGACATGCGTTCCCATCAGAGGGAGGATTATCCAAGTGAATCTACTTGTTTTGTTTTGCTTTTTCTTTATATTTATTGGTGAAAAGTAGTTGATCACAAAGCCCAGAGTCCATGAAGGAGAGAATGAAGCTCTGCGCTCTAGCTCCTACAGTAACTTTTCCGAAACTGTCCTGGTGGAGAGTTCACCTTTGCTGAATGGTTGCTACTTATACAGAATTGAGGACAAGATTCCATGGGCACTGTATTCAAAGTGTTAAACACAGATTCGTTAAAAGTCAATTCAATACATAGTCTTCTAAGTGCCCTTTACTTAGAAGACCCGTCTCTAGCCTCAACAACAAGAGAAGTATTTCTGGTTCCAAAACCCAGAAATACAAGTTAATATTAGGGCAACAATAATCATTTCTCTAAGCTAGCAGGGATAGAGCTCTTTACTAGCTTTTTTGTTATTATAAAAGCATAATCCTAACTAAAACTCTTACTTTCCTACACAGAGAGAGCCAGCTGAAGAGGCCTTGAAGAGTAACAATATGAATCTTGACCAGGCCATGAGTAAGTAATATGATATACACCTAAAGCACACTTTTCAAAAAGGTACCGGTCTGTGGAGTTTGGATTTCCAGAAGCATTTCATTGTAGCGTCTTGGGTTGCTGGTGGGAAGTGTACCAGGGAGACAGGACCAGGCTTCGGCAAAGGAGCGACCACATGACATGCACTGACCTCACAGCAAGTCTCTGGAGACTGGTGGTCTCAGGACAGATGGCCGAACCCCACGTGGAGAGGCATGTTTGCTTCTTTCGTTTTTTCCTAGTACTTCAACAAATAGAGGAGTTTTTCCCATCCGTTCTGAGGGGAGGGCATGGTCACATTCTTAGAAAAAAGCAGTAGGACCACAGGCCAGACTTCATTTGACCCTGACTGAGCCCATTCTTCACGCTGGGCCCCAGAATGGACCTGTCGGGCCGGTGGAGAGCTAATAACTATCACCGTGTTTTAGAATGGTATAATAAAACTCCTAACTCCAGCATAAAGGTTAAAGGAAAGGAGGATTAAACATAACTGTGGCTACTGCAACTTGGTGACAAAATCTCAGCGCAAAGAGAGATAATTTGGGACATCAACAATATAAAAGGGGAAAAGCAAAGTCAACAAAGAGAAATTGCCGTCAGCAGAGGCAGGACTGCTCTCTCTTTGAGATGGTTAACGTAAGCGTCGCGGTAACCACGAAGCAAACATCCACAGCAGAGACGCAAAACCCAAAGAGGGGAGCCAGAAAGTGGAAAACCACCAATATACAAAGGTAAACAGGAACAGAAGGAAAAACAGTGAAGAGACAGAGTAACCAGAAGGCAGAAGATGAAAGGCCAGCAGTGAGTCCTTTCCTGTCAGTAATCTCTCTCTCTCTCTCTTTTTAAAAGACTTACTTATTTCAGAGAGACAACGAGCACGAGTGGGAGGGGCGGAGAGAGGCGGAGAGAGGGATCTCAGGCAGACCCCACACTGAGTGTGGAGCCCGGCGTGGGCCTCGGGCCACGACCCTGAGATCACCGCCTGAGCCCACATCAGGAGTCACGCACTTCACCCGCTGCACCGCCAGGCGCCCTGGCAGGGATCTCTCCTCATGTCAGCGCGTCAAACTCACCAGTCAGGAGGCGCAGAGTGACTGCATGGATTAAAGCCACAAGTCCCCGTTCTGTGCTGCCTTCCGGAGACTCGTTAGCTCTAAGACACACATAGGCTCACACTGAAAGGATGGAAAATGATATTCCAAGCAAACAGAAATGAAAAGAAGGCAAGCATAGCCATACTTGATATCAGAGAAAATAGACTTAAAGCCAAATGGGTAACAAGAGCCAAAGGTGATTATATGATGAAAGGAGTCAATACATTAAGAAGATGTGATAGTTGTAAAAATATATCCGTCCTCCACAACTGACCACCAAAGTCATTAAGTAATTAATAACAGATCATAAGGGAGAAATAGATATTACAGTAACTGGAGGGGATGTCAGCTACCCCGCTATCAACAATGGATAGATTACACAGACTGAAAATCAACAAGGAAGAATTGAATTGAACCATACTGTAAAGCAAATGGACTTAAAAGACATACATAGATCGTTCCATCCAACACCAACAGAATACATGTTTTTCAAGCACACATGGAACATTCTTCAGGATGGAGTCCCCCTCCCCCTTTCTTTTTTAAGGTTTTATTTTTAAGTAATCTCTACACCAAACATGGGACTTGAAGTCAGTGCCCCTCCAGGATAGATCTTAATAGTCCATAAAACTAACCTTAGTTTTGGGGCGCGTAGGTGGCTCAGTCAGTTACGCGTCTGCCTTTGGCTCAGGCCATGAGCCCGGGGTCCTGGAATCGAGCCCTGCGTTGGGCTCCCTGCTCAGCGTGGAGTCTGCTTCTCCTCCCTCTGCCGCTCCTCCCGCTTGTACATTCTTTCTCTTAAATAAGTAAAGTCTTTTAAAAGAGAGAGAGAGAGAGATTGAGTCAGTAAATCAAAACACAGAAAACTCTAGGACCAGATGACTCACTGGCAGAAATTCTACCAAATACTGAAGAAGAATTAACACTAGTCCTTCTCAGATTCTTCCAAAATCTCAAGAAAGGGACACTTCCAGACTCATTCTATGAGGCCAGCATTACTTTGATACCCAAACCAGATGAGGATACCACAGGAAAACCACTGACCTGAGGAACGTACATGCAGAAGTTATCCATAAAATATTCACAAAATGAATTCAGCAGCACGAGTCGGTTTATATTCTGTGACCAAGTGGGATTTATACCTGGGATGCAAGGCTACCTCAACGTACACAAATCGATAAATATAACACATCACATCAAGAAGATGAAAGATGGGGTGCCTGCATGGCTCAGAGGTTAAAAGCCTCTGCCTCTGGCTCAGGTCATGATCTCAGGGTCCTGGGATCGAGCCCCGCATCGGGCTTTCTGCTCAGCAGGGAGCAGAGCCTGCTTCCGACTCTCTCTCTGCCTACTTGTGATCTCTCTCCTCTCTGTCAAATAAATAAATAAAATATTTTTAAAAAAATTAAAAAAAAAAGATGAAAGATAAAAATCATGATCATCTCGGTAGAGAAGAAATATTTGACAAAATACAGCATTCTTTCATGATTTAAAAACAAAAACAATACCCTTAGCAGCCTGGTGTAAAAGGAACATATCTCCACATAATAAAAGCCATACACAACACACTCACAGCTAACATTATACTCAGTGGAGAGGAACTGAAAGTGTTTCCCCTAAGATCAGGAACACAGCAAGGATGCCCATTCTCTCCACTCCCATTTAGTATAGTACCAGAAGTTCTAGCCAGGGCAATTAGGTAGGAAAAAGAAAAAGGGCATCCATGTTGGGAAGGAAAAAGTCAAATTCTCATTTGCTGATCATATGATCCTATATATAGAAAATTCCAAAGAATCAGTCAAAAAGCTTAGAATTAACAAATTCAGTAAAGTGGCAGGATACAAAATCAACATCCAGAAATCAGTTGCATTCCTTTACAGTAATGATGAAGCGTTGAAAAAGAAATAAAACCATACCATTCGCAATGGCATTAAAAACAATAAAATAATTAGGAGTAAATTTAACCAAGGAAGTAAGAGATCTGCACAGTGAAAACTGCAGGACTTTGCTGAAAGAAATTGAAGAAGACGCAAAAACAAATGGGAAGGCATCTCATGTTCATGGATCAAAAAAAAATATTGTAAAGACAGTTATATTACCCAAGGCCATCTATAAGTTGATTGCAATCTCCATCCAAAAACCAAAGGCATTCACAGAAATAAACAATTCCTAAAACGTGTGTGGAACCACAAAATACTCTAAATAACCAAAATAGTCCTGAGCAAGAACAAAGATAGCAGTGTACTTCTGGATTTCAAACTGTACTACAAAGCCATAGTAGTCAAAACAGTGTGACCCTAGAACAAAAATAAACACATCTGGGGACCCCGGCTGGCTCAGGCAATGGAGCATGTGACTTGATCATGCGTTCAAGGCCCATGTTGGGCCTAGAGCTTACTTAAAAAAAAAAATTAGACACATCAACCAGTGGAACAGAACGCAGCCCAGAATTAAACCCCCAGTCAACATGCAGTCAACATAACACTCGACAGTCAACATAACACTCGACATAACACTCAACAAAGGAGCCGAGAATATTCAGGAAAGAAGGGTGTTTTTGACACGTGATTCTGGGAAAAATGGAGAAACGTGCAGTACAATGAGATTGGACCCCTGTTTCACACCACCCACTCACAAAAACGAGCTTGTAATGGATTAAAGGTTTAAACAAAAGATCTGATGCCATAAAACTCCTAGAAAAAAACTTAAAGAGGCCTGTCAATATTGGTCTTAAAAATGATTTGGGGGGACATGATGTCAAAAGCGCAAACACACAAAAAATCAACAAATGGGGCTCCATCAGACTCAAAAGTTGCTGCGTAGCAAAAGAAACAACAAAATAAACCTAAAGAATGGGTGAAAAATTTTGCAAGCCGTATATATTGGATAAGGGGTTAATATCCAAAATATATAAAGAACTCAGTCAACTGAAACAAAAAAAAGTATGATTTTAAAAATGGGTAGAATAACTAAACAGACATTTCTGCAAAGAGGATATCAGATGGCCAGCAGACAGGAAAAAGTGCTAAGCATCCCTTGTCATCAGAGAAATGCAAATCAAAACCACAATAAGATCTCACCTCACCCCTGTCAGAATGGCTTTCATCAAGAAGACAAGGACTTGGGTAAGGACTTGGTGAAAAGGGAACCCTTGTGTACTGTTGGGGGGAGTGTGGATTTATCCGACTAGTATGGAAAACCGTATAGAGAGGTTCCTCAGAAAATGAAAAGTGAACTCACTGTACGACCCAGCAATTCCTGTTCTTGGTATATAAGCAAAGGATGGGATTTTTTTTTTAAGATTTTGTTTATTTATGTGATAGACACACACAGCAGGAGAAGGAGCACAAGGAGAGAGAGTAGGAGAGGGAGAAGCAGGCTTTCCACTAAGCAGGGAGCCCCGGGGCTTGAGCCCAGGATCCTGGGATCATGACCTGAGCGGAAGGCAAGATGCTTAACGACTGAGCCACCGAGGCGCCCCTGAAAACAGATCTTGACCGGATATCTGTAACTTCATGTTTATTGCAGCATTATTCACAATAGCCAAGATATGGAAATAGCCCAAACACCAATCAGCAGATGAATGGATGGAAAAGTTGTGGTATTATTCACCTGTGAGAAAGGAGGGTCTCCTGCCATGACCAACATGGGCACACCTTAAGCACTCGATGCTGAGGGAGCGAAGTCAGACAAAAACAAATACTTCATGATCTCTCTTATATGTGGCTTCTATCCAAGTTCAGCCTGTAGGACACAGGCAGCCAATGGTGGTTCCTGGGGAGCAGGGGTGGGAGGAGGAGCGGTGTAACAAGTGGGAGGTAAGGCACGGAGATCAGCACACGGTGGGCTGAATGCACAGTCTAACCTGCTGAATACCGCTCCACGGGCCGTCAGATTACGTCAGTGTATCAGAGTTACATGCATACCTGAAACTTACACAGTGGTGTACATCAGCTTTCTTCAGTTAAAAATAAATGATGATGTCAGGCACGTGTAAAATGCAGCTAATTCCCCAGGAAATACAGGGTCGGGTTCCTGCAAGCCTCTGGCCATGGCATTTTTGTTGACCAATCAGTACATAACCTTGCTTTATGTGTGTTTTTATCTAAAGACACTTTACTTAATATAAATTTCTCACAAATAACTGTATGCCATATTTATTTCTTTATAGTAAAGAACGATTTAGCATTTTCCTGACCCCGGGTCATGTGACTGTGAATCTCTTTGGCCGCCTACACGCACACTAATGCTGTCCGCTACACTTTCGTCAAGTCAGTCGCCATCTTGGGGCGCCTGGGGGGCTCAGTCCGTGAAGCATCCAACTCTTCATCTCACCTCAGGTCTTGAGCTCAGGGTCATGAGTCAAGCCCCACGTTGGGCTCCATGCTGCACGTGGAGCTGACTTAAAAAAAAAAAATCAGTCATCTTGTCATCCAGAATGTTAGCCACTCTTCCATCCTTTCCATAGCTTCATTGCACACTGAGCTATCACCTGAGCTCGTTCGGAGCACCCTTACATACAGATTGGTGACTTTTCTCTTCCTTTAGCCGGATGCACCGTATTGTGGACTTGCTCACATTGAACTTGAACAGCAGCACGTCACTCGTGCCTGAACAACGCTTACCGAACGCGTGTTTTCTCCGTCAGGCACAACATTGCCTTCTTGCACTCAGGAACCCAAGCGAGCACGTTAGCACTACACCCGGCGTCCATTTTCAACACTGAAGTCACCAACAGAAAGCACAAGAACGTGGCACTAAACAGACCACAGAGGGACCCTTGTCAGTGTAGGAGAGCGCAGTAAGAAGCGGAGCATCTCGTTTGGCCTGAGTTAGGAATGTGTGCGTCGGGCGACCAGGATTTTTCACCACCCTGCACATGTCCACAAAAGTGCATGATTACTGATTTACTGGGCTGCAGATAAATTTAGCCAGCGGTGAATTCACGAGCACAGGATCCATAAAGGATGAAGACCAACTTTGGAATTAATGTGCAGGTGCGGAAACGTGTGGCACAAGCTTCCAGGACAGAAATGACGATCCGTATGAGCTGGAGGAAGTTATTGTGACCTATTAGAAGTGGGAAATGGCGCAACGTCCAAGACAGCCACGCCGGACCCGTCGCTGGCCTCAGAGCCCCTGAGGACACGAGCCTGGCCTGTTTCACATGATACTGTGTCCCCGGTATCTGGAAGAGCCCTTGCAGCTCACGGGGTACAGGAAATGGAAACCAAGGGCCGTGAGGGGTCAGCAGCACCATTTTAAACAGGAAGATCAGGGCAGGAACACAACCGGGGAAGGCTGTGTGAAAAAAGGGGTGCATCCCAGCGGGGAGGAAAGGCAGGCCGCCGAGGGACAGGGTGGCAGCTGTGATCGGAGTGGGCGGAGCAGGAACAGGGACGAGAGCAGGGCCCGGTCATGAACTATGGGGCTCACCAGAGCAAGACCGTGGCCTCCCTGTTCTCCACGGGGTTGAGAGGCTCGAACTGCTGCCAGTCTCGTGCTCAGCACTCCTCACTGCCCCTCCTTGCGCATTTAGGTGTAAGCGTTGCTTCTGTTTGCTCCAGGCGCCCTGCTGGAGAAGAAGGTGGACATGGACAAGCGTGGCCTGGGAGTGACCGACTACAGTGGAGCGGTCGCCAAAGCCCTTGGCTGCCGCCCGCCAGTCTCCAAAGACTCTTCCGGGGACCGCCCCACCTTTCTCGACAAGGTAGGAATTTAGGGAGTCTTTTGTCTGTTCGTTTTTAACAAGAGGTCTTTTTCATTTTAACTGTGTCCTTAATGCAGGCTGGATTAAATATTTGCTGGACTAATATTTAAGTGACTTTTTAAAAATATGAACTTATGTTTACCTCAGAAGAAATAGTGTTGTATTTCACACAATGTGACTAGGGGTACAAAACACTGAAACTGAAAACTGCTTTTCATTTTAGTGGGTGAACTTGGCTGGGTTATCCGCTCTAATTTGTCCAATAACAAGGGTCATCAAATATCTGTTTTACTGTCTTATTTTATAAAACATTGGAAATAACATGTTACATGTTGAACCTGAGAAAAAGAGACTAGAAGTGGCTGGGCGCAGGCCCCCGTGTCTAGCCGGCCCAGCTCGGCCACCACAGAGAGCGTGCAGGCGTCTGTGAGGGACCCCTGGAGGGTTCATGCGTCCAGACACCGGTCTGGTCCTTTCAGAGTTGTCGTGTAGTGATGTCCCCGCTCCAGATGCTTTGCCTTCAAAAGGAAGGGGAGAACAGCATTCCGTGAAATTCATTCAAAATGTTGAACCTTGAAAATAAAAAATTGAAGCAAGAAAGGACAGGTTCAGAAACAAAACACAACAAAACAAAGGCTCACAGGAGAGAGCGCTAGCACTTCATCTGTGCTCTCAGATAAACAGCGCCCCTCGCCACACTGCAGAAAGCCGCCACACTGCAGAAAGCCGTGGCTGAAGGCCTGGAGGGAGGGTCGGCTCCGGCCCGGCCCGCCTGCTGTGGCTCCATTCACATCCAGGATGCTTAGTGAAATTCCCATTTAATTTGGTATCCTGTATTTTTACTTGCTAAGCGCAGCATCCTGACTTATTTCCTTATCTTTAAAATGTAGAATAATACAAAAGAAAAGAAAGGTAGAATAATACACACTGGTTGTGAAGTCAGAGGAGATAAATTTGCAACGGGCCTGACATAACGTGACCGTAACAAATAACGTCAAGAAGAGTTAGGAAGACCCGCCTGCTTTATAACTTACCCCGGTCTTGGATTAAACCATATGAAATTGCTGTGGGCAGGTCAAAAACCGCTGAAGTCAGCAGAATGCAACCCAGTGCACCTCTAGAGCCTTGGTACTAAAAGAAAGGAGCCTGTTTATTTGAAAATGGTTGTAAAGCGTTCTCCAAATCAGCCTTTTGCTAATGTTCCGGGGCTTCTCCTGAGCCCTGCCCCGGGGCGGGGTCGGCGGGGTGGGCGCGCCTTGTAAGCGAACGTATGTGTCTATGAAGCAATTGTTACAAGGAGAGCAGCATCTTAATCCTGTTTCTCTTTTTCTTTTCCCCTCTTCCTTTGGCCCATGTTCTCCATTCTCTTGTTATCCACTCTTTTTTGATCTTCTAATTCTTTACCCATCCATACCCCTTTACCTGTTCTTGGGAAACTGCTTTGTGCTTTGTGTGCGGACCGGCACTGCGCACAGCTCACCCTTTCTTTCTCCAATCAGGACGGCGGCCTAGTGGAAGAGCCCACGACTTCACCGTTTTTGCCTTCACCAAGCCTGAAGCTCCCCCTTTCAAACAGTGCACTCCCTAATCAGGCCCTGGGTGGGATTGCCTCAGGGCTGGGCATGCAAAACTTGAATTCTTCTCGACAGGTAAGGCTGTGGGGAGAGAGCCCGTGCCGTCTCGGTTCCATCTGCCTCTAACGAACGTGTTTGGGACGCACTCTTTGATTTTTAACTAATACCCGTACTTTAAAATACCGTCAAATATGTTAAGGTAGCTGAGATACTAGAAGAATTTCCCTTCGAGTGATGAATAGGTATTGAGAGTTGAATCCCATTCTTGAAACCGAACCATGTTATATAGAAATGCTTCCAAATTTTGTCTATTTTTACACATCGCAAACACATACGTGAGTTCAGTGCCCTCGGTGCTCAGTCCTGCTGGTTTAAACGGTGTGTCCTGCAGAGTGGTCCCCAGTCGCCAGGTCCCGGCACAGATCCGGGTGATGCCATCCTTTCTCCTGGCAGTCCAAACCTTACATACCCTGGTCTTTGAGAAAACACCACGTGCTCGCCCTGCTCCCCGAAATAGAGGTGACATCTCGGTGGTTTCCAGAGAGCCACGCTGGCATTTTCCCTTCTCTGACATTCAGGGAAGTCCCTGTCAGGGGTCACCGAAGGGAGGACTGCGAGTGTGTATCGGCCACTGCTCCGTGGCCCTTGTGTCTCCCAGTCCCCCTAGAGGACGGGACCTGCTAGCCGATGGTGCCTTTCCTGTCCCGGGGGACATCCTTTCCATGGATTTCCTTGCACATGAGGCTGACAGGCACCCACCTCTGAAACATCTCTCCAAGGAGCCGCTGTGACATCCGGGATAGCCCGACAGGCGCCATGTGCGCCTACATCCCGTAACAGCGGCGCCATAGCCCGCGGCCTCCCGGTGCTGAGGCCGGGGGTAGTTCAGTGCAGTGCCCTCTTTCCGGGGCTCCTGCCGGCGGGCGGGGTGCTGGGAGCGGGCCCACCTGGCAGGGCTCTTACTCCCGCAGAGCACAGCGGGCCCCGAAAATGCATTGGTTACATTTAACAGGAAGGTAGCTACCTGGATTTACCCATTTGTTCAGCTTCAGCCTTGGCTGAAATTATACTTCTGTTTCCTATTTGAAATATTGCTATCTCCAGGTTAGAAATCCCCACCCCTTAGCCCTCGGCACCCACCCCAGATGTCCATTAAGCCAGTAGTGATGCGTTGCTGTTGTTTGGCGCGCCTAATGGTCATGCTTTCCTGGGATGTGATGGCCTTGCTTGGGCCCCTCTCGCACTGACTATGTCACGTGTCTTCTGCGATGTTAACACAGTCAGCTTCCTGGGCCACCGGCCCGTCGTCCGCAGCCGCTCTGAATGGCCGCACTCACTGTGAGTGCGCTTCAGTGGGAGCCGACAGTGGGAGGAAGTAGGGACGGTCCCGTGCAGGCCAGTGAAGCCCCCTGCGGGGCTCCCGTCGCGTTCGGCTCCCGCCTGACCCGGCCCCTCCCGTGTCCCCGCAGATCCCGAGTGGCAATCTGGGCATGTTCGGCAGTAGCGGAGCAGCACAAGCCAGGACCGTGCAGCAGCCGCCGCAGCCCCCCGTGCAGCCTCTGAGCTCCTCCCAGCCCAGCCTCCGTGCTCAAGTGCCTCCGTTTCTATCCCCTCAGGTGGGCCCCGCGGCCGCGCGCGCCGACGCAGGCCACCCAGTGGGCATGCGGTGGCAGCGGTGCCACAGCGACATCACTGTTGTAACGCGAGAGCGAGCTCGCCCACCCCCCGAGCGCAGTCTTAGCCCATCCGCTGGGCCTCCCGCCGCAGGGGCATTTGCAGGACGGCCCCTTGGAGCATGTCTGCCGGCCGCGGCCCGGCTCAGTGTCCGCCACTGGGGAGCAGTGTCCCTGGGGGAAGAGGTGCACCTCCCACGCTACCGTGATGTGGTTTTTGTCCAGGTCTTAGATATATTCAGGTGAGCCCGATGAATTGTCCTAGGTGGGAGAGGACGATGACAAGCCGAAATATTGCTTAGCCCGGAAGGGAGCACGTAGGAGCGCTGGGGGCCTGAAGGATGCGTCAGTCGGCACCCGCATGTGATCATAGGTCGTAGTATAAATTAATGTAGTACCGGCTCCTGAGTTAAGTTCATTACTGAGTATTAGACCACTTTTGCCCATAGAGATTCTTAAATATATATATATATATATATATATGTCAAATAGAAAAGGAAAAGGCTATCTTGTTTGGCATAGCTCTAAAGCATATGGATTTTTTCATGTTATTATTGTTTACTTTTAGGACATTCCCTAATTTTACACTTTGGACTGAGTTTTTCCTTATAGTGTTTCAGTCCTCATCCCTTATAAAAATATTCAGTAAAAAAAAATATATTCAGTAATAGATACTAATGATAAGTTATAGAATTAGCTAGAAGTAGTTAGCCCTCCACAGTTGGTTGAACCCAGATTTGGGCACTGAGTTGAGACGGCTGGAATGCAGGCTAAATAATAGTTCAGTTCGTCCACCAGGATGCAGGCCGAGCCGCTGTACCAGGCTCCCCGGAGTACAGAGGCTTCAACAAGACAGGCGCTTGCTTCTCTGGGTGGCCATGCGGGAGGCAGCGGCTCTGGGCTGTGGGGCGCCCCTGCCGCAGCCCTTCCCGATCGCTGGGCGCTGCCCAGAACACTTCGGCTCGCGTCCCGCTGCCCGAACCTGGGGACACAGCCACTGCGGCCTGAGGGGCAGAAGGACAGCTGGGCCTGGTCGATGGGCAGCAGGCTCCCCACACTCGGCAAAGCCCGAGTCACCTTTGTGCCCCCACATTACCTGTACTATGACACGGCGTGTTTTCTTTAAACGACTCGCCTGCTCAAGTAAATCTATTCTTAAAGAAAACTTTACGTATCTATCATAAGTAGAAAAGTCACATTTTTCTGATACACGTTAGACAAGTATTACAGTAAAAGATGCCCATCTACATCCTGCCTAAAATCATCTTGCATAAATGCTGTGATAAACATACGTGGCATATGGTGAAAAACACTGAAATCTCCAGGCAATCCCCGGATTGTTTCCGCGCAGTAAATTCCAGTTGAAGAGGCCCCTGGAACGGGCAGGCAGCTTAGTGGTCCAGGGCCGGGCTGGCAGAGGGGCCTGGGCCACTTCCCCGAGACCTCGCATCCACTCTCCCCCATCCCTAAATTAGGCCGTTCATTTTCACTGTGCCAGAATGTGAGGTCCCTTTTCAGCAGGAGTCACCCAGAGCCCTAGCATCCTAGTTCATGACTAAAATATTTGGAGGCGGGAGGTTCTTTCTCTCCTTCCATCCTTATTTTCCACAGAAGCATGTTAACTACTAATGATAAAAAGCCCATGAATTTTTTAATGGCTTTTGAAGTTCATTCTTGAGACAAGTCTAACTGTCATTGATTCATCAGTTCTGCGTCTCGAAAACTGCCCGGACAGGTGGCCGTTTTGACACCTGCGCCTGGTGCCTGACACTTTGCGTTGTGTTCCGCAGGTTCAAGCACAGCTTTTGCAGTTTGCAGCAAAAAACATTGGTCTCAACCCTGCACTATTGACCTCGCCAATCAATCCTCAGCACATGACGATGTTGAACCAGCTCTATCAGCTGCAGCTGGTAAGCGGACAACTCAGCTTCTAGAACTAAGGAAGAGTACACGCTGCCATCCGCGTAGCTGTGCCAGCAACCTAGCCGCTGACCAATAGAAGTAGTTAATGCCTCGCTTTCTTCGTGTCAGGAGATGTCACTGAGACTTCCATGGATTTTTTTAGACTGTTAAAAAAATTAGGAAGTTTTTTACTCAATGGTATTTCTCCTCAGCTTTGTGAATTCTCTGGCCCCTTCACAGTGTCCCAGACCTTGTCCTTCCGCTCGGGGTGTCAGCTAGCCTTTCTCCTCGAGTTTCCTGTCAGAACCACAAAACACTGAAACTCATTTGAGAGACAATTTTCTAAATTCTTCAAGGGTGGGACACACAGAGACTGTTCTGGAAGCGTGAAAGAGAAGTTACTTCATTCCATACAGTAGATGCCTTAGAGATTGGGGTTTAATTTTCTTTCACAATCCCTGTTGAGAAAGGCTGATGGAGCCTAATCATTCTTGAAAGTTTTAAAAAATTTAACATACCTTCAATTTTTAATTTTCAAGGATCTTACTGCTCCTAACATAAAATGCCATGTCACTGTATCTGTAGATGCAAACTGGATTTTTATACACTAAAGGACCTTTCTTTAACATGTGGACACCTGCTTTATTTCGAAGTCTTGTTCAACAACTTCATCTCCTTGAAAAGGACCAGGAATCATTAAGGAAGGAAAAAAGGCCTCCAATAGACAAAAGCATTGATGCCAGAGCTTTCCTTATAGCAGAGCCCGGGCCCTGTCAGTACTAACCCTTTATACTGGCTGTTAGACTCATGTCTAACCAGTCTAGGGTCCAGTTTTCCAATAAGTAGCAGCATGAGATGGGAGGAAGAAAGTGCCCCGAGATAAATCGTGGTGACGGGAGAACACAGAGTTCAGGAAGTGGGGTTCACAACTATGTTAGGCTCTCAGAGGCTGCAGGGGTGGGGGCACCTTGCAGTGTGGTAGTGAGGCTTCCCAGGACCTGAAAACACGGTGGGTTGGTGGTTCAGGGGCACAGGACTATTGCTGTTACTACCAGGTGCGTCAGGGGGAGACCCCTGACCTCAGGGATGGAGACGGAAGAACCATAAAAGCCAGCCACACATTTAAAAAGCATTTTATGTAGCTGTGTTATTATGGAGGAAAGCAGCTTTCTGCTCCTTGGCCGCACTGAAGACACGGCTGTATTCTGACATGAAATGTAGCTAGTCACCGTGCCGGTGTTCTGTCCCAGAATGTCTTATTGATACGGCAGTTTTTATTGACCCTTAGACTGTGGAAGACCTCAAGAAAATCTCTTTTTTCCACTGGGACATTTTATTTACACGTATATGTTACATCTTAGAAAAAGAATCCCAGGGTTTTCCCTCCTGTGCATTTTCATCTTGCTTCTCCACGGTCCCTGATGCCAGCCGAGCACATCCGTACAATGAAACCAAACTGGCGGGACAGGAGCAGATTCTGTTACCATTTTGCTAGATCTTTGAGTTGTACCTCAGATCTGGGGCTGATCTCTCCACATGTCTTTAACCTGCCCGTGAGGCTGACGGTGATTTTCCCAGCCGATAGACAAAAGCGTTGATGCCAAAGCTTTTCTTACAGGAGAGCCCCGGGCCCTGCCAGCCCTAAAACCCTCACATCTAACCGGTCCGAAGGGCCAGTTCTGCAGTAAGTAGAGCCCCAGGCCCTGCTTACTACTAGAAACCCGACAGCGACATTGGAGCATGACCAAGCAAGAGCCTGGCCTGTGCCTCTCGTTTCGGCATCGTTGGCGCTCTTGAGAGCAGCCACCGGGACACTTGCGCCACGATGGAAAGATGGCGGAAAAAGCGAGAAAATCTTGAATTACGTTTACTGTGTTCTGTTTTACAAAGAGCGCATACTGTCTTTAATCTTAATTTTCAAAATAATTGGTAAAATAAAATTTTGGTGCATCCTGAGGTTAAGTTTTAGGGCCTAAGTGGAGTATTTTATTCCTCTACAACCTACAGATCAACGGGGCATTTCTAATAATATACTCTCTACATTTATATGGATCCTGTTTTAATAAATCCTCTTGCTAAACGTGTCCTCAAAAATCCATAAGAAAAAAGTGTACAATAGGTAGCCAGCATTTTGAAGCGATCGGAGGATGGACCTTCCGCACGGCTGCGTAGGAGGTCCTCACGGCCCCCTGAGCCAGTGTGGCAGGCGGGGCCTGTGACAGGGGTGCCGCAGGCCGGGTTGCAGGCCGCGTGTGGGGGAGCATCGCGTGGCCCCCGGCACTCTCGAGCCTTGAGTACGTTGTTCGCATTGTGTGGGGTGGCCAGTCACTGCCATTCTGCCAGGCTCGGCCTTTCTAGCCAACTTCCGTCTGTATCACTGTCAGAATCGATAGTTTTTCATGGTCCCATCACTTCTTTTTACTTTCAGTTTGTAAGATTTGAGCAGAAGAATTTTAATCTCTTCGTTAACTGAAAACTATTTGCTGGGGCGCCTGGGTGGCTCAGTCGTTAAGTGTCTCCCTTTAGCTCAGTTTATGATCCCAGGGTCCTGGGATCGAGCCCTGAGTCAGGCTCTCTGCCTAGTGGGGAGTCTGCTTCTCCCTCTCCTCCTGCTTGTGTTCCCTCTCTGTCTCTCAAAATAAATAAAATCTTTTTTTAAAAAAAGAAAGAATAAGGGCGCCTGGATGGCTCAGTGGGTTCAAGCCTCTGTCTTCGGCTCAGGTCATGATTTCAGGGTCCTGGGATCGAGCCCCGCATCGGGCTCTCTGCTCAGCAGGGAGCCTGCTTTCCCCCTCTCCCTCTGCTTGCCTCTCTGCCCACTTGTGATCTCTCTCTGTGTCAAACAAATAAATCTTTAAAAAAATAAATAAATAAATAAAAAATATTTGCTGAGAAATCTCATTACCTACACTAAGCAGGGGTACTAACTGAACTGCTTTTTGAAAATCCGTGTGCTAGAAGGGTTTGGGAAAAACATTTCTCCTTTTAAAAAGGCTTCTCCCTCACATTATGCTTAAACCACAGTATGGTAGGGGACCAAGAATCTTGGCTGTTTTCTCTCTCTCTCTCTTTTTAATATAAATTTGTTGATGGCCTTCTTACAGCATGTGAACTGCTTTCTGCCAACAGGCATACCAACGTTTACAGATCCAGCAGCAGATGCTACAGGCTCAGCGTAATGTTTCCGGACCCATGAGACAACAGGAGCAGCAAGTAGGTATCTCCGGGGGCTGTAGCTGCCCTCGTTAGCTCTCACCTTCCCTGATCTCAGGATGCTAAATGGCAAACTGTGACGTTGTCGTTGACTTTTCTCTCGCTAAGCCCCCCTTTTAGCCGTTTCGTGGGTACCTTGGTTAGGGAGCAGGTGGGTCCAGCCAGCAGAGACCGAATGCCCCGGGTCTGCAGGCAAGCGACGGGCCCCACTTTCGAACCTTTTCCAACCCGAGTCTCTGCCACCAGGTTGCGCGCACAATCACTAACCTGCAGCAGCAGATCCAGCAGCACCAGCGCCAGCTGGCCCAGGCCCTGCTTGTGAAGCCGCCGCCGCCCCCGCCGCACCTGTCTCTGCACCCCTCTGCAGGCAAATCGGCCATGGACAGCTTCCCTCCCCACCCCCAGGCCCCCGGCCTGCCTGACCTGCAGACCAAAGAGCCGCAGTCTTCACCCAGCACCTTCGCTCCTTACCCTCTCGGTGAGTCCCCGCGGTGCGGCCCGCTCGCTCTCCCTGGGCTTCCTGGTAAAGGAGCAGCGCTGGCCGACTTCTGCCGAGCGAAATTCCGCTACGGCCATAAATACCTTCTGGTGTAAAGACTTTTAAAATAGCACCAGCGAAAGTCCCAGAATTCCCTCATTTCTGTTGTTGAATCAGTTTCTGCTGCTCTGGTTTCCTCCTCTTTAGCGGCCTCCATCCCCCAACCTAACTGCAGGGACGAGCTTAGAATGGTTTTACTAGTAAAGGTGTTTAGCTTGTCAGGTACTTCTTGCGAAGCAGTGGTCCATACGAGCCCCGTAGCGTAGACGGTGGTTTGCGTAATCCACCAAGTCAACACGCGTGTGTTGACCCCTGACCTGTAGGAAGCATGCTTGGCACCTCTTTGAAGCCCGCAGGTCGGCAGAAGACACAGGGCCGCCCTCCAGGTTCTACCAGCCAGCCAGGAGGGGCACGGGCTCCGTAACAGCCGGCTGGATCAGGGCAGTGTCCCAGGGAGGGTATGTCAGCCGGGGGACCATACGTGAGACAGTTTGATGCCAGAATCCAGAACCTGGTGGCCACTCGCAGGCTTGTCTGCCAGGTGGGTGTTAGCGTGAAGCTACGGGACAAAGGGAACCAGTAACCCAGGAAACACATGTTCAGAGGCCGGATGCATGATAGCGAGCGTGCTCCTGGCTGATGGCGTCCCTTTCCTTAATGCTGCCCTGAAAAGAGCCATAAATCCTAATCGCACGAGCACGTTCTCCTTGACATGCAGTCACTGTGGTATGTCCTTAATGTGAACCTGATGGATGCCAGCTGTGATCGTCCCTCCCTTTCTCGTTGCCCCGTGGTCACAGCCCTTTGTGTGCACAGAGGACAGTCTGGTGGCTGAGGCCTGGCTGGGGAGCAGCTCACCGCGCCGAGTCCCAGCTCTGCCCGGGCTGGCTCAGCACGTCCTTGCGTGACTTGCCCGACTGGCTCTACCTCAATGCCCCATTGAGACTGAGGATATTTACCTCATGGGGTCCTGTAAAGATTAAGTGAGATGACACGAGAAGTTCTCAGGACAGCGCCGCATGCAGCGAGCCCTCGTGAGACCTGAGCCAGGCAGGAGCACGTCTCGTTTCGGGGCCCTTTCAGAGACAGATTCCATCGTCTGTGACCGTCCAGCCCTTCCGCTTCAGCTTCCTGGTGGCCATCTGGCCTCTCAACCTATTTTTGGAGAGTAAAGTACACTAATCTTTATTCTTAAAGATTTTTCCTTAGTACCAGTGAAAGAATTAGTACAGTGGCTCTTCAAAATTAGATGAAAAATAGTTTTGATAATATTTTATAATATTCACGTTAAACTTACAAACTTACTGAAAATAAACAGTGGGATACCTGGCTGGCTCAGTAGGTAGAGCGTATGACTCCTGATCTCAGGGTTGTGAGTTCAAGCCCCACACGGAGTGTAGAGATTACTTAAAAATAAAATCTGAAAGAAAGAAAGACAGAGAGAAAGGAAGAAAGAGAGAAAAGAAATAGCTAATCAGGCGCTAATCTCTCTCTCCCCGACAAATACAAATCTTTAGAGAAAAAAAAGTAGCTAATCCAATATAAGAAACGTGGCCTCTAAAATTACCTGTCTACCTGGTTCTTGGTAATTTTCTTCGGTGGTGGTAGCTCCATCCACCTTCCTTCCACGCAGCGTCTCCTTGCACTGCTGTCTCTTGACTGCGGGAATGTCGTCCACACGGGAAGACCAGGCACCGAGTGATGAAAACTAGCCGTGCTGGGCAGAACGCGTGACCCCTTGGGTGGTGAAGGAGAAACCCGCAGCAGGGGCGCAGCCTGGGGCTCAGATGAGCGGGACTTCCGTGACCAGAGCCTGCAGCACAGGCCGTGCCCCGGGCGGGCATACCGACTTGTGGCGGGGGTCCACAAATGAGCGGGCGAGTTGGGGAGGTGGGTTCAGGCCCCACACTCGTGGCCCCTCACCCGACTAGGTCTGCGCGAAGTGGAAGCGGAGATTGCCATCCGTGCCGGCCGCGCACAGGCAGCCGCTGGCGGCATCTCGCCTGCGCAGGGGTTTTGTTTCGTCTGCAAAGTGTGTGTGTGTTAATTGCCAACATTGAAAAATTGGGAACTTTTAAATAAAAGTGATACCTGGCTTCTCTTCACATGGCTCCGTGGGGTCTGCCTTCCCTGTGGCTGTCACGGGCTGACACCAGCCGCCAGCACTCTAGGCGGGACAAGCGCTATCGGGTCACCACCGTCCCCATCGGGCCCGCTCCACAGCCCCTTGGCCCATGTAGGCATTCGAGTTTGCAGACACAGATTTACAGTCAAGAACAAACCTGTTCAATACCTTGCTTAGGGGTAGAGTTGCACTTTGACCGACGTGCCAGGATCTGTGGTCTGTGAACCCCGGGGTGTGCACCTGCCTGTTACTTTCCGCCAGCCGAGCGTTCAGTCCTGCTCATAACTGGTGTCCCCACCGGAGACTCTTTCTCATCCTCCTCGGCCCTCTTCAGTCACCTGGCACAGCGTGGCCAGATACGGCGGCACGTGCTTTTAGCTGTAAAAGAAAGCCAGGATTGGCACGCCGTGCCAGCCGGGACAGACGGCGGCCCTGCCATGCCCTCCATTAGATCGTGTCCTTAAAAGGAGTTTGATGTTTGATTTATAAACTCTGGACGAGCAGACTTTTGTAAAGTAAGGTCATTAAAGGTGGAATTGAATTAGCCCTACCAGCCTGTACTGGTACTTTAGAACACTCTCTAGAACTCTGAAGGAGTTGTCTTCATCTGCTGAGTTTCCCTAAGATAGCCTAAGATTGGGAAAGATTTTCCTAATTGTCTGGAATTGCCCCATCTTTCTGTGGGTTCTGAGGAATAGCGGGACTGCCTTTAGCTCTGAGACGAGTAAAATGAAGAGGCGTTGGTCTCACTTAACCAGAGAGTATTCGTTACCATTTCACCCTAACTCGGGAATAATATTCCTGGAAATATGTGTTGTTAAAAAGACAAGAAGCTTTTGTTTCTACGAGCATTAAAAGTTAGAGTTCAGTATGTGGCCGTGAGTCAAGACTTGGATTGAGTCTCCAGGAGAGCTTTGGAGTGTGATAAATTTTGAGGAAGAGCAGGCATATCCTAATAGCATTTTTATCTTTAGCTGGACTGAACCCAAACATGAATGTCAACACCATGGACATGACCGGTGGTTTGTCAGTGAAGGACCCGTCTCAGTCCCAGTCACGCCTCCCTCAGTGGACACACCCCAACCCGATGGACAACTTACCCGGTGCTGCTTCTTCCCTCGATCAGAACCCCAGCAAGCATGGTATGTCCGAGCCGGGGTGCCTGGGGTCCGGTCCCTCCTGTCCCACGGGCTGACCGGTTGTAGCTCATGCTCATTTATTACACTGTATCTCCTGTCCAAGAATTCCATTAGAATGGACTCTCCCATTCCAGCACAGAGTGCGTAAGATCCCAGCCTACACGGTCAGACTTCCTGAAACCTCAGCCTCCTGATCTTTGCTACAAACCCAGAAGGAGTTGAAAACGCCCCAGAGCAGCAAAGAATGTTGGTCATAGCCTGCGTATTTTTTAATTTATACCTGTATTCTTCAATAAAAAATTTGTCTACTGAGAAGAAGTTTTTTCAATAAAATGATAAAACACAATAGAAAAGCAAATGCTTAGAAAAAAGGAAGAAGCGGTGCACCTGGGTGGCTCAGTGGGTTAAAGCCTCTGCCTTCGGCTCAGGCTGTGATCTCAGGGTCCTGGGATCGAGCCCCACATCAGGCTCTCTTCTCAGTGGGGAGCCTACATCCCCCTCCCCCCGCCTGCCTCTCTGCCTGCTTGTGACCTCTCTCTCTCTCTCTGTCAAATAAATAAATAAAATCTTAAAAAGAAAAGAAAAAAGGAAGAAGCAAAAGTGCTAATAACCAGAGGCAGTGACCTCACTAGTAAGCCTTAACTTTAGCTCCCAGCGTCCTGATAGCGTAAATAGCAGAGGAAATGTAATAGGTATATGATTCTCTCTTGATTCTCAAAGGGAAAACAAAATTTTTCCCAACTGTCAGTTCTCCAAGAGAATCATCAGAGGCGCCCTGGGCGCTTTCCTTGGCGGGAGAGTGTGGTCGCCCATGGCAGGGCGTTCCACTCCAGAAGAAGATAAGGGCCCTGCGGTCACACGCCCAGTGTGTCCCTCCAGGGGGAGGGCAGGACGTACACAACCACAGAGTCCATCGCCAAGCACAGGGTCTCAGAAGCTGGCCCCAGAAAGGCACAGGCCCGCTTTCAATGGTATGGGTTTGTGTTTTACCAAGATTTCCCACTCAACAAACTAAAATGGTTCTTAAGGAATTTCGGTCTTAGGGCGCCTGGCTGGCTCAGTCGGGGGAGCGTGCGACTCTGGGTCTCACAGCTGTGAGCTTGAGCCCCGTGTCCGGGTAGAGGTCACTTAAATCTTTAAAGAATAAAAAGAATTTTGGTCTTTCACAGACGAAGCTTGGGCTAACTGAAACAGTCCCTTATCCTTAGCGAGTGCGGGACAAACCAAGTCTGATCGTTCGTGTACCTTTGACAGGGGCAGGGCCGGGGCCCAGCAGTGAGAGGCTCCCCTGTTCACTCACCTCTTGGTCTCCCACTGTCCCCACAGGTGCTATCCCTGGAGGTCTAAGCATTGGGCCTCCAGCTAAGTCCTCCATCGACGACTCGTATGGCCGGTACGATCTAATCCCGCACAGTGAGCCGCCCGCCAGTCCCCCTGTAGCTGTTCCCCATAGCTGGTCACGTGCCAAGTCTGACAGCGATAAAATCTCCAACGGCTCCAGCATCAACTGGCCCCCAGGTGAGAGCGTGCGACACATCTGTGCTGCCCCAAGCCCGAGGAGAGCGCGTCGGCTCCCGAGAAGCCAGGGTCTGAGCTGGGAGCCCTGGAAGTGTGAACCCTGTAGCTTCGGCTTTTCCACTGGAGATCTGTTTGCCACGCGGATTTGGGGAGTGGTTCGCTCCCGGTGCTTTCCTGTAGTCCCTTGGCTCAGTGAGAGGAGAGGAGGGAGAGCGGATGCTGTGCGGCATGTGGCCAGACTGATCTAGACTCCGCACCGTGCAGACACTCGGTGTGGCAGCTGTAATCCCTGCTTCTCGCTCGTGCCAGAGGATCGGGCATTTCCTGAAAGTTGGGGATACGTCTCCTATTCTAACTAGCAGATAATAAGAATTCCCGTAAATTACCATGAAGGAATGTCAAGATATTGTAGTACTTGTGTTTTGATTTCCATTTTGTTTGGCATTTTCTAGAATTCCATCCTGGAGTTCCATGGAAAGGACTTCAGAACATAGACCCCGAGAACGACCCCGACGTCACTCCTGGAAGTGTCCCCACCGGGCCCACCATCAACACCACCATCCAGGATGTCAACCGCTACCTCCTCAAGAGTGGAGGTAAGGAGAGCGGGCCGCCTCCGGCTCGGGACGGAAGGCCTCGGGCGCACACTCGGGGGCGCCGGGGTGGCACGCGGGCCGTGGGGCTGGGACTCTGACACACGTCTGTGGGCACTTCTCACCATCCAGAGGTAGTGCTGACTGTCAGAGTGGAGAGTGTTTTCCCGGATTTAGTAACACCTCGTTTCTGATCACTGCCGTCAGATCCTGGTAATAACCATGCAGCTAGCTAGGTGGGAGTGAAAAAGCTCCCACCTAAAATCTGTTTAAACTACAGGCAAATTGACTCCTTCCCCCTCCACCTCAGTCTGTTTCCTTCCACAAAGTCTGGTAAAAAGGCTGAAATCCGTCGCCAGCGCTGTGTTCCTGGCACAGCTCCGGGGCTAGCTTTGGGCGCACCCTGGGTCACACTCAAGGATCCGGGAGGAGGCAGTGAGGAGCTGGCTGGGCCATTGGAAGCATCCGTGCAGCTCCCACACGGGACGCTGAGAGGGCCAATGCTGGTGGCAGCGCAGACGTCCGAACACTAGGAGGGAATAGCAGGGCTGCCGCGGACGCCCGTCCCCAGTAAGACCACTCAGGTAGTCCCAGAATGTGCGTTCAGGTTTCTTACTTAAACAGGACTCGGGGAGAGATGCGGCTCTTTTGAATGGTTCATTAAAGTGATGGTGCTAGATGTTCCTGTGGTTTGGTAGAAAACCAGAAGCACGGTTCTTCCTGCTCAATGCTGTGCATTCCTCCCTTCCCGGAGCGGTCCACCCTCTGGGACGGGGTGGGGCCCCAGACAGAAGTCAGGCTCCGCCCTCGCGCCGGTGCCCCTGGGCGTGCCCAGGAGGCTTGTGCCCCAGGAGGACCGGCCGTCAGTGGATTTTGAGGATTGTGGGCAGGCGTGAAGGCCCAGCGCTGACCTGGGTATTGAGAGACCTCGGAAAGCATCAGGGTTGCTAGCGTCACGCAGAGCTTCCCGCCGGTGCCCCCCGGGTCTTCCAGTGTCTCTTGGAACGTCGCGGGTGACCTCCACGTTTGCACAAGTGTGCCATGACGGGACGAAGGTGGCCAGGAGAAGGAGGTGAATTCTGCAGGCGGGACCTCACAGCCGTCGTCCTGTCCAGAGCGGCTGAGGCAGATCAGGCACAGGAGCATCTAGAAGTGACAGAGGCCCCGGCATCAGGATCAGTCGGGAAAGCAGGGTCTCCGGGTCCAGGGTAAAGAGGCCGGCAGCCATCCAGCCTGGCGCTCGAAGCTTCATGTGGTGTCGTGTGACTTCTGGGGGCTGCCAGGGGCCCGTCTTGGGCAGATCCTGCCGGGCCCCTCCTGCACGTCCTGGGGAGCCCTTGCTCCTCTGCTCCTGTGCCCTCATGGTTTGTGATTTGGGAGAAGGGGGACACGCAGAACTTCCCCTTATGTATCGCTGGGCACATGGTCGTGCCCCTGCCGCAGCACAGCCGAGCTGCAGAGGCCGGACCTTGCCCCCCGCCTCTCTCCAGAGCGCGATGTGCTGCCCCCAACGCACCAGCAGCCCCTTTGGCTGACCTTGCTCAGGGACCGAGTCGCAAATGCCATATCTTTTTATAGGTTTGGTTTTGGGTTTTTTGGTTTGGATTGTTTTGTTTTTTTTTTTTTTGAAGTAAGCTCCACACCCAACGTGGGACTTGAACTCATGACCCGGAGATCGAGAGTCACATGCTCCCCAGACTGAGCCAACCAGGTGCCCCAGGTTTTTTGTTTGTTTGTTTGTTTGTTTAGATTTTTATTTTTTTAATTTATTTATTAGGAAAGAGAGAGAGTGAGAGAGAGCAGGTCAGAGAGAGAAGCGGACTCCCCATGGAGCTGGGAGCCTGATGCGGGACTCGATCCCGGGACGCCGGGATCCCGACCCGAGCCGAAGGCAATCGCTCAACCAACTGCACCACCCAGGGGCCCCTGTTTGTTTGTTTTTTAAGTCCTCTCTGCACCCAGCATGGGGCTTGAACCCATAACCCCAAGATCAAGAGTTACATGTTTTACCGACTGAGCCTGCCGGGCACCCCCAGCTGTCGTTTTTTTTAAGATTTTATTTATTTATTTGACAGAGAGAGAGATCACAAGTAGGCAGAGAGAGAGGGGGAAGCAGACTCCCCGCTGAGCAGAGAGCCTGATGCAGGGCTCGATCCCAGGACCCTGAGATCATAACCTGAGCCGAAGGCAGAGGCTTTAACCCACTGAGCCACCCAGGCGCCCCAGCAATCATAATTTTGATTAAAGATTAGCTTGACCTAAAGTACAGAGAGAAAAAAAAAATAAGAAAATGTGCCCTAAAAGGAAAAAGGGAGGGCGCCTGGGTGGCTCAGTTGGTTAAGCGACTGCCTTCGGCTCAGGTCATGATCCCGGAGTCCCAGGATCGAGTCCCATGTCGGACTCCCGGCTCTGCGGGAAGTCTGCTTCTCCCTCTGACCTTCTCCCCTCTCATTCTCAGTCTCTCTCTAATAAATAAATAAAATCTTTAAAAAAAAAAAAAAAAAGAAGGAAAACAGGGAGAAGACCTATTAACCTTTTTTTTTTTTTTTTAAGATTTTATTTACTTGACAGAGAGATACACAGCGAGAAAGGGAACACAAGCAGGGGGAGCGGGAGAGGGGGAAGCAGGCTTCCCGCTGAGCAGGGAGCCTGACGTGGGGCTCGATCCCGGGACCCTGGGATCACGACCTGAGCCGAAGGCAGATGCTTAACGACTGAGCCCCCCAGGTGCCCCGCTATTAACTTCTTGATATTGGCTTATTTTGCATGTTTTCATATGTAATTCTCTATTTTCTTCCGTCAAGTATCGACTGTACTAAGTGTTGCTTTTTAATTTGCGTTTTTGTTTCTCATTACTATCATTGATATTAAGTTATGATTTGATATTAAAGTTTACATATTGGGGCACCTGGGTGGCTCAGTGGGTTAAAGCCTCTGCCTTGTCACAAGGTCCTGGGATCTCAGGGTCCTGGGATGGAGCCCCGCATCGGGCTCTCTGCTCAGCGGGGAGCCTGCTTCCCTCTCTGCCTGCCTCTCTGCCTACTTGTGATCTCTCTCTGTCAAATAAATAAATAAATCTTAAAAAAAATTAAAGTTTACATATTTTCAGTATTTGTTTGGATGGCAGGTATAGCTTTAATCCGTACAGAATGAACAGTAACCGGGATGGTGAAGTACGGTCATGCTATTTCATAGCATACTGATACTAACATTTCATCCAGAAAGGAAAATAAGCTGTAATTTTATGGGATAAATTCCACTATTAAAAGTAAAAATCTCAAGAATAGAATACTGTTGGGGCACCTGGGTGGCTCAGTGGGCTAAGCCTCTGCCTTCAGCTCAGGTCGTGATTTCAGGGCCCTGGGATCGAGCCCCGCCTCGGGCTCTCTGCTCAGCAAGGAGCCTGCTTACCCCTCTTTCTCTGCCTGCCTCTCTGCCTACTTGTGATCTCTCTCTCTCTCTCCGTGTCAAATAAATAAATAAAAATCTAAAAAAAAAAAAAGAATAGAATACTGTTAAAATCTAAGCACTCTATTGTTAAATTATGAAAGATATACCACAGAAGGTTAAATAATCTGTAATCTTGGGATCTTGGGTTGATGACATTTTGTTGGTAAATGAGAAGAAAGTTTGGGACATAAGCTTAGGATATCAGTAGGACTGATGTTCTTTTAAAATTGTGGACCTACAGATTACAAGTCAGTTTTAATGTTCGTGAGTTCTCATACCCTCATTTTAAGGAGGCTGATCACAGTAGGGCAGCTGTCGACAGCTGTGCAGGTTGCACCCTGCACAAGTCTGAGAGGTGCCCCGTGCCCGGTAGTCTCTGTGAAGGGTACCCCTGGGGTTGTTCGGTGCACCAGCCCAGGTGGGGCCCTGCATCTGGCTTCCATGTCTTGTGAGATTCTGTTTGTGGAAGTAAATGTGACAAGCAGACGGTCACATGCTCGTGTCCCCACCCCACCATCTTCCACACACGGGCAGAGTACGTTTCCGGAGCAGAGGAGCTCAGATTCTGTCCTGCTCTGACCCGAACTGTCAGTACTGCTTCACCCTCCTCGTTCCCCGGCTTCCTGCTCTCAGAGAAGCCTGGGGGAGGGCGCCATGGAGCCGCCGGACAGCAGGGAGCCGCTCAGGGATGGCCACAGCCCCGGCCGCCCTCCCAGGTGCACGAGCAGGCGTTTTCACAGGAGGGGACTGGGTCAGGGGCACAGCCCTCCAGCTCCCTGCACGGGGCCCTGCCTCACGCCCGTGTCACAAGGGAAAGGCTCGGACAGGAGCTAGTGGACCCTGGAGACATTCCAAGTCAGAATGAAGTGCTGGTCTTTCTACGGTAAAATATATAACAGAAAGCTTGGAGTTTCTTGGTTTTTAATTTTGTGGATATCATTTGAGGTGTGAAAAGATGGAGAGTGCCATATACTGTGAGTTTTATCCTACGTGGGAGGGGGTCGGCGTGATCGCTCACGCCCTGGGTGGCGTTCTCGGCATTCTGCCGCCGACCCCTTCCCTCGCGCCTGGAGACCTTGCCTCCGAGAGGCTGCCGGCGCCTCCTGGGCCCTGGGATCCGAGGGTCTGCCTGCTCTGGCCCAGGCCCCGACCGCGTCATGCCCGTATGGTCAGCCCCCCGGCCAGAACCGGCCCCTTGGGAGGAGCCTCCCTCTTGGTGGGTGGCACTGCCCGCTGGCCGCCTCTCTCAGCGCCGTGTGTGCTCCCGCAGGGTCCTCCCCACCGTCATCTCAGAGTGCCGCGCTGCCTTCCTCGAGTGCCTGGCCGCTCAGTGCCTCCGGCTACGGTCGCTCTTTCAGCAGCATCGCGCCCGCGCCCAGCATTGCAGGTACGCCTGACGTCCGCCCGCTCACCCCGAGCCGGGGGGCCGTGGGGTGTGACGGGGAGGGGGCCCGGGGACCGTGCGGCAGGAATGGGAACATGGCACACGTGCCGACTCCGCGGCCCTGCTCCCTTCTCGTCGCCTCCCCGGGGCTGCGGAGCGTGCCGGCGGCCCCTGCTGGGAAGTCGATGGGGGAGATGAGTGGGTCCCGGAAAGTGTGGCCACTTCCCGCCTGGGTAATTTATCTGTTACGCTAGGCTTGTAGAAGTTTTTGACGTAAGACACTTCATTTAGGCTTACAGGAGAATTGAGAATTGTTTGTCATAAAAACTGCAGGGAACTCTGAACCTAAAAATTGTAAGACAAGGATGTGAAGCGATGCAGGCCCAAACACTGCCAGGACGCGTGTCAGGGTCGTAAGTAGACAGAAATCCTAAAGAAGGAATGTTGTTTACAGACTTGTTCGAATGTTTCTGTATTCCTTCCAGCCTTGTCATCCGGACCTTTTTAAATCAGTGTAAAGATGCCGTAGAAATTCTTTTAATACCGGTACCTAGGGAAGAAAGTCGTTTTGATATAGTTTAGCATCCTCTTTTTTCCCCACGCCATAGTCATTTTATTTTATTTTAACCCCAATGTCATTAACATACGGTTTCAGGTACAAATATAGTGATTCAACATATAGTTTAGCATCTTATTGAAAACAGAGAGAGCGTCTGGATTATGTCATTCCTTGTAATGTTTATTCTTCCTGACGTTTACAGAGGAGACGTATGTAGACTTTAATGCTTCTCTCATCTAGCTGAAGAGAAGGGGCAGAATCAAATCATTTTCCCCATATTGCCAGCAGTTTCTATAGCATTTTTGCTTTTCTGGTCAATGATATCTTTGCTAGGATTACTGTCTGTTTGAAGTCACGGTGGCTAGGAGTAGGGAGCTCCATGCAGGCTCGGCGTTGGTCCGGTCGCTGCAGTGCTGTGCCGGGACCGTGGGGACAGCGACCGCTGTGCCGCCAGCACTGCCTGTCCCGGTGGGTCATGCCGGGCGGGGGAGGCGGGCCTAGCAGACATCCAGGGGTGTGCACCTCCCAACCGAGCCCTGGGCGCAAGAGAAGCTGGGGTTCGGAGTTGTTACCAGTTTGGTTTTTACCTCCCAAAGAGCCTTCCGACGCCCTTCCCCCGGTGGAGGTGCTAAGATGCCGAGCACTCAGTCTCCGGCCGCGCGGCCCGGCGGGCTCGTCCCGGAGCTGCGGGTGGTCAGGGGCGTTGCCTTGAAAAGGGACTGGGAGCTGAAGAGATAGCGTGAGGGATCTACACGTTAGGCTTTTGACCTCGATTAATGTGTTCCATTATAAGCTTGTCCCAATCGAGTATGTGGATAGTTTTAACCTCGAACTGCAAAAATGCTGTCTTCTCGGCGGCAGACTCGGTTTGGCACAGTTGGCGAATTCAGCATCGGCGTCCCGACGAGGCCCCCGGGGCACTGGGCATAGGCAGGTGGCCGGTCTCGGGGCAGGAATTCAAGAGCGCACGCACCCCTGCGGCTCTCGCCTGGGGGTGCTGTACTCGGTGCTTCCTTTTTATCCCATGGTCTGCAGGTGCCAGAGAGCACTTTGCACACTTCCCCAGACGCTGCAGTGACTTCGTCCCGGTCTCAGGAACACCTGTGCTCTGTCCCCTGCCTTTCTAGGTAAACTGTCAGACATCAAATCGACATGGTCCTCTGGCCCTGCCTCCCACACACAAGCCTCTCTGTCTCATGAACTGTGGAAGGTGCCCAGAAACACTACTGCACCCACCAGGCCGCCTCCAGGGTTAACCAATCCCAAGCCTTCCTCCACCTGGGGAGCCAGCCCCCTCGGCTGGACCAGCTCGTACTCCTCGGGTACGTGTTCGTGCGCTCGGTGTGCAGGTGGGGCAGGTCGGGGCGCGGGGGCACAGGGCCTCTTCTGCTCGCCCTTCGGGGAATGTGTACCTGTCGCCTTGTCCTCTGGTTCCTTACTGAGGACTGCTCCCACACCCCCAGAACCTGGGAGAGCCGAGAAGGTACTGCGGGGGCCTAGCCTCTGGGGGCAGCGCGTGGGCCGAGCGCCGCAGCCGCCATGGTTTTCAGCCTCTACCCTGGGCCCCGTGTCGGGCAGGTGTGCCCTGAGGCGGGGGGGCCACGCCTGGCCTTAGAGAAGGCACTTCAGCCTCTGATACGAGCTTCTCACAACATTTCACTGGAGCGAAGGGCTTTCCAGGCCAGAACCCAAGCCCCACATGCTGGCACCGCAGCTCTGCGGTCCGCCACCGGGGCCCTCCCCCGAGCTGCGGCCGTGAAGTTGGAGAAGACAAGACTGGAGCCGGCTGCACGTCGTTCGAAATGTGCTCTGGGCCCGTCCTCGCAGCCCTGGGGGTCTGCTGCGTTAGCCGGAGCGTCTTAGGACATCGATTCTCAGGGGCGTGGGGACAGAGGATGGGGGACAGGAGCTTTGGCCGTCCTCCGTCCGTCATCCCGCCCCCCGGGGCGCCCGCAGGAGTTGCGGGGCTGGGTTCATCAAACCAAAAACAGAACATGGGTTTTCAAAAGTCGAGAGAGGCTTTGAGCGAGCAGTGGTGGCCTGTGCCGCCGCACGTGGGGGCAGGAAGCCTCTGGAGGCCGTGCTGACGGGGCTGTCCCCTGGCTCGTGCAGGTTCCGCCTGGAGCACCGACACCTCAGGACGGACAAGCAGCTGGCTCGTTCTCCGCAACCTCACGCCCCAGGTACTGAGGGGTCGCCGAGCAGCGGGGCACGGTCCCCAGAGCGGTTCCCGCCACCCCCGATGCGTGCCGGCCTCTGTGCGGGGGCCCTAACTCTGGGGCCCCAAGACGGCGGGGGCAGCGCAGGCACACACGGTGGTGTTCCTGGGGAATTGTTTAGTTCTTACTCTTTGGAGGCTTTTAAACAGAGTTGCTTGTCTTTAATTATTTCCACTGAAGAGTCACTTGTCCTGTGCTCCCCTTTCCGGGGGTCGGGGCCGCAGGGCTGCCAGGAGCCACAGGCTCTGTGCGGTGGGCCCCAGCTGGGTGGGCAGGAGGCCACAACCAAAATGGGATCTTCTCTTTCTCCTGATGGACAGAATTCACGGACTATAACTGAAAAAAACCCAGGATGAAAACTAGGATTAAAAAGTTTGTGGTAAATGACAAGGCGTAAAAGGTTAAAATCATAAAGTCGTGTATACTAAGCCCTTTTAAAGACAGACCGTTGCCCACATTTTCTCTGAAGAACGTGGTGGAAGAAGTCGCAGGAAGCTCGTTACCGCCCCCTTTGCTTCCTCCATCAGATCGACGGCTCTACCCTGCGGACGCTGTGTTTGCAGCACGGGCCCCTCATCACATTCCACCTGAACCTGACGCAAGGCAACGCCGTGGTCCGCTACAGCTCCAAGGAGGAAGCCGCCAAGGCCCAGAAGTCCCTGCACATGTACGTGTCCTGGCTGCCACGCGGCTGTCCCCAGGCCCTGGCGGCGTTGAGTGCGGGTGCGGCGGGGGCGTCCTGGGGCTGCCGTGAGAAAGCACCGCAGGCAAGACACTGGTCGCCTCCCGGTTCTGGAGGTGGCAAGTCAGCCACCGAGGTGTCGGCAGGGTCGGTGCCGTCCAGGGCTCCTGTCCTCAGCCTGCAGGTGCCTGCCCTCTCCCCAGGTCCATCCCGTGGTCGCCGCTCAGTCTGAGTGTGCGTTGTGTCCCAACTTCCCCTTCTCAGAAGGACACAGTCATCGTGGACTAGGGTTCATTGATGACCTCATTTTACTTTCATGACCTCTTTGAAGACCCGTCTCCAAATACAGGCGCAGCCGAGGTGCCGGGGGGGTTAGAGCTTCCATGTGAGGATCTGGGGGCCGTGATTCAAGCCGTAGCAGGTGTCTTGTGAAATGTCTATTTCTTCTGCTGCGGAGTTGCCGTGGCCACGCCCCCCACTAGGGACAGGCCCCCTGAGAGTGAGCACGTAAAGCATAGTGCCAGGAGGAGGACGCTCGACCCATCTCCCAGCCCCTCCCGCCGCTGTTCACAGGACGCACTTGCCAGGCTGGGTCGGCGGGCGGGCTCGGCGACAGCCGGGGAGCAGTGGCATTGCTGGGTCCCGCCGAGGTTGTTTTGTTTTGTTTGTTTTGTTTTGTTTTGTTTTTTAAAGATTTATTTTATGTTATCATTTTTTTTAAGATTTTATTTATTTGACAGAGAGAGTGAGATCACACGTAGGCAGAGAGAGGGGGAGAAGCAGGCTCCCCGCTGAGCAGAGAGCAATGTGGGGCTCGATCCCAGGACCCTGAGATCATGACCTGAGCTGAAGGCAGAGGTTTTAACCCACCGAGCCACCCAGGCGCCCCAAGGTTCTGTTTTTAATGCTCTGAGGAAGCCGCAGAGTGACTGAACTAATTTCTCTTCCCACCAGCAGTGAGCAAGGGTGCTCTTCTCCACATCCTCCCCAACGCTTGTTATATTTTGTCTCGTTGAGTCTAGCCGTTCTAACGGGTAAGGTGAGATCTCCTTGGGTTTTGACTTGCATTCCCTGATGACGAGTGATGCTGAGCATCTTTTCACACACCTCTTGGCCATCCGTATGTCTTCTTTGGAAAAAATGTCTGTTTAGTTCCTGTGCTCATCTTTTAGTCGGATTTTTGGGCTTTTTTTGTTTTTGTTATTGAGTTACATGATTCTCTATATATTTTGAATATTAGCTCCTTATCAAATAAATGCTTTGTGGATATTTTTCTCCATTCTATAGGTTGTCTTTTCATTATATGGACAGTTTACTGTGCAGAAGATTTTTAGTTTGATGTAGGCCTACTTATTTTTTCTTTTATCACTTGTGCTTTTTTTTTTTTTAAGTTTTATTTATTTAAGTAATCTCTACGCACAATGCAGGGTTCCAGCTCACAACCCTGAGATTGAGAGTCACACGCTCTTCCAACTGAGCCAGCCAGGCAACCATGTCCTTTTAGTGTCATATCAACCTTTGCCAAGACCGGTGGCAAGGAGCTTTTTCCCTGTTTTCTTCCAGGAGTTTATGGTTCCAGATGTATATTTACATCTTTAATCCATTTCAAGTTAACGTTTGCGGGTGGTGGGAGACAGGCGTCCGCTGGTCACTGTCCTCCATGTGTTTCTCCGGCCTTTCCAGCACATTTGTTAAAGAGACTGTCCTTCCCCCGCTGAGCGCTTTGGTGTCCTTGTCAAATACAAGCCCACTGTCGACACGGGGCTCTGTTTCTGGGCTCTGTGCTCTGCCCCACTGGTCTGCGTCTGGAGTTTTCGCCAGAACCGTACTGTTTAGAATCCTGAGGCTTCGTATTGTAGTTTGAAATGAGTGAGTGTGATGCCTCCAGCTTTGTTGTTTCTCAGAGTCGCTGGGCCGTTCGGAGTCTTCGTAGCCTCATACATATTTCTGTGAAGAGTGCCGTTGGAGTTTTTACAGAGATTACGTGGAACCTGTAGATGGCTTTGAGGTGTCTGATAGCCTCGCATTTTTATCTTCTTCAGTCTTTTAGTTTTCGTTGCAGAAAGTTTTCACTTCCTTGGTCAAATTTATCCCTAAGGTTTTTTGTTGTTTTTTAATGCTGTCGCGAATGAGACATTTTTATTTTTTTTCTTCAGATATCTCATTGTTAGTACATAGAAATGCAGCTGTTTTTCATATATTCGTTGTATATCCTGCAACTTTACTGAACTCACTGATCGCTTCCAACAGTGTTTTTGGTTTAAGTCTTTAGGATTTTCTCAGTATAAGATCACATCATCATTTACTTCTTCCTTTCCGGTTTGGATGCCTTTTATTTCTCTGTCTTGCCCGATCACTCTGGCTAAGACCTCCAGTGCGGTGTGGAATAGAGCAGGCATCCTTGTCTTGTTCCTGACCTTAGAGAAAATGCTTCCAACCTCTCACCGTCGAGTGTGATATTAGCTGTGTGTGTGTCATGTACGGATGGCCTTGCTGACGTGGAGGCACGTTCCTTCTGTCCCCGTTTGTAGAGGGTCTTTAGCATGAAAGGTCATTGTGTTTAGTCAGATGCTATCGCGGCATCTGCTGAGACAGGAGGACTTGGATCTTGGATCTTTCCCTCCATCAGTGAGATGGGTCCCACTTGGTGATTTGCGTATGTTGAACCATCCTTGCCTCTGAGGAATAAATCCCACTGAATCGTGAATGTACGATCCTTTTTATGTGCTGTTGAATTCTGTTTGCTTCATATTGTGTTGAGAATGTTTATGCTGTGTTCATCGGGATGCTGTAGTTATCTTGCGTCCTGGTCTGGCTATGGTAGCAGGATAACACGGGCCTCGTAAAAGAGTTCAGGAATGTTTCCTGCTATTCAGTGTTTTGAAGAGTTTAAGAAGGATTGGTGTTAATTTTCTTGTCAATGTTTGGTAGAATTCACCCGTGAGACCATGTGGTCCTGGGCTTTTCTGTGCTGGGAGGTTTGTAGTCACTGGTTCAGTCTCATTACTCGTTATTGGTCTGTTTCGATTTTCAGTTTTTTCATGATCATCTGTTTCTAGGGATTTGTCCATTTCTTCTAGGTTGTCCAATCTCTTGGCGTAGAGTCCTTCCTAGAGGTCTCTCGGGACGCTCTGTATTTCTGTGATACCAGGTGTCATGTCTCCTCTTTCAGTTCTGATCGTATCTATTTGAGTCTTCTGGGGTTTTTTTAGTCTAGCTGAAGCACTGTCAAATTTTTTATCTCCGAAAAAAAACAGCTCTTAATTTTGTTGCCGCCCTGCTCTTTCAGGTGTGTCCTGGGAAACACTACCATCTTGGCCGAGTTTGCTGGCGAAGAAGAGGTGAACCGTTTCTTAGCCCAAGGCCAAGCGCTGCCGCCCACCTCCAGCTGGCAGTCCAGCACGGGGACCGGCCAGACGCGGCTGGGCACCTCGGGTGGCTCCCACGGCCTGGTGCGGAGCGACGCTGGCCACTGGAGCGCCCCATGTCTGGCCGGCAAAGGGAGCAGCGACCTGCTGTGGGGCGGGGTCCCCCAGTACTCGAGCAGCCTGTGGGGCCCGCCCAGCAGTGATGACGGCCGGGTGATCGGAAGCCCCACCCCGCTGAACACTCTGCTTCCTGGCGACCTTCTCAGTGGGGAATCCATCTAGGACCGAGAGGACCCCGTGGGCGCCACAATCATCAGCACTAGGAAGAAAAAGCTGACCCTTTCCAGTCCGGGCGGCGCTGAGGACCCCGCGTGACCTGAGCAGCCCGGAGCCCTTTGAGTACCTCTGTCCAGTACTGAAGACGAGCCCTGGCCGCAGTCCTTGCGAACTGTTCCCGAGACAGTGCGGGCTGCGCTCGGTCAGTGTCACATGCTAACGACAGGATGTTCCTCATAGCTTTTTATTTTGTGTTGTCTTACGTTTGTATGGTGTGTTGTCGTTTTGATTTTTTAAGTATAAAAGCTGCTTAGAATAGTTCTATCATGAAGGGCACTTTTCAGATTGTGGGCTGGAAAGGGTTATTTTATCAAGGGGGGCGGGAGGGAGGGAGACGAGAAAGCCTATTTAAAACGAGCCTGTGACGATTATGCACATTACCAGAGGCGGACCCCGTAATCAGGGGGAGCTGGTGTCCATCACTGGGCGCAGAGCGCGGGCTCCATGTGGCGGGCCTGGCGGCCCAGACCGGCGAGCTGCGCGGAGGCAGCCGCCTGCGGCCTGCTCTCTCCTCCCACGGGTCCGCCTATGCACATTACCCTTGTTTCATTACTTTTTCATGCCATTTTTTTTATCCCAAAAAATATTTTTTAAAAGTTAAAAAAAAAAAAGACATATCAAACATGCAAATACTTGAATCCAGCAGGCCAATAAGGAAATGTGAACACTTACCGCGTCGAATTCTACACTTCCAGGCTGATGTCAGTGCGCAGAAACAGGCTCTAGGAAACATTTCTGAGTTCACAGCCTATGTGCGTGTGTGCGCGTGTGTGGAAATAGCGTGTGTGCGCGTGTGTGCGTGCTCGTGTGGGCGCACTTTTCTGTGTTTGTGTGTTCCGTGTGTGAGGGATTTAACTGTGGGTTTTCCCTTTGATTCAGTATATGCTTTTTTTTGGCGCATTGGTCAAACGTTTGTTACTATTATTAGCTTCTAACTTTGCACTGAGTGTCCCTGCCCTTCCTTTTGCTAATCCTACACATGAAAGAGAATTCAAAGGACAGGGCCGGTGACAATTCACGTGTAAATGTTTACTCAAGGACTCTGTTATTGCGTTTAAAAATTACAGTGTATATCTCTGGAGAAATAATATGTATACCTACCTTTAGCAGCTTTTTATTGTGGACTAATGCAAGAAAATGATTACCAGAGTATTGCACCGTGTTTCCACGTGGACTAGAAGGTGAGCGAGAAGACAGCTGTTGCAGAGCCGTGGCCATAGATCCCCGCGGAGAGCGGACGGCTCCGCGGCAGGACCGGAGACGAGCACTTGGGACGTGGGTGGTGACCGCTTTCGGAGGGGCCCCGCGCTCAGGGCTCCCACCTGTTTACAGACCTTTTTTTCTCCTTCAGACTTTAAAATAAAAAAATTTTAAAAAGGAATTTAAAAAAAAAAAAGAAAAAAAGAAAAAAAAGAGACTTCCGTGGTAAAGAAACCTATTTTCAGAATGCAGATACGCTACTTCAGAGCTCTGGGATTGAACAGTGTCGTCGCTTCCCTCCGGCCATCGTTGTGGACTGTCGATTGTCCCCCTTCGTCGAGGTGACGAGACGTTGTGGTCACTGTCTTGCACATGCGGACGCGCTCTCAGGAAAGCCAGGGTTCCCGAGGGGCGGCTCCACACCATTTCATGTATTTTGTAACCCAGCTCCTAGCACTGAAGATGTTATTAAAAAACAAACAAAAAAAAAAAAAGAAAGAAAAAAAAAGAAAAAAGGAAAAAAAAACACAAAGAAGAAAAATACCTAATCTCTAATGTGTAGCAGTTACATATTTACCAAATAACGGACTCAAAAGAAATAGATGTTTGAAGAGTGCTTTATATATTAAAAATTGCTTTATGTTTTAAAAATGATCAATGTTTTGATTGTTTTGCAAGAAAGACAGACAATGGAGTAACATACCCTCAAGTATGTTTAAAAATATATGAACATTGTGCTCCCTGCCTGCTTGATCAGGAAACTTGTGCATTACATTTTTTTTAATTAGCTTTTTAATGGTTTTATCAAAACAAAACAAAAAAAAGAACAAAAACAAAAAAAAACAAAAAAAAAACCACAAAAACAAAAAAAGAAGGTCCTGCAAAATTGCAGATCAACAAAAGCTGGTTTTATAGAGGATCATGAACTATGCACAAACTGGGTTCAAGACTTGTTTTCTCAAGTTGAGTCGTGTATTTAGCTAAACAAACCTTCCTCAGAGTAATAGCATCTCATTGCCATTACATGCGTTCTATATATTTGATGTATATATACTCACGTATGTATATCAAATATATGTGCGTGCGTGCGTGTGCACCAGACAGCTCTCCTGCTGCCGCTTCGCATCGAGTTGTAGAAAAAAGGAGATTTTAAAATTGGGGATGGAAGTAAAGACTGTTTGTTTGTTTTGGGGTTTTGTTGTTTTTGTTTTTTTTTTTTTTTTTTTGACCTTTTCTTTTGAATTAAAAGATGTCTGTAACTCTGAGATTAAAAAACAAGTTTGTGGCTTTTAATGTTTTCTCCTCATAGAATGTGATCGTTGAAGAACATGCACCGAAAGTTGCTTTCAGAAGTACAACGCTTTGTTGAATCTTAATAAATTGCAATTTTTTTCTTGGCTGTTCAAATAAACGTGTTTTTTTATTTTTCACAGACGGGTGGCACCCATTCGCACTTTGTACATACAGAAGTGCTGGGGGAGAGAGCAGCCGCGCCGTCCCCAACAATCCCCCGCCTCTTTTCATGACATCCTTAGAGTTTCCATTAGGTAATTGGATGAGCTCTGAATTTCTGGCGTCTGGCTTATAATTTTATCATGTGTTTTGCGGCTTTGCAGTTCACACTGAAACCTCACTGCTAATCACCCCCGAGGGGCCGCAGTAGAGAGGGTGAGCTCGCCACCACTGCCACCGGAACCCGCCACGTCCAAGCTGGAGCTGGGGCCCGTGAGCTGTGTCCCGGCCGAGGACTGTGGCTCCGTCACCCATGACCCGGTTTGGGCCCCGGAAATATCTGGACCAAAGAGAGTAATGAAGGTCTTTCATGTTTCCTGCACATCTTACTCGTGTATCCTTGTAAAGTAGCCTCAAATAACCCATGAAAGGTGACGTTCACAAAGCATTTTGCACAAGCTGAGCGGACCTCAGGGCGCTGCGGGAGGCCGTGGCTGTGTCCGCGCGGCATCTCCGGGGCAGCTGGAGAGCCGGCCCACGCCGGACACCGGGACCTTAGGTCAGTTCGGCGAGTGTCGGTGCTTCTGACCACCAGGAGTGGAAAGACAGTCTCTGGGAGATAAGCCAACGTGTCCTCTGTGACCCCCATTCAGAGACCAGCGGAACGAGCGCCTAGGGCAAGGGGTGAGCGCTCGGCTCTGCCCAACCTCTTCGGAAAGTTACGAAGGACAGCACTGAAGGGGTGACGGTCGGGAGAGTCAACGCGGGCAAAGCGCAGCGAGCATTCTGCCGGGCAGGTGCCCGTGCCCAGAGTTACTGCGAGAGCGCCTGCTCCCAGGGAGGACGAGGTCAGGGCCTCGGGAACATCCAAGGGCTGCACCGGGCTTCCTGCAGGAGGTGGCACAGCCCTGGGCCCAGGAAGCCGGTTTGAATTTTGACAGCCCGGGGAAAGCAGGGGACGGCGGGTGACACAAGGTAAACGGATCTAGAGTGACTGCTCATGAGACCGGGATGGGGAGCAGGGGTCCCAGTACCCACGGTAGCAAAGGAGGCTCGTGTCTAGAATCACGAAAACAATAGACATGGAGCTGCACTTCTTACAAAATTGTCTGACACCGCGGGAGAGTGGCAGAGACAAAAAGGGTGCCCAGTGGGTCGCAGCGGGAATGCGGAGAAAGGGCTGTCTGAACAGCGAGGAGGCCAGAAGAGGCTTCGGGCTGGACACCGGTTCTAGTGACAAAGACGAGAGCTGAGCAGCTGAGCACGTGCTCACGGACAGGAGCGAAAACGGAGACGGGCATTTCAAGAATCTTCCCAGGGACAGCACGCTTGGGATGGATCAGGGGAAACCCACCTAGGAGTCCCAGTGGAGTGGTCCTTAACCTGCCAGCCCCATGCACGGCACCTCAGTGTGACACTGGGGCCTGACGAGCAGCCTGAGGAAGGCCGGGCCCCCAGTCTGGCGCCCCAGCTGGGAAAGACAGAAGCGCATTTCCAGAAGCCCCAAGGGGGCTTAGGGATAGACCTGGGTCGGATGCTACGTACAGCACGGAGCGGTGGTCCTCAACTGCGTGTTGGAATGATCTGGAAATTTAAAATCCCAGCGCCAGGGCACCTCCCAAGCCAATGCAAGCAGCAGCCCTGGGGGTGGGCCCCTCGCTGCTTCCAGGGAGCAGCCAAGGCCCAGAAGCAGCGGCATGGAGGGACCTCGTCATCGGCCGGAGACAGCTGTCGGCCTCCCGTCCACTGGAACGGCAATTCCTAAAAGTATGGTTGGCGATTGTCGCTCGCTTTTTCTTTTTTTATATTTATTTCAGAGACAGCATGTAGGGAGACGAAGAGGGAGGGAGAGAAGCAGACGCTTGCCAAGTGTGGAGCCCGCCGAGGGGCTCGATCTCACAACCCTGAGATCATGACCCGAGCTGAAATGGAGCCAGGGACACTCAACCGAGTGAGCCACTCAGGCGCCCCTTTCTTTTATTAAAGCAGAACTTCTGGGCCAAGCGTGGTGCTAAGCTCTCTAGATGAGCTGTGTCTTGTGCTCCAGGAGCCCCAGGAGGTGACGGGCTGGGCTGCGCCAGGTCACAGAACCCGCCCAAGGCCCGCTCCCCCAGGGGCCCCGCCGCAGGAGCCCAGCCACGGGGGTAAAGAAACAGCAGGACGGGGGCAGACGGACACGAGGACAGCAGGCCAGGCGAGGCAGCCTCGGGCAGGATTTCTTCAGAAAACCTAGGTTTGGCTCTTAAGGCCTTGCAACTGACTGGGTGCAGCCCACACACGTCACTGGGGATGATCTTCACGGCGACGGTTGTGCGTATTCAACACGCCCTGAATCCCTCGACAGCAGCACGTGCGTTAGTGCCCGCTCGACGGACGGGATGCAAAGAGCGCTGGTTCTGCAGGAATCTGGGCAAGCTTCCACTTGTCACAGGCAGGGGACACGGAGGGCAGTGCCCGCTCAGCCCGGAAGTGGCCAGGTGGTGCCCCCCCCACCGGACGGTGCATCTGTGACCAGAGGGAGGCGCCAGGAAGGGCGGCGTGGCCCAGAGAGCCCTTGGCCAGCCTCACGCCTTCCGGAATTTCTAGCCAGCTTCACCCCGTGGTGCTCACAGCCGGGACTGGCACGAGCTCTTTGCAGAGATGTCTAAGCACCGTGTCCGGGACTGGCCAGGAGCAGCCCGGGAAGCCTGAGCGGTCGGGGCACCAAGGGCGCCGCCCGCCACCTACAGAAGTCTAGGTGATGCCCGGTGAGCCTCGCAGGCCACGTCAGCAGACGGCACCGGTCCCTGCATGCCTGCCAGACAGGAATAGCCCCCACGAGACCGCCGCGGGGAGGGGCAGTTTGGGGGGCGTGGACCCAGCCGGGGCATTGCCAGTGTGGGGCTGTCTCCCCTGTGGGTTGGGCCTGGCCCTCCCCACTGCCTCGCCCAGGCCCGAGCTTTGCCCTTCCGGATCCCCCCGCTGGGATGAGGGGCAGGGGGCCCATCACTGTGCTCTCGTCCTGCCTCCCCGCCTGGGGCCACTCTCCCAGCTCCTGCAGACATGGGACACTGGGGCCGCGACGGCCGAGCTCCTACTTCCCGGACTCAGGCTCACGGCATCCCACGGGACCCTCAAACAGCCTGGCAGGATCTGGGGTCTCCCCACCACCAGCCACAGGCAGCCAGACCCCCCCCCCCCGCCCCTCCTGGTAGGCCCCTCTTCCCGTGGCTCACTGAAAACTGAGAGCTCACCCCCGCCAGCCTCTCCTTAAATTCGCCCTCCACGCGCCCTGGCCTGATAACCACCGAGCGTCAGCACTGACGGCTTCATCGCACGGCACACTGCCCGCCTGGCTCACCCGCAGAGGCACAAGCCCCCTGGGCACAGGTGGCAGGGCCACCCTGCCATCTGGGGCTTCGCCAGCAGGGGGCACCCCGCGACAGCGCCGGCGGCCCCTACCCCCTCCCCGTAACCCTAACTCGCCCCCTGGAGGGTGGAGTGCAGAGAAGCATTCAGCCAGAAAGAGGAACTGGGCGGGGTCCCACGCTCTCCGCCTACAGGTTGTCCACGGGGTGAGGGCACAGGGGTGGGGTGAGGGCACAGGGGTGCGGCACGCACTCGGCAGCCAGGCCCGGCCGTGAGCACAGAATCCGGGGGGGCAGCTCATTTTGCAAAACACGTTTCATCATAATAAATAGAGTCCCAGCAGGGCACCGTCCACTGGGTGCGCCCCCCCACCCGCCCACCCTCCAGTTCCAGCCTCGATGGGCTGCAGAGTCCCGGGTCGGCGTCCACACCTGCGGGGCGGTAGACACGGAGGGCCAGCCAGGCACAGGCCGCGCCTGCGGGCAGACGCAGAGCTCCCAGGCCTGTCGCCGTCCTACCAGGCGTCTGGATCGTCCACGGGCCTCGGGGCCTCCTGGCTTCTACCAACCCTGCCAGAAGAGGGAGTCGGCGAGGAGCCCCAGGGACCTTGGGGCACGTGGGAGGCTGCGGAGACCCGGCAGCCTCCCAAGTAAAGACGCGTCTGGAGAGCCTCGAGGGGGTTGGACGGACCTCCCATGTGTCCGTAGGGGGGGCGGGGGGTGTCAGCTCAGTGTGTGGGTCCCTGCTGCCCAGGGCCGAGCCCCCGCACCTCGGACCGCACACCTGGGCCGGCGCATGCACGCCCTGGGGACCGAGGGGCCAGCTCCCGGGAACCCCGACTCGGAAAGAAAAGGGCCACAGCGCCCAGCTCGACCTGCCCTGCGCCCACTTCTTTCTTCTCTAGTTCCCTTTTCTCTCCAGACTTCACCAGGCCCGAGCAGGGGCGCTGGGGAGGAGGGCGGTGGGGGAGCCCGGCACCCCTTCCCTCCTCACCCCCAGCTCCACACCAGGCCCGGCCCCTCCGAGGCCCCTCACCTGCTCCTCTCCTTCCTCTCGTAGACAGAGTGAAGCTTGTTGATTAAGAAGATTTTGTCTTCCCCCTCCTAGGAAAGAACACAGGGCGAGTGGACAGTCCGTCTGTCTGTCCGGAAGAGACTACCCCACGTGACAAGCACGAGATGTTTAAAGGGGGAAAGAGGTGCCAAACGGGGAAAAAACCAAGAGCCAGGCGATGGGCATATGTGCAGGGAGACAGATCTAAGCTTCCTAGTGGCCAAGGCGAGAAAGGACGTGTGATCAGGGGCACAGTGAAGGCCGCAGAGCCAGCCTGACTTAATTTAAAACTGGCCCCACCACTTACTGACTCTGTGTCGGGCAAATTACCTCCTCTCTGACCTCAGAGTCACCATGTGTCACCGGGAGATAAGGGGGACTGCACGCGGGCCGTGAGAGCTTCTAGTATCCGCATCACCGCCAGCTCGGCGGCTCCCAACACACACATTCATCTTTCAGTTCTGAGGGTCAGCAGAGCAAAACGGCTCCCGCTGGGCCTCGGGTCAAGGTGTCCACCAAGGTCCTTCTGGAGACTCCTGGGGAGTATCCTGCCTTCCTTATCCAGCTTCCGCAATCTGCCCACAGCCCTCGACTCTCGGCCCTTCCATCCGAGTCGGTGGGTACAGAGGGCCGTGCCCCCCGCCCCCCGCCCCGGCCCAGGAAGAGCCGCTCGGGGGGCCTCGCCGAGCCCTGCCCGGGTCTGCAGCAGGGGCCCGCCCAGACAATAGTCTTCACGCTCCCAGGGAACTAGCCGGTGGAGCTGGGACCCTCCTCCCGACGCCGCCGGGCACCCCCCGGCCCCGGCCCCACCTCCACCCCGGGTCCCGGCAGGCTGGCTCCCTGACACACCACGCAGCCCGCTGGCAGAAACCCGGACCTCAGCCAGAACGCCTGGCCTCAAGCTGCTCCCTGGGGGTAGAAGGGAAGCGGACGGGGGCTCCTACTGTGTGAGCTGAACCCCCCAAGAAGTGGGAGCTGTCCCTGAGGGACCTTCCCCCTTGGGGCCCGGGCCCTGCAGCGATAAAACAAGCAGCCAGGGCCCCCGCCTACCGCCCCCAGCCCTGTCCTGCCCTGGCCGACCCCGTGTGCCTGCCCCCTGAGTCCTGCAGCCTCGGCCCCAGGAGAACGCCGGGCCGCAGGCACAGCTGGCCCCACAGTGGCCCAAGCCGCCAGCGGGCAGTGGAACTCTCCAGAAGGGGAATGGCCACGGGGAGAGTGACAGCAAGGCCCGGGGCGAGGTCACAGCCCCCCAGTGTCTCCGCGGAGACCCGCGATCGCTGGCAGGGGTGGCTGAGAAGACCCCGGCAGGACGCGCTCCCCAGCCGGGAGAGGGCCCCCCTCGGGGTGGGCTTGCGCAGCTCGGGGCCGGCGGATCCCCAGGGCCGACGGTGCAGTGGGGTTCCCATGAGCACCCTGGGCTCCTAGGCCCACCCTGACTCTCAGGCTTTGGTGACAAACTGCAACGTGCTTAATAAAACTGATTTAGGGGCCTGGGCGGCTCAGTCGGTGAAGTGTGTGCCTTCAGCTCGGGTCATGATCCCAAGATCCTGGGATCGAGTCCCGCATGGGGGGTGCTGCTCAGCAGGGGGCCTGCTTCTCCCTCTGCCTCCTGGCTTGTGCCCTCCCTCTCATTCTCCATCTCAAATAAATAAATAAATAAAACCTTAAAAAAAAAAGATCTAAATCCAGGCCCGCTTTTCACCTTACTCCACTTGTTTGGAAAATGACGGCAATGAGCAGGGTCCACGTCCCCACGCGGGTCCCCCAAGAAGTACAAAAGCTATCTCTAGTACCTCAAAGATCCCCACAGGGACCCCCGTGCACCCTAAAATGCCTCCTTTCCCGGCGCAAGCCGGAACCCCCCCCCGGCTGGGGCCCGACCCCTGGGTGTCTGGGGTGACCACCACCGCACACCCTTCTCTGCTTAGTACCAGCCCCGCGCGGGAAGGGGGGTTGTTCGCTTGGCCCACAGAGTCCCTGGGCAGCCGGGCGGGGGCGGGGGCCCCCGGGGCGCGGCGGGGCGGGGGCTGGGGGACACTCACGTTGCTGATCTGCTCCTTGAGGAGGCAGATGACCCTCCGCTGTCCTTTCACCACCTGGATGTTGAGGTAGATCACGGCCCTGCGGGATGGGAGCCGCGCGGTCGGGGGTGGGGGCCGGGCCGGGGCCCCACGGGGCGGGGGGTCTCCTGCACCCGCCCCGTCCGCCCGCACTCACAGCAGCAGGGCCGACACCAGGTAGACGGGGAAGGTGTTTTCCACCAGGTACCGGTGCACCCAGGGCAGCCAGGAGACCCGCGGGCCCGCCGCCTCCAGGTGGCGCACCCACACCTTGCCTGCCTCGTACATGGTGTCCAGGGTCCGGAAGGGGCCGCAGGTGCTCGAAGGCTTCACCCTCGGGGGAGAGGGCGAAGGCGACTGTCCCGTCACCCCACGCCGCAGCCGCCAGCCGCAGCCCCAAATCCAGGGGTGACGCCACCCCCACCCCCCCCCGCGGCCGAGCGCCCACTCACTGCCACACAGCGTAGCAGAGGAAGACGGCGGCTCCCAGGAAGGAGGGGAAGCAGAGCAGCGAGATGAAGACGGTGCTCATGTGGGAGGCCAGCCAGGGTCTGCGGGGCGCCTGGCAGTTCGCCATCAGGCTGGTCTGGGGACAAAGGCTGAGATCGGCCACAGCTTCCCTGCCTCAGGCCTGGGGGGGACCTCCGACAGGGGCGAGGGGGAGGGGCGGTGCCTCCGGGAGGGGCCCTGAGCCAGACCCCGGGACCCCGGGACCCCGGGACCCCGGGACCCCGGGACCCCGGGACCCCGGGACCCCGGGACCCTGGGACGGGACAGGCTCCCCGCCCCCAGGAGCCGACACTCAAATGTGAGCCTGCGGGCGGCCAAGCTGGTTTACAGCGGGGAGACTGAGGCACACGAGGGGTGGAAGACCTCATAGGGACGGCCACCTCTGATGGCTGGCGGTCTCCGCGGGGCCAGGCCCCGCCCTAGTGCCTTATGAATGCCGTCCCCAGCAGGCCCCCGCAGACACCGTCCCATCACACAGACGAGGGGACAGGGCCGGAGGGAGAAGCTGGCTCTCCGCGGCGCACACCCCCAGGCGCGGGCTCCCCTGCCCCGCCCGGCACGCTCGAGCACCCGGCAATGACCACGGAGCCCAGCGGGATGCCACTCAGCCCGGGAAAGGCAGCGATGCCGGGGGAGGGCCGTCAGCCGTTCCCTGGGGCTGGGAGAGGACGGGAGGCTTCCAGAGCCCCAGGGCTCCGAGTCCACCAGCCCCTGGCCCACCCTGGCTGCAGTCTCCCGAGGCCCCGCCAGCCTCCCGGGGGCCCAGTGGGCACCCTTACCTTCTTGACGTAGAAGATAAGCAGCAGTTTGATGATCTGGATGGCAGGGAGGAGAGGACAGAAGAGGACTCCCAGCCTGGGCAGGCAGGGGAAGGGGCGGGTTGCAGTCCAGAGGCCGGGGTCAGGGCCCCTGGGCTGCACCCCAGGACAAGGGCCAGGCTCAAGGTCAGAATGAGAAGCCCCTCCCCAAGGCCAGATGGGCACAGCCCTGTGTCCCCTGAGCGGCGAGGGGTCAGGGCCCATGTCCCCGCAGAACCCCCAAGTGGGGACCTTGCTGCCGGCCTCGTGGGGAAAGGGGCTCAGCCCTCCCGGTGGGCCAGACCATAGCAGGCAAGCCGAAGACGCTAACCAGGTCACGGTCTGCCCGTAAATCAGCTGCAGGACGTTCCCAGCAATGTCAAACTCCGGCTTCTCCCTCCGCTGAAGCTTCTTCTCAGAGACGAGCCTGGGACAGAGGAGCCCCCGAGGGTCACGCGGGAGGGCCAATCCCAGAGACCGGTCCCCAGCGGGCAGGCACCGGCCGGGTGACCCTCCCCTCAGGTGCCCGGCGCACGTCAGGGACACGGCCGGCCGAGGGCCTCCACCTGAGGGGCTCCGGGCTACGGCTGACTTCCTCTCTGTCTTTTTTCTTTTTAAAGTAATCTCTACGGCCGAGGTGGGGCTTGAACTCAGGACCCTGAGATCAAGCGTTGCACGCGCCACCCACTGAGCCGGGCGGCCCCGTCTCGGTCTTTTTTCCGAACACTCAGGTGTAAACACGCACAACGGGCCTCAGACGTTTTGCAGACTGTCCAACATCCCATTTTTAAATTATTATCAAACTCCTATATTCCCGGAAAAAAAAAAAAACCCACAGAGAAGAAAACAAAAGCAGCAGCAATCCCGGCGCCCAGCAGCGTTCTGAACACGTCCCTCCACGTCCTTCCCTCCTTCCCTCCCTCCGTAAGACGGAGATGAGACATCACGTTGAAAACTCTTCTCCCTCCACCCGAAAACACGTCCTGTCTCGCATTTCTCGGTTCGATGACCTCGCACAGGAGAGGCTTCGGGCGAGGACACACGCGCCGAGCGGGGACGTCCCAGGCGCTCCCTGCCTGCCTCGCGGCCTCCCGGGGGCGGGGGCGCGCGGGGGCCTCACCTCCACACCAGCTCCCCGAGCAGCGCGTCCAGCAGCACGAAGATGAAGTCCAGCACCGTGAGCCGATACAGCTCCTGGCCCACAAAGTTCTCCCAGCACTGGAACAAACCGGCCTCAGCCCCCAGCCCCGGAGCCCCGGCGCCCCTCGCCCACCCCAGCAGCCCACCCAGCGGCCCTGCCACCCGCCGCGGACCTGGCCAGACACGCCGCACGGCCGGCCGGGGGAGGGCCCTGCACCCCCACCCCGAGCAGCAAGGCGGCCCCCCGGGACGGGCCCCGGGCACCTCCCGCCCTCCCCAGGGCCACCCAGGGCCACCCTCACCTGGTCCTTCAGGCTGCCCACCCTGCGGCCCAGCCAGTGGTAGCAAAGAATGCCCAGGATGGCCATCTTGAAGATCAGGTTCCTACAGAGGACAGGGAGGCAGGGAGCGCTGGCGGGGGGGGGGGGGGGCCCCGAGGGGGACAGAGGCGCCCCACCCCAGGCCGCCTCCCCCTCCCCCGCCCACCCACACACCTGCAGATGGCAAGGTACACCTCCAGGACCGGCGAGTCATGCCACTCCAGGGCCGCCAGGCAGCGGAACAGGTAGGGGGCCCCCAGGTTGAGGAGGCAGACCACCCCGGGCAGGGCCAGCAGCGCCCCCTCCTGCTCAGGGGACACCGGGCTCTGCAGGAGGAGGGGCGGCGGGGGTCACTGTGGTTGGCGGGGGCGGCCAGGAGGGTCTCCCCACCAGGGCAGACGGATCAAATGCCCTCACAGCACCTCCCTCCCCCCCAAGATACGCCCACCCCCGGCTTTGGGTTCCAACCACACAGGAAGGGGGTGGGGACACAGGTGTCGGAAAGAGAAACTGAAAAGGCAGGGGGAGCGAGAGACGAGAGACGGGCGCAGGCGGGGAGCCGCCCCGGGGAGAAGTGGAGTGGCAGGCGCGGGGCAGGGGGGTGCACCCAGTCACCGGGGACCCGTCCGAATTAGGCGGGGGTCTGACCCTGTGGCCAGGGCCCCGGGGGGGGGCGCTCTCTGCCCGCACCTTGATCACGAGCTCCGAGAAGGCGTGGACGGCCACGGCGCAGCCCAGCGTGGTCCCCAGGCAGAGCAGCCACACGAGCCCCGGCACGGCCACCTGCCGCAGCCGCCCGCACGCGCTCCGGGGGCCCTGCCGCCGCTGCCGCTCGGCCAGCAGCTCCTGTGGGCACCACGAGCCCGTCATGAGCCCCGTGCAGGCACGCAGACACACGGGGACCCGTGGGGAGGACACCCGGGCGTCGCCTCCCTGCCACCCCTGGTGCTACCGCCTGGCTGCCCCGGGCCCGTCTCCTGAGCCTGGGCTCAGGCTGCGTCCCAAGGCCCCACCCCAACCTCCCACCTGCCCCCATCCCCCCCCCTGCCCTGCCGCCGCCGGACCTCCCTCCCTGCCTCGGAGCCGGGCAGTACCCCCTCCCCCAGCTGGCCAGGAGCCCCAGGCGCAGAGGACACCCGGCCTCTCACGGGAGCTCCCCGAGGGCCATGAAGGCACATCAGCCAGGTCAAAGCTGGGGGCACCCCAGAAAGGCAGAGAACGTCCCACAAGGCCCAGCGGGGCCACCGGCCTCGGGAAAAGGACTGCACCTCTGGGATCGGTGTTCTCGGGCAGCACGGGCAGCTGACAGTGCTCGCCCCGGGCTACCGTGTGGAGCCAGGGTGCGTGCCGGCGGGAACCCAGGGGCCTCTGCCCACGGGGACTCCAGGCCGAGGGCCCCAAGAGCGGCCGAAGCCCCTGGCCCTGGAGCGGCGGCCTGCGGGAGCTCCAGTCCGGGGCTAAGGGCGACCTGACAGACTGAGCCCCCAGGACGGAGGACAGGCCGACAGCAAAGACCCCCCCCCCGAGCCCGCACACACCGCGGACTGCGCTGCGAGCACAGCGTTCTGCTCCCAGGGCCCCCACGCTCGCGGGCCCTGGACCCTAACCCCCGTCTGCGGGCAAGAGGCAGCCCTGAACGAGACACTCGCAGGGGAGAAAACTCCAGGACGGTTCCCAGGGCCACCTCGTGTCCCTGGAACCGGGGCGACGGCTAAGACCTCAGCCCCGAGCCGCACGCACAGCTCTGGCTGCGTGGGCCTAAGGGGACGCCAGCGGGGTCTGCGGGGGCCGAGCACATGGGGACAGCAGCCCCAGGCCCCCCGAGCGGCTCACCTTCAGATGGGTTCGGATGTTGTCGTGCTGGAGGCGGGAGGCCCGTCTCTGAGTCACCTTGTGGTCCCAGGAGCAGAAAACGGTGACTGCGTGAACCCCTGAGGCGCTGCCCACACGGTAGCTCTCCCCAAAGGAGTGCGACATGCTGGGAGGACAGAGTCAGGAGAGAGGTGACGAGAGGCACAGACGCCGGGGAGAGGGCAGTCCGGACACCCCCGCAGCCAGAACCTGCCACTCACTCTGAGGAGCCCCTTGGGCGCTAGATGGGCCCCCCGCCGCCTCCCCGCCCTTCCTCCAGCCCTGCGCTCTGGGCCCCTGGCCGCAGGCCACCGGTCACCGTCCATTGACCTTCTAACTCACTGCCCACCAGCCACACGCGGCTGCCCCGGGACCCACTGACGGCGCTGGCCACCGCCCGCCCAGACGTCAAGGCAGGATGTGCCGGCTTGCCCCGGGCCTTTTGCACAGCCTGTCCCGACAGCCTGAACACCCTCCTCCACTTCCCCCTGCCAGCTCATGTTCAACCTTCCGTCTGACACGAGCACCGGCTCTCGAGCCGGCCCGATTCCTCCAGTGCCCCTCAACAGCCCAACCAACGCCCCTAGGGCACTGGGTCTTCCCAGCCTCCTCACTGGTCTGTCTTCGCCCCTAGACGGCAAGTTCCTCGAGGACAGGCACGACTCATCCACCCTCCCGCCCTGAGCTAAGCACAGCCAAGGTTTGAGGGGGGAAGGGGATGAATGGTTGAGTGGGTGGAAGGAAGAAAGGGAGGGAGGGAGGGAGGGAGGGAGGAAGGGAGGGAGGGAGAGAGGGAGAGAGGGAGGGAGGGAGGGAGGGAGAAAGGGAGAGAGGGAGGGAGGGAGGGAGGAAGGGAGGGAGGGAGGGACAGAGGGAGGGAAGGAAGAAGGAAGGGAGGGCAGATGGACAGAGGGAAGGGAGGGGGCCTAGACAAATGAGGGACCCATAACGGACGGGTGAGGAGATGAGCAGGAGCACTCAGAGCCAAGGTCGTCCGGCGGAGGACTGTTACCTGTACACCAGCGTGATGCAGGTGATAAAGAAGGCCGCACCCACAGTGAAGAGGTAGGCCAAGGGCATGCTGTAGGGCAGGCTGTCGGCCTCAGGGCTGCACTGAGCGCCACGGAGCGGGGGCACGCACGCCTGGCTCAGCGTGCCATTGCTGTAGTAGCCGTAGTACAGGACCGTGTGGCTGAAGCGGCCCTGCAGGGAGGAGGCCCCGTGGGGTCAGAAACTCTCCCCTGCCCACCCCTGACCCAGCCTCAGGCTTCACGGGGCAGAGGAAGGGCGTCCACGGGGGCAGGGCGAGGACAGGGCAGGGGCAAGGAGGGGAGCACAGAGGTCGACAGAGGAAGGGCCATAGCCATCCCAGGGCTCCCTGGCCCCAGGGAAGTCAGGGCAGGACGGAGGTCACGGAGAGGCTGCCCCCGGCCCCCCGGGAGTCCCGGCACCGGCCGGTGGGAGGTGGTGCCAAGTGGGGCAGAAGGCAGGGCCCCCGCCCGCACGTTGCCCCCCGCCCCGAGCGAGCCCTCACCCCACCCGTGAGCAGCTCCAGGCCCGTGAAGCCAGGGGCAGAGCCCGGGGGGGCCGGCGGCGGGAAGGCCGCCTGCACGCCCACGATGAAGGCCAGCAGCAGCAGCAGCAGGAGCGCGTTGAAGGCCAGCAGCGTCTTGAGGAAGAGGAAGTAGGAGAGCACGCTGGAGCCGAACCGGCCTCCGATCCGCTTCAGGGCATAGCGCCAGGGCAGCAGTGCCAGCAGGCCGGAGAGCAGCCCGAGCCCCAGGCTGTGCAGGGCCTGCGGGCGCAGAGGTAGAAAGGGAAGAAGGGCCGCCCCGAGCCCCAGGCGGGGGGGAGGCCCGGGCTCGCAGGTGCGCGGGGGTGCGGGGGGGAGGGCGGGTCTGAAGGCTGGGACACCCCACATGCAGGCAGCCACAGGATGGGGGCCATCACCCCACCCCCGCCCGGCGGCCCTGGGCCCACGGCGGACAGGGGGTCCTTACCAGGACGCAGGCGTCTCGGAGCTGGCCGCAGCAGGGGAAGAGCCCACGCCGGCCCGGCTGGCCGCTCCACTTCCCCGGGGTCCGGCTCTCCTCTCTGGGGACACAGGTGGCATCAGGGCGGGGCCAGGGATGGTCCCGACGCCCCCCAGGCACCCTCCTCCCCGCGGCATGCTCAGCGCCCACCAAGCCCTCACTGACCACCGAGCCCCCCCACGGCAGTGGGTCTGGAGATGGCCCGAGGCCGACGGGCACTCACCGCAGGCAGCGTTTCTCGGCCAGGCCCAAGGGCATCCCCCGGAGCATGTGGTCCCGCTGGGCCGCGGTCAGGCCCTCCAGCTCCTTCACCAGCAGGAACCGCTTCTCTGCAGAAGAATGAGGCTGTCAGCTCCCGCTGCATCTCTCCCTCTCTCCCGTGCCCGTGCCCGTGACCCCGGACAAGCCAGTCTGCCCCTGCCGGCCCGCCCCAGCACAGACCTCCGCCCGCCCTCCCAGGCCCGACGCCTGCTCTCGGCCCTGCCACTCAAGCCAGACCCCGCCGTGCCCGCCGGTCTTGCCCCAGTGGCTGTCTGCGCTCCCCCCTCAGCCTACGAGCCTGGTGCCCTCTTCCCGGACCCTAACTCTCCTCCTGAGTCCCCACAAGCCTCTTGCTCTGACCGGCCCCCGCACCTGAGCCTCACCCCTGCCCCTGCTCAGCAGTGATGAGGTCCGCCAGCTCCTGTGGGGTGATGGGGGGTGCGGCCTGTAGAGCCACCCCCAGCTTCGCTACCACCCGGGAGGGGGCACCGCCTCACCCCCAAGTGACAGACAAGCGGACGCCTGGCCGGGCCTGCGAAGCGAACCTGGCAAGTTGCCCAGAGCCCGCTCCTCCCTGCCCTGTCCGTCACCCACCACAGGGCCTCGAGGAAACGGGAGGACACGGACAGGACCCCGGCACAGCGCCTGAGCTCTGGGCCCCTGAACGCCACAGGCTACCCCGCTGAGGGCCGACGTGTGACACTGGCCCTGCCACGACCGCAGTCCCTTGCTCTCTAGTACCTCCACACCCACCTCCCACCTCAGGGCCTTCGCACATGCCCCTCTGCTCTGGTGTCACTTCCTCCAGGAAGCCTCCCTGGAGCCCTGTCCTCAGTCACCCTCATCTGAGCTTCGATCTGCTCTTTCCTTTCGTTGGCTCCCGTCCGTTCCACTGGGCGGAAACAAGCCTCCGGGAGCTGGACCTGGTCCGCTCACCACGGTCCCAGCGCGCAGCCGAGGGCGGCGTGCGCGACACAAGTGCTCAGCACGGGCGTGTGTGGCCCGGACGTTTCAGGAGCGCCACGTGACATGGGCCGAACTCTTCACAGCCCGTGAAGGGTTCGGCCCCCACTGCTCGGCCTCTGGGCCCGGGGCCTCTGCTCCCCGCCCCCCTGCCCGGCCGGCCACCGAGGCCGCAGGGCCCACTCACTCACCCTCTTCCTCCAGGGCCACGGGGTCCAGCTCCAGGTCGTAGAGGCGGAGGCTGGGCCGGGCTGAGCGCCCCATGCCCCTGAGCTCGGGCTGGCTGACCCGGCGCCGCAGCCGGACCGTGCGGTTGTAGTACTGAGAGATGATGGCACCGCGGCTGCGGCCTGCGGGGGGATGGGGGGTCAGGGGGCAGCGCCGGCCCCTCGCCCCCTGCCCCTCGCTCCTCCCAGGACCCACGGAAGTCCCTTTACCAGAGACCTCAGGCACCACTGTGTTCCCAAGAGTCTATTTTTATCCCTAGGATTCTGGAGTCGTTTCTGGAACCCAGCGAGGCCTCCGGGCAGCGGACGGCAGGGTGGGGGGCGAAGGGCCCAGCTCCGCGCTGCGCAGATCCCGCCCGAAACCCCAGCCGCGCAGGCGAGGGGAGAGGGGCCCACTCACCAATAGTGCGACTGGGCATGCTGGCCAAGATGCGGAGCGTGGCCGTGCTGTGCGCCACGGCGTCCTCGGGCCCCGGCGGGGCCTGGCGGCCGCTGCCTACACACCACAAGCACTCATCCGGCAGTCCCGGAGACACGGCCGGCCGGCCATCTCCGCCCCCCAGGCCCCACCCCAGGCCCGCCGTCGGCCGGGAGAGGCGCCCGGCCAGGCGGCAGGGCTCACCTGAGGTCTCGGGGGCTCCGGCCCCCCCTTCCCTCTGCTGCAGCTCCAGGCCTTCCTCAGCCACCCACCGGCTCTGCTCCTGGATGAGCTGGTGGAAGGAGTCGTGCACTTCGCTCTCATCACAGGGGCTGGGCTCCTGGCTGCCGGCAGGAGAGGCGGGCAGGGCTTCAGGACTCGGCTGACCCAGCCCTGCCCCAGCAGCTGCCCCTCCACAGGCCCTGGTCCCGGTGGCCCCTCCCAGGGGAGGGGAAGGGGGAGCATCTCTGCCCCCCAGCCCCAGCGCACTTACCCGTGGTCCTCTGGGGTCTCGGGAACATTGAGGACAAAGTTCGGTGGCCGGGCCATGTCTGGGACCCACGCCCAGCCTGTCTGCCACCCTAGGGCAGCTCAGAGCCTGGGCGCAGCCTCCAAGGCCTCCCGTTGCCCATCTGATGAGACAGGGAGTGGGGCACCGAGGTTGGCCTCCAAACCACCCCACACCGCCCCACGGGGGTGCCCACAGCCTGGGCCGCGGGACCCCCTGCCTGCAGCCCCCCACGGCCACACACGTGGTCAGGTTAGTGACCCCCAATAAACCACAGGCCAGATGGATCCAGAGGGAGTCCCTTCTACTGCCTGAGGGGGAGCGGAAGGAAGGGGGGATCCTGAGCCGTCCCCATCGGTTTCCTCTATGGCGCCAGTCCCTGGGAAGTGGGGAGAGGGGTGCCTGTGGCTCAGCCCTCCTCTCCTCAGGCTCCGCCCCAGGTGTCCACCGCCCTCTTGGGGAAAAAGGTCAGGGCAGCTCCCAGGCCTTCCTTGGAACCCCAGGGCACTTCCTCTGGCAGGAAGCCCCTCCCACCGCTAGCCCCGCCCCCCGCCAGCCCCAGGGGACCTCCTCCAGCCCCTCACCCTCCAAAACAGGGATCGCTGCCCTGTACACTGGGCTGGGCTGGGCCGCTGCAAGGTCACCAGTTCTCAGGGGACCGACTCCCCTACATTCCATCACCCCAGGGGCGCCCGGCAGCTGGCTGGGGGAGGGAGGCTGGGCATTCAACAGGCGCCTTTGTCCTGGCAGAGGGCTCTGCCATCGCCCGGGACAACTGGAGCCGGGGCGGCCTTGTCTGGGCTCCTCACCCTGTGGGAGTAGCTGGCCCGCCCAGCGTCTGCCCTGTCCTTGGACCTCCTCCCGCCCCTCCCCTTCCCCCGGGGCGGGGCGGGGGGGGGGGGGCGGGGAGCTCAGCACTCTGAAAACGGCTTGGCTCCAGGGGGCTCACCTGGGCTCACCCAGCACTGCCCAGGACTTCTGCCCAGCTGACACCCAGCGGCCTGGCACCGTACCCGAGGCCCCCGGCCCGGGCAGGTCCGGCCGAGTTTCCGGGGCACACCATTCCTGAGCCCTGAGCCAGGTGGGGAGGGGCAGGGTGGGGCGCGACTCCAGGAACCCCATCCCGGCCGGCAGCGAGTCCTCGGGGAGCAGTAGCTGCCCGGGAAGAGCTGCAGCCCAGCCGCGGAACTCAGGGGCGGCAGCAAGTCCGGAAGCCCCTCAACCCCTCTCCCCGCCAGCCTCCCGCTCCCCCGCCCCCGGCCGGTGGTACCGGCCCGCGCGACCCAGCCCGGCCCCGGGGCATCGCCCCTACCCTCCCGGCTGGGACGGCCGGCCGGCTGGGGCGGGCTGGGAGGCTGCCTGAGCCGCGCGCCTGTCCCCAGAGCGGGAGGCGTCAGGCCACCGGCGCGGGAACTCACCGCCCGATGGCCCCGCGGGCCCCAAGGAATGGGGAGCGGGGTGCGGCGACTGCCGCAGGGGAAGCGGCTGGGCCGGGAGGACGCGGGCGCCGCCCCCCGAGCCCGGGGACCCGCACCCCGATCCCCGCCGCTTACCTGGGAGGCGCGGGGGAGGAGCGGCCCCGCGCGCTCACGAGCTGCTCACCTGTCCCCGGAGCCGCAGTCCGGGCTCCACCACCTGGGGGCCGGGCCGCGGGGTCAGGGCCGAGGGACGGGGAATGGCCCCGGGGGCGACCTGGGACCGTCGCGGAGCTGGCAGGGCCGAGGGGGCTGCGCCGCCCAGCCCGGGCCCACGTGGTGGCGGGCCTCCGGCGTCACGTGACCCAGCGTGCCCCCGCGCCCTCGCGCGACCTCGCCCTCCCCCTGCCGACTGGCGACCCCGTCTCCACCTTACCCCGAGGTCTGAGCAGGGTGCGGGCGGCCGAGCGTCTGGGTCTACTCCGCTCTCGGTCTGAGTCCTCAGTGTCAGTGGGACTCAGTTTCCCCAAGTTTCAAATGGGGACAGTAATTCTCCAGCCGCCCATTTCCCAGGGCGGTGATCAAAGCAGCACGCGGCTGCGGGGCCCCGCCGGTGCAGGGCCGGTACAGGGCCTTGCGACACGGATTGGGCAACCCTTTCCGCCACACAACTCCCCGCTGACGAACGACTTTCCCAAGCCGGCTGAGCCCCGGGCTTATCACCCCCCTCGGCCGGGGCGTGGTTTCTGCCGCTAGACCGACCAGAGTTCTGGCGCACTTCCTGCGTGCTAGGTGGGGAGGAGGGGGCCGGCCCCAGCGAAGCCTGACACGGTGACTGGCCCCTCTGCTGTTGTCTTCGTTATTCCCATCATCAGGGAGCCGGACGACCACTCTTGCTTCACAGATGAGCCAACAGGCGGCCGGGACGTTCATCAGCCCCCCGGGGGGTGTCCTCCGCCAGGGCGGGAGTCTGGTCCACCCCGAGCTCCACCGAGAAACCTGACTTTGAGAAAGCGTGGCAGGTCAGAGGGGAGGCTCCGCGAGATTGGAGTGAGAATGGGCGGGACTTAAACTGCAGGGTGGGGTGGGGGGATATTGCCCTTGGGGGGAAGGCAGGGTGGTAGGCAGAAAGGAAGAAGGCCCTCCTGAAGGAGAGAACAGGTGGGCAAAGCCAGGATTTCTAAATGAAAAGATACAATGCAAGAGGTAAAGGGGTCCGCAGACCTGACGTTGGACAAAGTTGGAGGGGTCAGCGTTGGGGTTCGGATGGACTACTTCAGGCTGGATCTTGGCACAAGGTGCCATATAAAGACCGGGCTGGCAGAGCCCTTGCCTCTCCTCCCACTGCCCTCCTTCCTGCACACCCATGCTCCAGCCACATGGTACTTGCATGACCCCGTCCCAACTTGCAGATCACCTCCCACAGGAAGCCTTCCTGGATTGAACCCTGTTGGAGCACTTGCCACTTCCTGTTGACATGTTCTTTTTGCTGGTCTGTTCCCCCCGCCCCCACTCTCTGAACCCACTGTGCGCTGGGCACCAGCACCCAGCTTGGTGCCGGGCATAGAGGAGGGGCTTGGGAAATGAGGGGATCCAGGCAGGGATGCAGAGAAGCCACCAGAGCTCAGCTGGATGGACCAGGCCCTGAAGGAGGTGGAGAGGGAGCAAGGAGGAAGGGCAAGACCGCAGGGCCTCCCAGGGAGCCCCAGGAGAGAGAAATGGCCAAGACGTTTGCCGAGGCAGAAGGAATGGCACGGATTCCCAAGCCCTTGCCGGAGGAGGCCAGGCTCTAAGCGATAAGTGCAGTGACCCAGGCGGGAAGTTGAGGATTAACGCCAAGGGCTTCTGGAAGCTGAGCAGCCCCAAGTGATGGGGTCCACCCATTCTGTCACTATCGTGCACTCCCACGAGGACAACCTGCCACTGGCAGATAAGCGCCAACCCCCCCACCTAGGGCCCCAAGGCCGCCCCTCCGCGCCCCCCCAACTGCCTGCCTACCCCCGCTTGACACAGGAAGTGGTGGCCCCAGTGAAAGCAAAGGAAACTGGGGAGGGGCGAGAAGTGGAGGGGGGAGGGGATGGCGGGAGAGCCAGGGTTCCTGTCATGTGACCCCCTCCCCCGTCCCTCCCCCTTCCCTCGCAGTCCAGCCCAGCGTGACGGGAGCCAGTCCAACGAGGGGGCTCCTCCAGGGACTTGGTCCCTTGTCCCCAGGTGAGCTGGGTGCGGAGTGGGGGAGGAGACCGAGCATGAGGGGCTGAAGGAGAGAACGGAGGTGGTGGGACTGCTGAGGGGGTGGGGTCCCCTTCCCACGCCTCCTCATCTGGGGTCCCTGGGGGGCGGGCAGACCCAGTCCGGGGGGTTGGACCCCAGGTAGCAGACGCAAGTTGGGGGAGGTCCCAGTACATCCAAATCCCGCAGGATATTGGATTCTAGAACTGTCAGGGTTTGGGACAGGGGCCTGTTCCCATTGGGAGAATTAGCGGGGGGAGAAGATCCAGAATTGTCTTGCTAAAGGGTGACCCCGAAGGCCTGTGGCCACAGGCAGCAGGTGTGACTGGGGTGCAATAGGCCTTCTCTGTGGCCACACCTGGCTTTGTCTTTGTCTGGGACAGTCCCATTTTTCCGTGCCCTTTGGACCTTTCTCCCCATAGACAAGCAGGGAAACTGAGGCCTCTGGCAGGAGGTTGCTTTGAGATGTGCATGGGGACTGAGCCGGGATCTGCTCCAGCTGAATTCTTTCTCTTCATCTCTGCCTGTGCCAGGGCCAAGAGCTTGAAGCTCACGCAGCAGGCACCCCACGTCCCTTCTAGGAGGTGGGGGATTGCCGCCCAAGCGCCCCCAACCTGAACCCCACTGCAGAGATGCTGAGGCAGTGGTCAGTGCAGTCCGGCCAGGCCCTGGTGGAGCACGAACCTGAGCCGGGAGGGGAGGAGCTGTGGGAGCAGGAGATGGAGCGCCTGTGGTCCTCCCAGGCACTGGTGCGGGAGCTGCCCTACGCCATGGTAGACAAGCGCTTCATCCGGTGGGTGCCCCAGCAGGACGGCGTGCAGGCCAGATGGGGGGGGCACCACCCAGAGGACGCACCCGGGGGATGGGGGTGGAGGTCAACAGCCGTAGAAAGACGTCTCTGGCCCTTGGCATTGCTCTGCCTGGCCCGGTGGGCACAGCGGGTGACTCAAGGACCCCCCCATCACCACCCCATCCCAGGCAGCTGCGGGAGCCAGAGGGGGTGAAGACGTCTTGCTGGCAGCGATGGCAGCGCAGGCGGCGGACTGCTGGTCGGCGTCTAGGGGAGGCAGCGCAGCGGCTGGCCCGGGGCTTTGGGCTCTGGGAAGGGGCTCTCTACGAGATAGGAGGTAGGACCCGCACCCCCACCTCCCCCCTCTCCTCTCTGGAGTTGCAATGTCCGGTTTAGAAACCCGAGGCCACCATCCCGCTTGCCATTGTCCCTTCCGCCCCACCAAACAACCCCCCTCACCGCCCAACAATGCCCCCCATCCTTGCACGCCCCTTCCGCCCGGAGCTGGGGCGCAAAACTAGGCGGATGACAGCACCCCCTGGTGGCTATCAGAGGTGCTGCTAGCCATTGATCCGCCGTCCGGGGGCCGTCACCCGCACCCTGCTGGGTTGGTCAGCCCGCGGGTTCTCAGCCGGGCCCCTGGCTTGGTGCGGCTCTGAAGGCCCTGCTGCTCTCCTCATAGGGCTTTTTGGAACCGGAATCCAGTCCTACTTCACCTTCCTCCGCTTCCTGCTGCTGCTCAACCTTCTGACCCTGCTGCTGACAGCCAGCTTCGTCCTGCTGCCCCTGGTCTGGCTGCGCCCCCCAGACGCGGGCCCCGCCCTTAACTTCAGTGAGTGCCCAGCACTCCTCCTCCCCACCCAAGCCGGAGGGAATGAGGTCCTGAAGCGCCCTCCTGCACACTGAGGATCCTGAGGGGCTGGTCCAGGGCTCGGAGTGCTGGGACAGCCCCGACCCTCTGGGTCCCCATCCAGGGCATCATCCTGCTGAGTCCAGCCCTGGAACTCTCCCTGACCGTGCCTTGTGCGGCACCCTCCTCAGGGTCCTGCTCAGGCCTCCCCAGGATGGGGGTGGGTGCTATGGAGTAGATAGTAGCAGAGCCTCACCTATGTCTTGGGGACCCTTCCCAACCGGTCCCCTGTCCCTCCTGACAGCCCTCGAGTGCCCCGGTGGCCTCCAGCCCCAGACTGGTGTTCCCAGATTCCACACTCAACTTTGGAATGTTTTAACCGGCAGGGTAAGTGGGCTCCGTCTTGGAGATGCATCAGGAGGGCTGGGGGACCTGGAGAACTGGCCCCCGGGGACCGCAGCCTAAGAGGACCCCCATCCCTCCAAAGACATTGGCTTCTAGGGGATGGTTTTACATAAACGGGCCAGCGGGGACAGTGATGGGGTCAGAGAGAGGCTGAGGACCATAAGCACAGCCCAGGGCCATGCGACTCAGTACCCAGCCGGGGTGGGGGTGCAAAGGACAGAAGGGAAGCGTGTCTGGGCCTGTAGGATAAGCATCACCCCACCCTCATCCCTGGACGCCACGGAGAGGTTACCGTGCAGACTCCCGGATCCGGTCCTATCTCTTCCTCAAAGCCGTGTGGCCTTGCTCTGGGTCTGTGACATGGGGGGGACACTTTCCCTCCCTCCCTGCCGAGGATTCCATGAGAGTTAGAGGGCCAAGACCGGGGAGCTTAGCACACAGCCCGCCTGACCCAGTTGTCACCGTCCACGCCCCCAGGCCTTCACCGACACCTATCTCTTCTATGGCGCCTACCGGACCGGGCCCGAGAGGAGCTCGGCCTACAGCATCCGCCTCGCCTACCTCCTCAGCCCGCTGGCCTGCCTGCTGCTCTGCTTCTGTGGGATTCTGCGGCGGTGAGAGCCGAGCCCCTGCCTGCTTCTAGCTCTTTCCCTGATCACCGCTCCCTCGGCGTGGCAGGGGGGCCCTGGCCTCTGTTCGGGCAGGCTCATCGGTGGTTTCACGGCCCCGATTGTGTCCCCAGCAGCAGAGCTCAGGGACACGGGCCCCGTATCCCCACCCCTGACCCCAGCCTGCGCCTGGGGCTGTCCGGGGCTTCCCACCCCAGCCCTGAGCCCAGCCGGAGGCCCCTCCCCCATGGGCCCCGCCCTCCTGCTCCCTCCAGGATGGTGAAGGGGCTGCCGCAGAGGCTGTTCCTCGGCCAAGACTACAAGTCGCCTGTCAGCGTCCAAGTGTTCTCCTCCTGGGACTTCTGCATCAGGGGACAGGAAGCGGCCACCATCAAGAAGCACGAGATCAGCAACGAGTTCAAGGTGTGTGCAGACTGCTCGTGAGTGGGTGGATTTGGGAGTGCGCGTGCACACACACACACGCGCGCGCACACGCGTGTGTTCCAGCCGGAGGTGGGGCTGTGCCAGTGTTTGGGCGTGAGCCCACCCACCCCGCGCAACGGGCGGTGGTCTAGTTAAAGCCGGCCTCCACCCCTCACCTGCCCCTGCCCCAGGGTCACGGCGGCCTTGCCTGGATCCTGGCAGCCTGTGTCCTCATGAACACTGACCTGAACCTGACCTGACAGCCTCCCCGCCCCACGCAGCACCCTGCCGGCCGGGGCGAGACCTGACTGTCTGTGTCCCCACCCCGGTGACAGGTGGAGCTGGAGGAAAGGCGGCGGTTCCTGCTGGTGCAACAGGAGACCCGGACCCAGAGGGCCTGCCACCTGCTCACCTACCTAAGGGTCAATGTCCTCATCGGGCTCCTGGTGGTTGGGGCCATCAGTGCCATCTTCTGGGCCACCAAGTACTCGCAGGACAAGAAAGAGGTGCCGGGCCATGGACATGCATTCGTTTAACCCTGGCCAGAACTTTGGGAGGAGACGGGGGGTCCCACTTGGCAGATGAGCAAGCTGAGGCTCACAGAGGTCGACACAATTCGCCTAAGGTCACGACGGGCCAGACCGCCTCCACCTGCCACCACGCTGTCGCTGGAACAGTCCGTGGGCTTCCTGATGCCGCGCCTGCACCTGTGGGACACTTGAGGGGGCTGTAGGGTGTGGGGGTGCTGCTGGGGACCCTCCAGCCCCCTTTCCTGCTTTCCCCCTGCAGATGTCCCTGTTTGTGCTGCTTCAGTACCTGCCCCCTGGGGTCATCGCCCTGGTCAATTTTCTGGGGCCCCTGCTCTTTGTCTCCCTCATCCAGCTGGAGAACTACCCTCCCAACACGGAGGTCAACCTCGCCCTCATCTGGTGAGTGCCACCCTTGGGGGTGATGACTGGGACAGCGCGTGGAGGTTCAGATACAGAGGGCGCTGGGTCCTGCTCCCATCTTGGTTATCGCCTGAAACTGGGGCACCCGAGCAAGGGAGGGCTTGCAGGAACTTCCAGAAAACACCATCTCAGGAGCCTCTGTCTAAGGTTTTCTGGTCCCGTCCATCCAAAGCCGGGCAGCAGCCCGCGCCGCGCACCAGCCATCAGAGAGGCAGGTGATAAAACAGCCAGAGGAGGTCGGGAGCCAGCTCGCACACAGGGAAACCGGGAACGTGGGCTGCACCCCGCTCCCACACGCCCCAAGGGTTTACAGCCCTTGGCAGCCTTCACATGACCTGTGAAGCGGGAACCATTCTCCTCCCCGTTTGACAGATGAGGAAACAGGCTCACAGGGGTCTAGCGCCCCAGCCAAAGGGAAGCTCACCACGCCTGCTGGGCGCGCGTTCGTGTACAAGCCCTCCTCCAGCCCCACACTTGTGCCCCCTCTCGGGACCGGGATCCTGCCTTGGACGGGAAGCCCCTCTCTGAGCCCCCCGCCCCCGCCGTGAGCCCCAGTTCTGCTTTTCTGTCTGCTACGCACCCCCCCCACTTGGCTCTGTCTGCTTTGCCTTCTGCTTCCTGGGTGCGGAAGCTGTCCGAGCCCATTCAGCTTTCCTGCAAGGTGGACTGCGGTGTGTAGGTAGTAGCACATGCTCGTGGTAAAAAGTTCAAGATGCTCCAAAGGATGAAAGATTTTAAAAGTCAGCCCCACCCTCCCTGCTTCCCAGGCTCCCTCAGCAGAAGACCCACTGTCCCCAGGCAGACTTCTGTCGCGGTCGGCACTGAAAGCCTGCCGTTAGATATAATGGGCATGTGATGGTTTGGGGGTAAGCCCCCCCCCCCCCCCCCCCGCCTCTGTGGTCCAGTGCATTGCTCGGGGGCGTGACGCTCGTGTGTGACTAGACAGACGGTGTGAGTGGGCTAGGGCATTAACAGGCGCAGAAGATAGATCACCCCTGCTATCAGGATATGAAAGGCCCATATATGCCTGCAAAACTCCAAACTGAATGTGGGTGGGGGAGGGTAGCTGGGCTCCGCAGCCTTTCCCAAACTGATTTCAAAGCGGAACCCTTCTCTCGGAATCATATGGAGACCAAGATTCTGGGGAACACCCCCTGGGAAAGAGTGCCACAGACAGAGCAGGTTGGAAGGAGGCTGGGCTCTGGATTTAGAGGGGGCTGGACCCGGAAGAGACGTGATGGCAAATAGAGGCCCGGCCACACCGGGGCCCTGGGTGCAATGCGCCCACGCACCTGAGCCCCGCCCCCGACACTGTCCCGCCCCCCAGGTGCGTGGTGCTGAAGCTGGCCAGCCTGGGAATGTTCTCCTTCTCTCTGGGCCAGACCGTGCTGTGCCTCGGCAGAAACAAGACCAGCTGTGTGTCCTACGGCTACAACGCCTGTGATTACCAGGTGGCTGGTGGCTCCATCAAAGCCTGTCCCTTCCGGTGCCTCTCCAGTCTCCCCTTTGCGAGCGGGCAGCGCACCTCTGGGGGGCGCCATTCGCCGCACATAATGCACTCGCTGTGGCGTTTCCCTGCTCCGATCTCACCCCGGAGGCCCGGGTTCTAACTTAGCAGTCATGTCAGACTCTGGGCCCAGCTCTGCCAACACAGAGGCCCCCCGTGGGTGGGGGAGGGGCGGCTGGGGACAGGGGTGACAGGTCCCCCTCTGCTCCAGTGCTGGGAGAATGCGATCGGGGAAGAGTTGTACAAGCTGAGCATCTTCAACTTCCTCCTCATGGTGGCCTTCGCCTTCTTCGTCAGCCTGCCGCGGAGGTGAGGCATGGGGACCCCCACGGTGGGGGGACATGGCTTGTCTGGGGGCGGGCGCTGGCCGTGGCCAAGGGTGAGCAGTTCTTCCCATGGGTCCCCGGGTTAGCGAGTGTGGGGCGGTCCCTGGTCGTGACTGATGTGGGTGCGGGAACGCTCCCCACCCCCAGGCTGCTGGTGGAGCGGTTCTCGGGCCCGTTCTGGACCTGGCTGGACCGGGAAGAATTCCTCGTGCCCAAGAATGTTCTGGACATTGTGGCGGGGCAGACAGTCACCTGGATGGGCCTCTTCTACTGCCCCCTGCTGCCCCTGCTCAACAGCGTCTTCATCTTCCTCACCTTCTACATCAAGAAGGTGAGCGTCACGGGCTGGGGAGGGGGCCAGGGTGCAGCTGGGTGGGCGCGTGGAGCCCCCGTCAGCAGGCCGAGTCGCACGTCCCACTTCCGCCCGCCCCCTCGGCATCCCTTCCCTGGGCGTCATGCTCCTTAGCACCTGCAAACCAGCTGAGGACCCCCACTTGCCGTTGCTTGCCCCCCAGTACACGCTCATGAGGAACTCCAAGGCCGCTTCTCGGCGGTTCCGGGCCTCCAGCTCCACCTTCTTCTTCCAGCTGGTGCTGCTCCTGGGCCTGCTCCTGGCTGTCGTGCCCCTGGGCTATGTGGTCAGCAGGTGAGGGCAGCAGCGGCGCTGGCGGCTGGTGGGCAGGGAGCGCCTGCCCCAGGGCCCTGCCACCAGCCCTGCCCTGGCTCTCTCTCCCCAGCATCCACTCCTCCTGGGATTGTGGCCTCTTCGCCAACTACTCGGCCCCCTGGCAGGTGGTCCCGCAGCTGGTGTCCCTCCGGCTCCCGCCCCCTGCCCAGCGCGTCCTCCACTACCTTGGCTCCCATGCCTTCAGCTTCCCCTGCCTCATCCTACTCAGGTGCCTCTCGGGGCAGCAGGGGCCGAGGGAGGGCGCACCTGGGAGGAGGTCCTTCCTTCGATGGGCACCCCCCAGGCAGTCTCACGGGATCTCCTGGGAGCCAGACAAGGACAGGCAGGGAGGCAGGGTCCCAGAGGAGGGAGAGTGGGCCCAAAGGCTGGTAGCCCTGGGTAGCGCCCTTGGGATGTCACCTGTAAAGCAGGTACTGTGTGTGACCACGGGGGGAACAGTGCCTCCTGCAGACCCGCTGGAAACCTGCCCTGGAGAAGAGAGGGGCTGCCCTCAGGAGGAAGGGGAGGAGAGTTAAAGGGGTCTGCAGAGAGAACCCCGGGAGGCGTTTTTAAGAAACTGAGGTGGGGAGAGAGAAAGGAGGGGGAGGCGCCTGCCATCCAGGATGCTTGACCTTGGATCCCTGTCTGTCCGAAGCCTTGTCCTGACCGTTTGCGTCTCCCAGTCCCAAGCCAATGCCAGGGCCATCCGGGGGCTCCGGAAGCAGCTGGTGTGGGTGAGTGTCCGCTGGTCTGGGGAGGGGCCAAACTTCGCCCAGGAGTGTGGCCTCAGGCCGGGAGCCACCTGACAGGAGTATGGCCTTAGGTTTGGAACATGGTTGATAGTTGATAGGATGCTACAGCATCACCTGGCGTCAACTAACTGCACAGCTGGCATTTGAACTCGGGCTCTAGGTGGCGGGCGGAGGGCAGAACCGCTTGGTGGAGGCGTGGTCTCGGATCTGACGGGGGCGGAACCCTGGCGGGGCGGGGCCTCTTTCTGGGGGCGGGATTCTTACGGGAGGGCGTGGTCTCTGGGTTGGCTGGGGCGGGACTTGAGGGCAGACTGGAGGCGCTATCGTGGAGGGGCGTGGTCTCTGCGTGGGGCGGGGCTTTTCTGGGCGGGACTAGGGGCGGAGCCCCAGGACAGCGGACCGCAGAGCTGCCGCGGCTGGGCTGACTGCCTGTTCCGGGCCGGCTAGTCGGAGGAGGCGCCCCTCGTAACCGGCCGCTCGCTCCCCACCCCCTCCGCACAGCAAGTCCAGGAGAAGTGGCACCTGGTGGAGGACCTGTCGCGACTGCTGCCCGAGACGGGTTCCAGCGGCTCTGTGGGGCCCGAATCCCCTCACTCCCGAGCTTCCCGCCCGCGATCTTTCTGCCCTGGATTCCCGTGCCCGGGCTCCCCGGGCCCCAGGTCCCCCAGGCCAGGACCTTGCCCCGAGGATCCCGCCAGGCCATGCGGTGCCCCTGTCCCCGCCCCTAGATTCCGCTTCCCCAGCGGCTCGGAGCTGTAGCACCCACCCCTTCCTCCCCCTGGAGCTTCTGCAGGGCCCGACCTACCTCCCCGCGACCAGACTGCCCCTGGCCCCAGGCTCCTGCCCCCTGGTGACCGGCGCTCTCAGTGGGCCCTCCAGCGGGAAGCGGGAGAGCCCAGGGGCAGCGGGAAGAAAATACGGGAAGTTGTATTTACATTTTTACCTCAGTCCTGTAAAGTGTCAATTTTTGTAGAATGTTTTATAATGTACATAATATATGAGTAGAGTAACCCCTGAGTGCGATTTATAAATACACATGGGGGGGCTGCTCAGAAGTGCTCCCGATAGCATCTCCCGGAAGGGCAAGGCCTGACCACAATTGAGCAAACCTGCCCTTGGGGCTCTGCTGCGTTCTGAGTGCACACGGGCCCCCACAGCCTCCTGGGGCTCCTTCTCCACCTGTGAGACCCTGAGCCCTACAAGCAATGCTTGCGTCAACCAGCAGCAGGGCGGGCCCCGGGACTCGGCCCCAGCGCCGTGCGCTCCTGACCCTGACCCCGGTGGCTTCCCTGCGTCTGCGGACGAAGGGTCCAGGGCCAGCCTCTCCTTGGCAGGATTCCTCACCGTCTATTCTAACCTAGGACCCCACATCAACAAAGGGAGCCTGCTTGCGCACCTGGAAGCCCCTGCCTCTGCTGTGGCTCTCAGCCCGTGGCTCTCAGCCTTAGTGGACTGGCCCCGGCCGAGGCGGGGGATGTGTGCAGGTGCGGCCGGCAGCTAGGCACCTAACGCTGCCAGGTGACTCCCTGGGGGCCGGCGCTGAGAACCTGGCCTAAGGAACTGTCAGGAGGGAGGGTCAGGAGAAACCCCATGTCGTGCGCGCAAAGCCTCTACTTCCACCAGGGGCCTGGCGCCTGGCAGGCTTCCCAGCCTGGGCACGGCTCTAGCCTCGGGCCCAGGCCTTGCGGACGTGCCCATGTGGGCCTTGAAGGCTTGGCTGGTTCGGCCCCTCCTGTGGCGGTCATCCGGCCCTCACCCAGTGTCACGTGACCCATCAGCCTGTCAGCAAGCACGGGGCCTCCTTCCAGGGAAGCCCACAGTGCCGTGGGCTCAGTCCCTCCCGCCCGTCCTGGGTGAAAGTGACCCGTACTGTCAGCAAGCGCTTTAGGGCCAGCGTCTGGCCCGACCCGCCCCAATAGCAGCAGCTGGGAGCTTGGCAGAAATGCAGATTCTCAGGACCACCCCGCCCCGGCCTCCTGACACAGACACCGTCAGGGTAGGGCCCAGCACGGCAGACATCACTGAGAACAAGCCGAGGGCTACACCGGGAGAGGACGAGCTTGCAGAGGCTTGTGGAAACCAAACTCTGGGCCTGTTTGCCCGGCTGAAACACGGGGAAGACACCACCCACCTCGGAGTGGCTGCGAGGATTAAATGAGCAGTTACTTATCGAGTGTCCTGACCCGTGCCTTGAGTCATGAGGCTTTTTTATGGCCCCGACTCCGTACGATCCAGGTGACCTGGATCCTCGTGAGTCCTGCCCTGCGTGCCGCCCCTGGAGAGAAGGGGCAGACTACCCAGAGAAGCGGCCCCCTCTGCAAACACTCCAGGCTGACGGCGCACAGGTGATGGCAAGACGCCCTGACCCATCAAAGCCTGGGGGAAATGTCTCTCGAGTCCGCCCGCCACGCTCCCCCCTCACCTGCCCCCCAAATACACTGATGGAGGGAGGAGGCTTCTCAGGGGCTGCCTGAGCTCGAACCCCATCCCCTGAGCACAACGTGGAGGCAAAAAACACAAGTTTTTGGAGAGGGATTGGCAGCAGCCTAGACGATCCGTCCGCCCCCCTCCATCCTCGGCTCCTCCAGTTCCTCCCCCAACCACTTCAGCAGAGCGAGGGAGACTTTCCGGAAGGGAGAGAATGGAGAGAATTCGGAGAGAATGCTCTGGCTCCCCACGTGCACAGAGGTAGGTGGGGCTAGGACGGCCCCCCCAGGGTGTGAACCCGGCCTCCGGGTGGCCGGCGACAGAGGCTGACTCTTGCCTGCCGGGCAGATGGGGGACCACCAAGGCGATGGACAAATCTAATCCCCAGCCGAGCTCCGGGCCCTCCGCCCCCAGGGTCCAGCTGCCCCCCCAGCCCCCATCATCCCTGCCGCTGCCTTCAGTTCTAGACCGGCTTCCCACCACGCCCAGACCTCTCCGGCCTCCTTCCCTTCCACACCCCCAGGAGGGCCAAGGGTACCCGAGGCAGGGCTGTTCGTGCCTTCCTTGGGTCAGGTGCTCCCTCCTGGGCTGTGCAGGGGGTGGGCGTGTCGTCCACCCGTGGAGCTCGGCAGGAGAGAACAGCCCTCACTGGAAGCAAATGGACCCCCGGGGCCGGGACATCTTACCCGAGAAAGGCAGCCCAGATGGGCGTTTCCCGCACAAACTAAATGAACCAGTCCAGCAGCCCTTGGCTGGGGAGGAGCCCAGCTGCCTGGGGCAGCCAGGTGCCAGGGGTCAGCTTCGTGGCTGGCTGGGTTCCTGGCCCACACCTCCCCTGCTCCCTCCATTCTCTCTGGGCTCCAGGCTGCCCTGAGCCCCCAACCCCGAGCAGGCACACCCGGGTCCGGCCTTAGTGTTCTCAGAGGTTTCCCGGCTCACCCTACCCTTCCTTCTCCCCGGATCCAGGGAGCTCTGTTGCACACTGCTGAAAAGACCACGCCACCACACGCCATGTGGTTTGGCCTCCTTCCGGTCCAGATCCTGGGGAATGATCACCGTCCACGGGCAGGAGGTAAAGCCCCTCCCCCTTCTGAGTTGGCCCCATTGCATCATGCTCCTGGGGGGCCAGGGGCCTCATCGGGTCTGAGCTTTAATTTGGGGGCTGAGCCCAGTGTCAGCCCCCCAGCAGGTGGCCAACAGGTGGTTACTAATGAACCAGCGTGACATGGGCCAAGGTGGCCTTTCCTGCCCGCTTCCCTAACGGGTCCAGCCCCCCAGGTCTCCTGCGCTTGCGTCAGACTCCCCGAGGGTGGGGGTGGGGCTTGGGAAGGACCTTCGTGATAACCCGCCTGGCCTGATGATCCAGAATAAGGACCCCATCTCAAAATCAGAAGATTAGCAACCTTAACACCCCCTCGCCAGGTAACATACAAATTCCAGGGGTCAGGGGTGGACATCTTCCCCCCAAACAAGCCAGGCTCCTGGGTTCGGCCGTGGTGGCTGAGCGTAAGCCCTGGTTTGGCTCCGAGGCCCAGGGGCTTCCTCATCCCCCCGCTGGGGGCCCGGCTGTTCTGGGCCCAGCCCTAGTTGCTGAGCCCATGGGGTGCCGTGGCCTCCGGGTTATCTGCCTGCTGCAGGCGCCCACCCCAGCAGCATCCCAGGGGCCCCAGAGTAGAGGTGGCCCTGCTGAGGGAGCTCTCGCGATCCCCAGCGACACCCTCACCCCGGCATGAGGCTCCTGCTGCTGTTCTGCTGGGCCCTGCAGGGTGAGCTAACGGGGACACCATCGGGGCAGGAGGGACCACCGCCAGGGCCTTGGGGAAGCAGGCCGAGGGTGCAGCGATGCCAGGGAGCACAGGAGAGGGGCCCGGAGGCACGGACGCCTCCAGGAGCACGAGGACAGCGAGGGAGAGCTGTGGGCTTGAGTCTCAGACCGGCCCCTTCCTGCACAGTGTGGCCCGGTGACTGCGTCCCTGCGTTGGGCGCACTGTTCACTCAGCCATCACACGGCTGATGATACTGAGTGCTGCGGCCTCGACAGAGCTTCTGGAAGCCAAGACGCCTGTTGAGTTCGGGGCCTCCCTTCTGGCCATGGCAGGAGGCCCCCTGGGTGGTGTCCCGCCTCCCCTCCACCCGGGCTCCCTGCTTACTACCTTTGCACGCTCCCCTCTTCCAGCCACCAGCAGCTTCTCCGTGGAGCCCGAGGTAGGTGAGTAACCCAGCACGCTTAAGGGAGACGGTGGGTGCCGTGGTGAGTGCCGTGGTGGTGGAGATCGCCGCTGGTGAGCGGGCATCTGGTGGGGGACAGATGGGCAGTTCTGAAACTTGGCCTCAGCTCCTGCAGGGCCTGGAGGGCACAGAGAGGAGCAGGGTGAGCAGGCCAGTGGGGGACCTCCAGGGGACTTGCGGCAAGGAAAGAGCTGGCTTCCCAGTTGGGCCACGGAGCCTGGAGGGAAGGGGAGCAGAGGGCGTGTCCCTGGGCGGGTGCACCCCAATCCTTCTACCCCAGGTGCCCGATCTGGAGCAGATCTGCTAGGTGGGTGTGATCCCAGTGAGGGCCGGGGGCATCCGGGGGGGGCACTTGGGCCGAGGAAATCCAGGCTCCCCCAGAGGTCGGGCAGAAGTAGTCTGACTTACTCTCAGAGGCAGCTGCAGGGCGAGGGGCCCCTCCTCCACCAGGGGGTGGTACAGAGCCAAGGGGAGGGGACGCTCCTGGTCCCGCCTTTGTGCCGCCTCCCCCACCTTCCTTCTCCACTTCTCCCTCCCCACCCCATTTCTAGCCCTGTGACCCTTAAGGTCAAGGTGGTGGGTCACCTCCCCCTCTCACCAGGCTGGGGGGTGGTGTACGTCCCTGACTTGTCTCCGCCATCACCTCGCTCGGGTCACCAGGTCACTGAGCCGGCATCTGTCTCTATTTCACTGAAGGGTGGGGTCTCACTTGAAGGCGGCACAAGCAGAATTATCATTTCCTCATTTGCTTTAAAAACAAACACGTCAGTTCTGGTGTTTCTGCTAAAAAGAGAGCGGCTCGAGACGGCGGACGTTTGCATCCCCATTTCGGGAAGTACCTGGCCAGGGCTGGTGGGCCCCTGACTTCTGCTCAGACTCTTGCCCAACAAGCCTTACCAACTAAACTCCGGAGAGGCCGGCTGGGAAATCATTCATTCATTCAGCCGAGACTGTAGGAGCCCCTGTTGGGTGCCAGGCACTGTTCTACGTCCTAACGTGGGCCCACGAGGTGCAGAAAAAACAAAGATCCCCCCTCTTCCCGTAGTTTACATCCCAGCAGGGCTGGGCCGGGCTGCGGAGGGCAGACTGTAGCGACAATAGGCACCGTCCACAGCATGTGCCGCAGCCCAGGAAGTCCTGGAGAGAAGCAAGCAGGGGAGAGCGGAAGGGAACACGGGGCTGGGGACCAGGGACAGAATCCCAGGGAGCCATCAGGCTGCTCCCAGGACCCAGAGGAGAGATTTGGTGATGGCCAGAGCCCCCAGGAGAGGTGCCCAAGATATATTCTGAAGGTCAGGCCAGCAGCGCGTGCTGAGAGGATGGGATGGGTTGTGAAAGTCAGAACCGGCGAAGATGATCCCGAAGTGTTTTGAAGTCCTCGGGAATCGTGGCCGGTATGTTATGAGAGTGGTAGGAAGGAGTGACGGGTGTTTCTAGGCCACTGACCCAGGGGAGCAGGTAGAATATGTCCGAAGACGTGAGGTTCAAGGCTGGTGTTTAGGGAGGAAGGCGGGAGAATAGTCCAGAAATGCCAAGAGGATGTCCACCTCCGTCCTCCCAGGTCAGTGTTGTGGGTGCTGTGGGGACCCCACCACCAGAGACACCCACGGGGTAGGCCCTGCCCTGGGGTGGGGAGGCCGGTTCCTGTCGGCGTCTTTGAGGTGTCGGGGATCTCAACTGAGCCTACGTTCCAGAGGGCTCTGCGGGGGGATGCCAGGATCGGGAAGGTTGGGGAGGCGGTGGAGTGAAGGGGGACGGGCACAGCCTCCTAAGGGGAGGGGCAGGGCGGGGAGGGTGACCTGGGGGTCTGGGGGCTGCTGTGAACGCACAACAGTGTCCTCACTCGGGGGGGGGGGGGGTATCTGGATGAAGCAGGGATTCAAACTAGATGGGACTCCCGAGAGCAAGCAGAGGGACCTTGATGGACCGTGCTCCGTGTATCCCTAAAGCCTGTGTGGAGTTCCTCGGTGATGTTCCAGAACCCCTTGGAGGGGTGCTGTAGTAATTCCTACAGTCACCACACACACCGAGCGGTTAAATCACCGGCCAGCCATTCTCTCCCAGTCTGGAGGCCAGAGGTCCCAGAGGGACATGTCGGCAGGGAGGCGCTGACCCAGGCCCCCTCTCTCCCGTCTTCCGGTGGCTCCTGGCAGTCCTTGGCGTTGGTGGCTGGTGACGGCATCCCTCCAACCTCTGCCCGCGTCTTCCCATGGCCTCTCCCCGTGTGCGCAGGTCTCTGTGTCACCCCTTACCAGGGCCGCCTTCATCCACCATGCTCCCCGGAGAGCATCTATAAATACCCTGTTTCCAAATAAGGCCCATTCATGGGACCTGGGGGACAGGGCTTGGCCATATCTTTCCCGGAAGACACAATTCAACCCTCAACATGTGGGCTGTGTTTGCTCAAAATCAAACCCCTAGGCCCTCCCGACCCCCTACCTTAGGTCTAATACATTGGATCTCTCTAGGGTTGGGACTCAAATCTCCAAGCCTCCAGTTAGCATAGACACAAGTCTGGAGAAGGGCAGGGGCGATCCTGAAGGGCCTCGGGGCCGTGGGGCAGCAGCTCTGAGGTCCCCACATTCACCCCAAGGGGCTTCCTTCTCTCCTTAGCAACAGAAGAAGGTTCCGCCCCACCACCCACTCAGCCCAGCCCCGCCCAGCTTGGCTCAGCTTTGGGTCTGAGCGTGGGCCAGTCTGTTCGTCACACTGAGTGTGCCCTCCCCGCCTCCAGTGCCCTGACGCACTGGATGAATTTTTTTTTTTTAAAGATTTTTATTTATTCATTTAACAGAGAGAGAACACAAGCAGGCAGAGAGGCAGGCAGAGGCAGAGAGAGGAGCAGGGTCCCTGCCGAGCAAGGAGCCCGATGCGGGACTCGATCCCAGGACGCTGGGATCATGACCTGAGCCGAAGGCAGCTGCTCAACCAACTGAGCCACCCAGGCGTCCCACTGGATGAATTTTTAATTGAATGCCAGACCTCTCACTGTTGCTGGATTAAATGCATAAAGTAACCGGTCCGCAGATAAAGACCATGCCAGTCTTGTTCGAATAAAAAGTGAATGCCCCATTGCCTGGCGCTGTCGGAAGTGACTCTGGTCTGTGACTTTATGTAAATCAAGTTTCTATTATTGGCCCTCGAAATGGAAACCAAGGCAGCCCAGCTTTTTCTTTCAACTTGTATTAGTCCTTTCCCTCCCCGAAGGGAGCGAAGAGAAGTGTCATTGCGCTGAACCCCTTGAGCCTCTATTTCCCCCAGTGGAGGGAGATTCAGGCCCCAAGAGCGTCTGGTAAGTGAGGCGATGGCCCTTGGCCCTGGGTTGCGCCCACAAAATTACTGGTGGCCGCGTGCAAAATGGCGCCCGAGAGACCACGTTGGACGCTCCCGTGGGGCTTTATTTACCTCAAACCCAAGACTTTGCAGGAAAGCCTGTTTGGGGGGAGTTCTAAACTATGGGGGTTCTCATGCCACTGAGAAAGAGGCACAGATGAGAAAACATCTGTTGGGGTCCATGTAGCCCTGGGCAGGACTAGAAATCTGTTCTGGAAGGTTCCTGAAGGTTGTTAAGACCGCAGTTTCTCAACCTCGACACTCCTGACACCAGAACTGGACGGTTCCATTATGGGGGCTGTCCTGGGCGTTGTTGGAGGTTTTCGTGACCTTCCCGGCCTCCACCTACCAGAGGCCAGGAGCGCCCCCCCATTCTTGGCCACCAAAAACATCTCCAGACACAAAGGTCCCCTAGGAAGGCAAACCAAAACGGACCCAGGCTGAGAACCACTGGTCTAGAAAGAAATATGCTTTGTGGTCAGAGACCTTAGGATTCCCAGGAAAGGTCTCTGAAGGAGGCACATTCTAGTAGGTTCCAGTTCTCTGCTCAGTGAGCAGTTTTCTGATGGCAGCGTGGTTCCCAGAGCCAGTGTGCCCGCCCAGAGGGGCAACAGTGATGCACGAGGCTCGTGATATTTCGGTTTCATCAACGCTTTCCTCTACGCACCCCGCCCCCCGGGGCTGCCCCAACACACGCTTCTTGGACAGATACGGAATGCTCTGCGCAAGGCAGCCTCCGTCTCAGCGAGGACTGAGAGGCAGCTTTGTTTCCTCCCGCCCTCTGTCTGGAAGAATTCAGTATGGGCAGCAAGAGGGCCAGTGGGAAGCTCTTAGAAATGTCTTCTGCATCAAGTCAACTCCAGGATCTGCCTGCAAAACAGAGCAGTGGCTTCCAAGCAGAGAGGCGGTCTTGATGGGGGAATGCAGGGTGCCGCTGGAGAGCAGGTCTGGCCCTGTGCCCCCCAGGAGCTCCGGCATCTGGTTCCGTGCCCCTCATGGGCTGGCAGCATCCAGTCTCCTTCAAGGGCCTCCCTGCTCTCCGAAATCCTGCTTTCCCAAGTGGCCTTTCTCTCTGGCTCAGCTCGCCCCTATGGATCGGGATCCTACCTGCTACCCTCTCCTTCTGACTGTCCCTTTAAACCATATTTTGACGCCTCTAGGCACAGGGGCCTGGTCAGCTCCCCTGAATCCCAGGTCCCCCACTGGGTCTGGCAGGAGCAGGAGGCCTCTGATACCGGAGGGCACACAGGCATTGAGCGTGCAACCGAGAGTAAGGGCCTTCTCACGGACAAGCAGTAGATTTCTGGTCTCCTGTCCGGGCAAGAAGGACTCAGTGCCCGTCCCCTGCCACTCACAGTCAACCAACTCGTAGAATCTAGAAGTTGAATTCGTGTTGGCTCTCCTGACCTGTGTCCCAAACTTCTCCAAGCTTCCTGCTTATGTCCTAATTTCATTTTATTTTTGTAGGAAAATATTCTGGGCAAAAAGAGCCTAAAAGAGTCTACCCCAGAGGTAGACTTTGATCCAGGAGGGCTTTCTTTCCTTCTATCCTTCTTTCCTTCCTTCCCTCCCTCCTTCCCCCCTCCTTTCTTTCTATCCTCTCCTTCCTTCCTTCCTTTTTAGAATTGAGGTGAAATACACATAACACAGTTAACCATTTTAAAGTGCGTGATTCACTAGCATCTAGAACATTCACGATGTTGTACAGCCATCACCCCATCTAGTTCCAAAACATTTCCATCACCCCGAAAGGAAAGCCCCGGCCCACGAGCGGTCACTCCCCATCTGCCCCTCCCCCAGCCCCTGCCGACCGGGCAATCTGCTTTCTGTCTCGGGATTTTCCTGTTCTGGACATTTCACATGAATGGCATCGAAGATAGGCTGCCTTCTGTGTTTGACTTCTCTCCCTCGACCCGATGTTTCTAAGGCTCGTCCGTGCCGTAGCACAGATCAGAACTTCACTCCTTTTTACGGGTGAGGACTATTCCGTTGCGTGGCCAGACCCCGTTTCCCTTATCCGTTCATCCACGGATGGACGCTGGGCTACTTCGTCCTCTGGCTGTCGTGAATAGTGCTGCTGTGAGCCCATGTGTACGTAGCCATTAGAGGCTCTGTTTGCAGTCCTTTGGGTAGATATCTAGAAGTGGGACTTGCTAGGTCCTATGATAATTTTTTAACTTTTTGAGGAACCGCAAAAGGGTGCTTGATCAATGTTGGTTTCCTTCTTCTCCCTCGGACCCTTTCACCTGCCAGAAGTCACCCGTGAGACGTTTATTGCCTACAAAGTCCTGGAGGTTTTCCCCAGAGGCCGCAGGGTGGTCATAACGTGCCACTCACCCCAGGCACCCCCGCCCGTCACCTACTCCCTCTGGGGGAGCCAGGGCACCGAGGTCGCCAAGAAGGTGGTGAAGACCGCGGACCCGGCCTCCTTCGGCATCAACGTCACGCTCAAGTCCAGGCCGGACCTGCTCACTTACTCCTGCCACGCGGCCTCCGCCCGGGGCGCGCACTCAGCCAGCACCGAGCTGCGGATGTTCTGGGAGCTGTGGGCCAGTGAGTGCGCGCTGGGGGCTGAGGGTGGGGCGGGTTGGCCTGGAAGGCAGGAGGTGGGGACAGGACAGGTGACTCAAGTCCAAGGCCACTCTGGGGCCCTTAGGCCTGCGCCCAGAACAGGGTAGCTCCTGGCTGGGCCCCAGGGCACCATCTCCCGGCGGAGACCCTTGGGGCGGGGGAGGGGGAAGTGACCAGAGCCTGGGCCCCATCACTTGAGCTCTGGCCTCATGCTGATAAAGTAGGCACGTTTGTGCATTATCTAGTTCAATCTTCACAGCAACCGGAGGGTGGGGTTTGTGGTCCCCAGCCTATATAAGGCCCTTGATGATTAAGAATGTCGCCCCGGGCCAGTGGCAAGGGCTGGTTTCAAATGCCACTCTGTTCAGCTCCAAAACCTGTAATCTTCCCACTTCTTCCCCTGATCTTAATTCAGGTGTCCTTCCTGGTGGGAGGCACAGGGCCTAATTGGTAGGGAAGGGGGGCGGGGACTGGAGGGTGTCGCGCAGGCCAGTGGTGGGCCCCTGGCCCCCTGGCCCCGCCCCTCCGAGGAGCCAGCCTAGTGAAGGAGGACCCAGGGCCCGGATCCTTATGGTCAGGGTTCAAGTGTAGACATTTAAGAAGCGGTGGGTCTTGGGAAAGTCACTCAACTTCTGCTGGCCTGGTTGCTTCATCTGCAAAACAAAAGTAATAGTTCCTAGCCCAGGAGGGCAGAAAGGATTCAGCGGAAGCTTCTAGTAGGTGGTCGATATGCCACAAGGGGTGGTGGTTGTTACTCATTTGTAAGGCTATTTATAGCATTACGCTGAAGGCCTGAGGGGGATTCTAGAATCTATACTCTTGTAAGTGACAGTTCTTGTTCAGAAGGAACTATTCCAGTAAAAGAGCCAAGACTGAAAAAATATAAATAGGGTTGCCAGATAAATTTTGCACAGTTCAGAGTTAGTTATACTAACAAATTATTCATTATTCACCTGAAATTCAAATTTAACTAGGCATCCTGTATGTATTTTTAGTTGGTAAGTCCGACAACCCAGAATATACAAAATGCAAAATTATGCACTGCAAGTAGGGTAGAAGCTCAGACACGAGATGGAGGAAATAATCCGGAAGGCTGCCTGGAGGAGGGAGCAATAACACTCAGGCCCCCAGGCTCAGTAGGCATTTTGTAACAGGGGAATTTGCTGGGGAGAGACTGTGAAAGTCACCCAGCCACGCCTATGCTAACGTCTTCCACCCTGCCAGAGCCCCTGTCCCAGCTGCGGGCTGACTTCACCTTGCTGGACAGAGGATCTGGCCCCAGGGTAGAGATTTCCTGCCGGGTGTCCTCAGGCAGCCCACCCATCACCTACAGCTTGGTCGGGAAGGACGGGTCCGTGCACACGCAGCAGAGACCGGACTACGGTCAGCCAGCCAAGTTCACCTTCGCCCTTACCGACACGTCCACCAGGCTCCAATGCCAGGCTGAAAATGACATCAGTGTCCAGTCCAGCCCCTTCAAGCTGGTGCCCCCCGGTGAGAGGGCCCCTCGGTTCCCAGACGGGCCGCTGGCGCTTCCGGGTAGGGCAGTGGGCGGCGGAAGAGCTCCACCTTGCCACGGCCAAGTGCAGGGAAGGGCGCTCTGAAGGAAGGCTGGCTCAGCTACCCCCTCCCTCACAGGACAGCTGCCCCAGGGGGCCATCGTTGTGCTGGCGGGCAGCCTCGTCTCCATTGCAGCTGTCACCTCTTGGTTGCTGGGCCGGGCCTGGTGGACCAGGTAGGAAATGGATGCGGGATGTGTGGGACAGTGAGGAAGCCTGGTGGCCTGTGTGGGCCACCGGGAGCCCGGCTGGAGGCAGCGGGTGGGTGGGTTTGTAGGGCAGGGCCGCTGCCAGAGCAAACGAAGGGCCATGAGGTTCCTGTGTGACTTGAAAAAGTTCATGGTGCCAAGTGCCTGCTGAGGGCTTGCACATCCCTAGCTTTGGGTGACCCTGAGCAACACTCCCAGCAGCCCTGGGATGGAACCACCTGGCCTCTGGGTGGGGCATTCGCCTGTCTTCCTGATGGGTCTGAGGAGGGATGCCAGGCATGGCGACGATGTCGTCAGGGACCAGGGCGGTTCACGGGCTGCTGCTCTCCATGGCAACCACATAGGAGGGTGACATAAGCCTCCCGGCTAGTGACAAGAGGCAAGGCCGGACCTCCTGGGGTCCCCTTTCCAAGGCTCTCACTTCACCGACTTGTAACGTGACCGGGGTCTTTGTGTCGTCTGTCCCCCCTCCAGCCATCACCTGTGCCCTGTGAACTTCTCACCTCCCTGGGCCTCTAAGATACTTCCATCTCCTGGTTGCCTTCCTCCCTCCCTGGCCAGGCTTCTCAGTGGCCATTGTCTGTCCTTGGTCCTCCCCTCATCTCACCTCTGGGTCCCTCCTTCCCGACTCTGTCCCTTCCAGAGGCCAGACTCATGGGAGAGCTGTGCCACCTCTCTGAGCCTCTGTGTTCCCATCTATAAAATGGGACATAGAGACCGGGCTGTCCCTCGCCATGTGACCAGGGGCCAGTGCTGTCTTCTTGGTGATTCAGTTCCCTCCCCCCTCATTTAGTGGGGTGACTAAGCCTTACACTCCTTCTGCTGCTCAGGTCGCTGATGCACTCGACACCATAAAACTCCCAGAGGCCTTGCGAGGGGGTGGCTGAGAGGTGGTTTTGCCTAACCTGAAATCTTAACTCCTTTGTCATCAAGGTTGTGACCACAAGAGGCAAGCTTGACGGAGTCCCCTCAGGAGGGCCCTGGTCTTTGTCCACAATGGAAGGACCCACCACTTGAATGAAGAAAAAGCCGGCCAGCCCGGATTCTTGGAGCGGGTGCTCTTCCACAGACACACACAGTGTTAGGCTGAGGATTTTAGGGTGGGGGGGGCTGTGATGGAAGGGCAGGTCCATAGGAAGGGGGGGCTCTGTGTGGTCCCTCTCCTCACCCCTCAGATGCTTGTCACCATCCATGAAGATCTGGGGAGAAAGTGGGGTACATTGGGAAAAGGCCCAGCTGCACCAACCCACCTCCCGACAGCTGTTCCCTCTTCCCTGGAGTGGCACCCCATCTCCCAGTGGCCTAGTCGTCTGGCCCCGCCTCCTCACCTGGGAGGACTCTGAGCCCTCCCCGGTCAGCTCCCCAGCATTAATCCTCGCCTGCAACTAGCAAAAAGCTTCTGGAGTTTCTCCGCGCCCGCCCATTGGCTTGTGGCCCCCTAGGGACCGCAGCCCTCAACCGACTCCCACTCATCCTTTCCTATTCAGATGCTCTAAACCATTCGGGGGTGGGTTGGGGAAGGGGAATTGGATTAAACCCTGTCCTCTGCCTGTCACCCTGGAAACTTCGTTTCTGTCTGCACACCGTCTTGGGCATGGAAGTCTGCAGTCATACACACTTGGGACCTGGTCCAGCCGGGCAAGATGTGGCGGGGGCGGGGTTGAGGGGGCGGCTCGACGCCACCGCAGGCTCAGCTCCAGAGAGGAGCAAAGAGTGACAGGCCAGTCAGGGAGTGCGTCCAGGCTGTGGCCTGGGGTTTTGAATGGAATGAGGAGAGAAGAGAGGGTGCTTAGGAGCCTGGGTCCTGGGCAGGTGAGGCCCAGACAGGCCTCGGGAGGGCTTCCGGGAGAAGAAGGCGGGACGGCAGGGGCAAAGTGTGGGTGGGTCAGAGGGGCGGGCCCTCCGTGCCTCCCTCTCTTCCCGAGCACTCTGTGGCCCCTTTCTGGGAGCAGGGGAACGGGGCCCCAGTCACGAGGTGGGCTAGACGGCTGTCCGCCTCCGGAACGCAGGCCCCTCCCGCACTACTCGCCACTGGCGGCGAGCGCACTTTGCCCTCGGTCCCTGGGGCCGCGCTGGCCACGCCCCGGGGGCGTGGCCGGGGCGGGGCGGTGGCTGGGTCCTTGGCGGTCCGCGGCGGCGGCGGCGGCGGCGGCGGCGGTGGCGGCGGGGCGACGGCGACATGGAGAGCGGGGCCTACGGCGCGGCCAAGGCGGGCGGCTCTTTCGACCTGCGGCGCTTCCTGACGCAGCCGCAGGTGGTGACGCGCGTCGTGTGCCTGGTGAGCCGGCGGGGGCGCCGGGCCGGGGGACCGGACTGAGCCGCCGGGCCCGGGCGGGTTTGGAGGGGGGAGTTGCCTCGAGCGTGCGAGCGCGACAGGTGGCGGCGGCCGAAGCCGGGAGGGTGCGGGTGGCGCGCGTGGGGCCGGCGAGAGGGCCCGGGCCCCGTCGGTTCCCACCCACGAGCCCCAGCTTCCCCCACCTTCTCCTGGCCCCCGCTGCCCCCCACCGGCTGGGCCCGGACGCGGGGTGGCCCGGAGGCGCCGCGGGGAGCAGGCCTGTCGCCCTGTTGGCGGTGGGAGGAGCTTGGGGCAGCTCCAGGACAGGTGGCCGGCGTGCTAGGACTCCGTGCTGGGGGAATTCGCTGGGAAGGGGCTTTCCCAAGCCACGTGGGGTACGGGGGCCGTCTGGCTCCCTGAAACAGCGTCCCCTTCCACTCCGGAGCAGGCCGCGGGTCGGCTTCCCCTCCCAAGATCAGGTGACCCCAGGATGTACCTTCCCTATGAAGTAGGGGAGCCCTCCAGCACCGGGGTGGCCGGGTGAGGAAGGGGGTTGGGGGGAGGTCACAAGCTCTTGGACAAGCAGCGCCCAAAATTGGACAAGGTGTTAGAGGGTGAGCAGGCAAAATCTTGCCATTTGCAACGTGGGCTGGGACTGAAATGCCCACGCCATGCCTTCCTGGGACTGGAACCTTCTGAGGGGCCCTAGCGGCACCCATGCCCTCTCCCTGCCCGATGGTGGGGTCTGTTCCAAGGGGCAGATGCCCCGTGTGTCGGGATGGCTGTGCCAGGAGTGGGGCCTGGCACATGGCTCCCAGCATCCCAGAGTTCAGGCTTCATCTCCAGTGGGGGTGGGGCTTGTGCCAGCCGGCTCCAGAGCCTACCTACCGGGCCTTGCTGGCCGGGCTGGGGCAGGGGAGAGGCCTGGGCCCCTCCCAGAGCGCGCTAGGTGTCCAGACCGTCCTGCATCCTTGCGTCTGCTGACATGGGGTGGTGGCCTTGGAGTTCAGGGAGGAGATGAGGTGCCTTGAGGCTGTTCCCAAGAGCCCGGGACCCCTCCCAGAGTTCTAGCTGGCACGCCCCCTGGCCCACAGAACCAGGACCCGCAGGGTTCCGAGTGTAGAATTGTGTCCACAGGGCCTGCGGGTCAGACCGGCCTGGGGTGCCCTATGCAGACAGGACTCGCTCCCGGACAGGAAGCAGGCTGGGGTTCCCTCGAAGGGGAGAGTCACGACACCACAGAGGCCAGCAGTCCTTGCAGGAAAACTGTTGGCCCAACTGGGGGGCCAGGCTGGACCAGGAAAGAGTTGGAGGGGGCAGCAAGAAGTGGGAGTCTGGGGGCACGGGCTTCCGCTCAGAGCACACTGGAGGGCCTTTCCAGAGATTCGGGGCGGGGTGGGGGGTAGTTCTCCCTCACCGAGGTGTCCGGGCAGAGGTTGGGCTAGACAGGTGATTCAGGCAGAAGATGATTTGGGGGTGAGACTCCAAGCGTGGGTTTCTGTGACTTTGTGGCCCATCTCCTCCTGAACCACGGTGACCCCTCCTGGCAGACAGCTGGGGCCGGGCAGTCCCCTCTCAGGAGATCCCCGTCCATTCCCCACCAGCCCCCAGTCCAGGAATCCCCAGCCCTGCCTGCCGATGGCGGATGTGCGGGTATCTGCCGGTGGCCTGGGGGAAGGGAGTAAGGAGAAGTGGGGATTGTGCACCGAGAGGCGACTTGCTTATCGGCTCACGCCCCAAGTTCAGAAGGGGCCACGGCGCCTGACTCCCCCTTCCTGGAGGGGAATGGCAGCCGTGGGAAAGCCCAGGGTCCCCGTCATGTGTGCTCCCCTGCGGGTTATCTGGCGAACACTCAGCCCGTCCCCGCCTGTCCACTCAGGTCTTTGCCTTGATCGTGTTCTCGTGCATTTTCGGCGAGGGATACAGCAATACCCATCAGTCCAGGCAGAAATACTGCATTTTCAACCACAACGAGGACGCGTGCGGCTACGGCAGCGCCATCGGGGTGCTGGCCTTCCTGGCCTCGGCCTTCTTCCTGGTGATTGATGCCTATTTCCCCCAGATCAGCAACGTCACTGACCGCAAATACCTGGTCATCGGCGACCTGCTCTTCTCAGGTACCTGCTAGCAGCGCCCCCATTCCATTTGGGGAGGTGAATAGGAGCAGGCAGTGTTCCCCAAAGCCCTGGGGCTCTGGGATTGCGGGGCCTCGGCAAACCACCTGGGGTGGAGGTTCGGGAGTGGCCCGGGGTCCCCGGCCGACTCGAGGACACAGGCTGTTGCACAGGGATCTCTGTCGGTCTGCCGAGGGCCCCTGGCGTCGAGTGGTGGTCACGGGCTCTGGAGCCAGGCTTCCCGGTCCCCACCCTGGCTTCCGCATCGCCTTTACACGCCTAGAAGCTTCTGGGAGATCCTTGCCCAGGGCCTCCCCTGTACCCCCACCGCAGGGGCCCCTCCTGGGTCGCTGAACAGCCCCTGCGTCCTCCATGGAGCTGACCTTGCCCTCCCGGCCTTCTTCCCAGCTCTCTGGACCTTCCTGTGGTTCGTTGGCTTCTGCTTCCTTACCAACCAGTGGGCGGCCACCAACAAGGAAGACGTGCTGGTGGGGGCCGACTCGGCCCGGGCGGCCATCACCTTCAGCTTCTTCTCCATCTTCTCCTGGGTAGGTGGGCCGGGGCGGACGAGGGCGGCAGTACCTTTGGAGAAGGGTGGTGGAAGGCTGAGGAACCCGAAACTCGGGGCTCCCTGCAGGGTGCGCTGGCCTCCCTGGCCTACCAGCGCTACAAGGCCGGAGTGGACGACTTCGTCCAGAACTACGTGGACCCCACTCCGGACCCCAGCACGGCTTACGCCTCCTACCCCGGAGCGCCTGTAGACGACTACCAGCAGCCGCCCGTCACCCAGAACGCCGAGGCCACCGAGGGCTACCAGCCACCCCCCGTGTACTGAGCTGCAGCCGGGGATGGTGAGGGAGGCAGAGAGGGTGCTTGGGCCCCCCCCCCCCGTTCTGGACTCCTCCCATGAGCCTTGCCTCCTGGAGCTGAGGCCCTCTCCTCCTGTCCGGTGTGCCCGTGGGAGCCGCCGCTCAGCCTGAGAGCCCCTGCTTCCCCCCTGCCCGGCTGCTGGTGCAGAGTCCCAACCCCAAGTGCCCCTGCCCTAAGGGCTTCACCCACCACTCCGCAAGGGCATTTTTTAGAAAAGGTTTTTAGCCGAATGTGTTTTGTTACTGCTTTTCGTGACCCCCACCCCCCACCTGAAATAGCTAGATGGGCCCGACATGCTGTTGAAACAAGTGCCTTAGCTTCTCCCCAGCCCGGGGGGCCAGGCTCAGGGCCAGGCCGTGGCGGCCACATTTACTTGGGATTCTGTGCCAAAGATGGGGCTGCGAGCCTTCCACGGCTCGGCTGCTGGTGCTGGGCCAGGGCCCATTCCTGCTCACTCAGGTTTGTTTCCCACGTCCTGGTGCTGTCGTGCCCGCAGCCCCCCACCTGCTCTGGGAGCCGGCAGCCGCGGGCTCACCGCTGTCGTATCTGCTCGCTCTTGGATCTCGGGTCCCTACCCTGTGCCCGGACCTCTGGCCTGCTCACCGCAGGGGGCGCGGGCTCCCTTCTTGTTCCCACCCCTTAGCAACAGGGAGGGGCTTTGCCTGACCGGAAACACCCAGCTTTATGTAAATATTCTGCAACTATTAGGTGTGGGGTGCACCCACGGGGCCTCCCCGCGCCCCGCCCCGGGCTGTTCTGAATGTATTAAGAAGCCTTGGGGTAAGATGCACAGAGCCTTGGTTCTAGTAGACGGATTCCACGACAGAATAAATGTTTCTCTCGTTCATAAGCTCTATTGTCATTCGTTGGGCCTCAGCCTCGGAGTCAAAGAGAAATTCCACTGTGGGGTGCACCCTGGGAGGGGGGTGCTTTATGAACTTGCATTTTGAATAGTCACAGCCGTCTGCCCCGCGGGTGTGCCTAGCGCGCCTGCGCACACCCTCCCTTGTCTGGGGTCCCATGTCTCTCGCTGCCGTCCATCAGCATCTTAAAATAGCAACTGTGCTCAGCTCGTAAACAAGACAGTTTCTCTGGACTGCCTTGCCAAGGCCCTGCTGTGCCCCCTTGCTGGAGTTGGGGTGGGGGCACCTGGGAGCTGCCCCGCTGAATGCCCCCTCCCTGGTAACCCTTTCCTTCCCAACCGCTCCTAGCAGAGTGAAGAGCACCCTGGCAAGGCCCAGGCCTCCACTTCCTGCAGCCAGCCTTTAGCACCTCTGGAACCCATCCTGGGACGGTCCGCCCCGAGAGGCCAGGGTCCCTGAAGCACCTCATTCCCCTTTTGGAGTGGTGACAGCAGGGACTGTCAAAAGTGGGCTGTTAGTTTGAGAATCCTGAGTAGCAATTAATGTGGCTTTGTGAATGCCTCACTGTGGCTCAGGGCCGGTCACTAGCAAGCTGGGGTAGAACAAAGGGGAGGAGCAAGCCAGGCGAGGAGGCCACCCCAGAACCCTGATCCCGTCCACACCGGGTTGGGGAAGGGGGCTCGCCCACCCCAGCAGATTCTTGCGGCTGTGCAAGCCGCTGACAGCCCATTTTACACGGTACAGCTGAGCTCGTCTTCTGGGCTCCTGAGCTATCAAGTATCTGTTTCACAAACAAAACCTGACCCCACAGCCCCAGCTGGCGGTCCTGACCATAGCCTTGCCTTTCCCCTCCGGGCCCCAGGCTTCTCCGTCCACACATTTTGTCCTGAAACCCATCCAGACAGAAGAGCAAGTACGTGATCCTCCCAGGCCGTGCTTCGTGGTCGCTCCTCAGCACTTTCTAGTGCTCTCTGGTAGCACTGGAGAAGGACCTGGGAAGAAATCCCCACCCATGTCACATCAGAGCTGTCTCCGGGGAGACCCAGGGCGTCCCAGGCTGTTAAAGACAAATGTGCTTCCAGGGTGCCCGGGTGGCTCTGTTAGTTAAGCGTCTGCCTTTGGCTCAGGTCATGATCTCAGTGTCCTGGGATTGGGCTCCCTGCTCAGTGGGGAATCTGCTTGTCCCTCTCCCTTTGGCCCTCCTACTACTTGCGCTCTCTCTCAAAAATAACATCTTAAAAAAAAAAAAAAAAGACACATGTGCTTTCACCAGCCAGTAAATTTTAATATTAGTTATTAATTCACGTGCTACAACAGAGTCATAGACCCTAACCCTAGCCACCTCTGCCCCTGACACCCCCCCCCCAACTTTAAAAGATAAGCCCCTGGGACTTGAGGCCCAGCAGGGTAAGGGTCTCCCGTGTGAGGGAGGCTGTAATTCCGGAGAAAATGATCACGGGGGCGTAGGACGCAGGAGGACCCAAGTCCAGCCACTCTTGGAGGCCGGCAGTCAGTCCTGAGCAGAGACAGAAACCTTCGCGTGGGGCGAGGCTTGGTCTGAGCGGGAGGTACTGGCGCTCGGACTTCCCAGTGAGAAGAGAAACTCAACAGCGAAAGCCACAAGGGGGAAGAAGCCTTGGGCGCCGACGTCGCCACAGTGTGCGGTTCCGCCCCTCACCCCCCACGAGGGTGGGGGTGTGGGGGTGACTGCGGTGGCCGGACCCTGAGCTCATGAGTGGACCAGCAGCCGGGAAGGGAACCAGGGAAGGGGGAAACGGGACGCGGCGACCACCAGCCCCGGACCCACACCCCACACCCTGGGAGGCAGAAAGTCCCATCTTGGCCCCACCGCCCCACTTCCTCCTCCGGAAGGGTTGGCGGGGTGGCGGGGGGGGGGGGGGGGGGGGGGGGGGGGGGGGGGGGGGGGGGCGCGGCCCGCAGGGGGCCGGCGTCCCGCTGGGCGGCCAGCAGGGGGCGGCCGCGGGACAGCGAGCCTCAGTTGGCAGGGCTGCACTGCAGGACCTGATGATGGGGAGCAAAGAGCTTCCGCGCTCCCGCCACCTCTCCGGGCTTTCCTGGCACCGGCACGGGGCAGTTCTCCTTGTTCTCCTTGCTGTCCGGCGCGGCGGGCAGACCCGAGGTCTTCTTGAAGTAGCAGAGGCGGCACACGGAGTGGTATTTTTCTGCTCCTCCGATCACCTCGACCTGGCCACAGGACGCAAAGGGCCCGGACTGAGGGGGGGCACCGCGGCTTTGGGCCTCACCCCACCCCCCGGCCCGGAGCAGGCAGGTGGGGGCTACCTCTTTCTCCGAGCCTAGCCGCTTGGTGTAGGCAGCCTCCCGGAAGCACTCCATGCACACCGCAGTCAGCTTCACCACGCTCTCCGCCAGGGGCACCAGGTTCAGGATGGTCCCGAAGGCCTACGCTCCCGGCCAAAGATAGCAGGTGAGCACATCTACCTGGCCAGGTGGGTTGCTCCTTGAAACCCTTGCATGGACCACCCCCTCCCCTCCCTCCCACCCCCTCCCCTTCCCTAAGTAGTCACAGAGAAAACGGACGTTACCCCTCCAGGGGCAAGCCAGGGAGCCGGGTGTGGCTCACCTGAGTGCCCGGGCTAGGGCACCAACAGGTTCAAAGTGCCCTCACGTGCCAAGCCCCGGTCATCCGGGTAGCACTGCATTGAGAGAAGAGGCTGGCAGGGCGGCGCCTGTTCCTGCCCAGGCCGCTCCCTCCCTCCAGATCCCCTCCAAGGCCTGGATCAGGTCCCTCACCTTCCTCTGGAAGGTCCCATCCAGTGCGGCCACGATCACAGTCTTCCCGGCGTTGGCCATAGTCTCGCTGAACTCCACGATGTCTGGGAACTGGAAGGGGGCAGGAGTGGGGGGGACATCAGGCCCTCGGTGATGTCCCCTCTGGGCCAGGGCAGGGGGTGGGGGGTCCAGGGCTCCGCCAGCCCCTTACGGAGCGGGAGGACACAGCAGGCCCTGCCTTTACTTGGTCAACCAGCTGTCATTCTAAGCGGCCCGGGGTGGGGCTGCTATTTCTGCAGCTCCTTGGTGACCTTTCCCTGCTCAGTCACACTGCCTCCAGTGGGCCGTGTCTGTCCATCCGGATTGGTCTCCACGTTGTGTGAACAGGCACGTTCTCGTCTTGGGGCAGCGGGTCTCTCCCCAAGCCGTTCAGGCGTGGCCTGGCCCACTGATGGGAGGTGTGAGGTTACCGAGACCTGGACAGTTAGCCAGACAAGGTCTTCGAAGGTGGCTATAGGAAAACCAAGTGCAATTTGAGGAGGGCTCAGCTGAAGCCAAATCGGGCTACCCTCTGCAGGCCCGGCCCGGCCCAAGCCACCGAGGCCCCTCCCACCCCACCCACCCCGACTGGGGCGAGCTCGGTCTGGCTTTGCCGGTCCCAGAAATGCAGCTCCCAGCCCACAAGAGGCTCTCGGCCAGGAAGCACCCCCTTCCCTAAGTAGTCACAGAGAAAACGGACGTTACCAAATAATCCTGGGGGGGAGGGGCAGGGGCAAAACCACCTGGAGATGAGCCTCCCTGAGCCTCCCCCGCCACATGGAGGGATGATATCAGGACACTCGTCCTTCCGCACCCAGGTCTGGGGGCCCTGGGGAGGCCCCAGCTCCCCTCCTGCCCACCTCGCCGACATTCAAAGAGCTTATATCGTCCCCTGTTCACATGCCGCCGCCGTGGGAAGGGGTTCCCCGGCACGGGTTCCCGAGGCCTCCGAGGTAAGGATGGCGCTGGGCACATGGCCAAGCACACACCGGGAAGCTCGTCACTGACGTTTATTTTTATTGCTATGTCGTTTTTCCATTATGTTCTGGGTTGACCCGTGTCCCCTCCCCCCCCTTCGAATTCAGGTTGAAACCCTAACCCCCAGTACCTCACAACATGACCTCATTTGGAGGTAGGGTCTTTGCAAATGCTACCCCATTAAAGGAGGGTCAGCAGGGTGAGCCCCAATTTCATGTGACTTGTGTCCTTACGAGAAGAGGGCATCTGGATAGAGACACAGAGGGAGGCCGGCCATCTACAAACCAAGGGGCGGGGCCTGGAATGTTCCCCGTCCCAGCCCTCCCAGGGAAGTGAGCCTGTGCACAGGCTGATTTCGGGTCCAGCCTCGGGGATTGGGAAAGAATCGATAACTGCTGCGATTGGGAAAGAATCAATTCCTGCTGCGTAAGCTGCCTGGTCTGTGCTACGTCACTGCAGTCCTCGGCAAATAACACAGTTTAGGCTTAAAACAGAACTTCAGGGGAGCACCTGGGGGGCACGGTCGGTGAAGCGTCTGCCTTCGGCTCAGGTCATGATCTCAGGGTCAGGGGACCGAGTCCCCATGAGGCTCCCTGCTCTGCAGGGAGTCTGCTTCTCCCTTTCCCGCTCCCCCTCCCCCTGCTTGTGTTCTCTCTCTCTCTCTCTGTGTGTCAAATAAATACATAAAATCTTAAAATAAAATAAAACAAAATAAACTAGAACTTCAGGGCACCCAGCTGGCTCAGTCAGAAGAGTGTACAACTCTTGATCTCAGGGTCGTGAGTTTGAGCCCTGCCTTGGGTATGGAGATTATTTAAATAAATAAAAACTTTAAAAAATAAATTAAAAAAAATAAAATAGAACTTCCAAGCCCTTAGCAAATTTCAGGTTTTCTTGGTGGACACAAATGGTCACAGCAGCGATCCAGGAAGGAAAGTGCCAGCAGAGGGTTCTTGCTGGTGGCAGATTGGCTGTGGGCATCCAGCCGCCCGTCCGACGCCTGCGGGCGGCCAGCGGCAAGCCGCTTCCTCAAGGAGCTTCGGTGGAGGGGAAAGAACGCAGAGCGGAGATTAGGAAGCCTCGGAAGGGATTTGCACCTGCGTCATCTTCCTGCCAAGAGCCAGCTGGCTCGTGATCGCACCCGAGTGACCCTGGGCTCTGCCCTGGCGGGGCCCTCGCTTCCTGACGGCCACACCAGCCTCACGGGGGCAAAGGCCGCAAAGGACAGGACAAACTGAAAAAAACTAAAACACTCAACTGTGGGTGGTAAAACACTAAATGCACCACCGACTGAACTCAGCGGCAAACAGGGAAGACCTAGTTACAGCACGTGCCACTTCACGTGCACTGGAGGAAAGACAGACCGAGAAGAAAAAGGGGGGAAGCCCTTGCAAGGCAGTTTACAAAAGGAGAAACACGAGTAGCCGATAAACACAGAGACAGCTGTCAGGCAGCAGCGACGAAAGAGAAATGCAGTGGGGCAGGGTGTATGGGCGTGTGTGCCCGTGTGCACGCGTGTGTGCCCGTGTGCACGCTCCGCCACCTGCCCTTCATGCCTCTCTCCTGGGGATTTCTGCACAGGCCCCGCGGTCACACTGCCCTCTGCACCTGCTGTCCCAGCAGGGCCCAGCCTGCCCGGAGCCACCCGCGCTTCCCTCCTGCCCGAGACACACCCTGCCGGCCAGCAGGCCCCTCCCCGGCTCCCCCGCAGGCCCCTTTCTGACCACCCCACCTTAGCTCAGTCCCCCTGACGGTGCCTGCCTTTCCCTCCAGTTGTCTCCACCTGACTTACGACATCATTCTCTCCCTGGACGAGAGTGTGGGCTCAGGGATGGAGACTCTGGCTGAATCGCCAGTACCAAGAACACGGCTGGCATGGGGCACGGGCCCGGAAAGTACCGATGAATGAATGAATGGATGGATGGATGGATGGATGGATGGATGGAGGCATTAATGGGACTGGCCCTTTGACCAGCAATTCCACTTCGCAGATAAATCCCAATACACCAGACGGCAGCCTAAGACTCCATCACAGCCTTTAAATGGTACATGCCGGGGGCCCGCATAGGTAAGATACAGTACGTTTGTAAGCATTCGGAAGGACAGGTACATCCTTGTAGGCGGGGACATTTGCTGACACGGGTAGATAGCCACATAGTGTGATAGGAGCCCCTTCTCTTTAAAAATATATGCCTACAGAATGGATAAAGGAGATGTGGATGTATACACAGGGGAATACCATGCAGCCATCAAAAAAAAAAAAAAAAAAAAACCAAAATCTTGCCATTTGCAACGATGTGGGTGGAACTGGAGGGTCTTATGCTCAGAGAAATAAGTCATTCAGAGAAAGACAATTATCAGATGATCTCATTGATAGGAGGAATTTGGGAAATAAGACAGAGGATCATAGGAAAAGGGAGGGAAAAACGGAACAGGACGAAACCATAGAGGGAGATAAACCATAAGAGCCTTAATCTCAGAAAACAGGGTTGCTGCAGGGCAGGGGGGTGGGAGGGATGGGGCTGCTGGGTGATGGACGCTGGGGAGGGTATGTGCTATGGTGAGTGCTGGGAATTGTGGAAAACCGATGAATCACAGACCTGTACCCCTGAAATGAATAATATGTTATACGTCAATAAAAAAAATATATAAGCCTATAAAGACTAGACAGACATAGAACCAACACGTAATGGGTTTTTGGTTTGTTTTTCTGGGTTGTGAAAAGAGAAGAGCAGCCCCCGCGGCAGAAACTGGCCTGGCCCCCACAGCCAGGCCCGGGGTCATCACGTGGAACGTAATCAATTTCAGAGCCTGAGCGTCAGGCCAGGCTCCTCCACGACTGTAGTGGGTCAAGGTGAAAATAAGAGCCTCCGCAGTCCTGTCTGATCACAGACGGACGTGAACATCTAGGCTACGGGGGGCCACACATTCCCCTGTCCTGGCCGATAGGAATGACCACGGCTGCCTCACCAACTCGGTTTCAGCCTCTTTGTCCCCCTCCCCAGAGAAAAGGTTTAGGATGCCAGGCAGGATCACCTCCCTTCCTGACGGCACTGGATCAGGGGCTAAGGACCTAAAACCCTCCCCAGAATGAGCCCCATAAGCCCCAATCCTTTTTTTTTTTTTAAGATTTTATTTATCTATTTGACAGAGAGAGAGAGAGAGATCACAAGTAGGCAGAGAGGCAGGCAGAGAGAGAGGCTTCCCGCTGAGCAGAGAGCCCAATGTGGGGCTCGATCCCAGGACCCTGAGATCATGACCTGAGCTGAAGGCAGAGGCTTTAACCCACTGAGCCACCCGGGCGCCCCCATAAGCCCCAATCCTAATAAGCAAGCCCTCCCCAGGCCCTCGGTGAGAACCCACAGGTCCCACGGTGTGGGTTCTCCCTGCAGTCGTGACAAACCACCGACCAGACACACACTCACAAGAATTTCAGGGCATAGAGGTGGAGTAAAGTCAGTAAAGGAGACCATACGCCCAAATGCCAGTGATCAGAAGGGCAGCAGAGGCGACGCCTGCAACGTCTGGGTTTATGCCCTCCCGTGCCAGGGACACTCCACGTTTTCCCGATTCCGTTCTCTGGATACACCCATCCGGGCCATCGGAGAAGCTGGCTCGCCAGGCCTCCCCATCACTGACTCAGAATACAGTTCTAGCGTATTCACTGAGCTCTCGGGCTTGTTTGTTACGCCAGCTCCCATCACCCTCGCAAGTGTCCCCGGGGGGAGGTGAAGGCACCCGGGCCGCTCCCGAGGGCTGGAGTGAGAGCCCCACGGGGAGCCGTACTTGTTGGGAGCAACAAAACCTCCTGAAGCACAGGAGGGAAAGCCCAGACCACGAAGGACAGCCCGCAGACTCAGCCAGAGCTCGCGCCTCAAGAAAGGAAAAGACGGAGCCGGAAAAGCCCTTTGACCCAAGATTTTCCCGAGAGGCGAGGCGAGCAGCAGCGAAAACAAACGGTACATCTGGAAACAGAAACAAGGATATGTGACTTGGAGCAGGAGTTAGGCAAAAAGGACTACCGGAAATCCCCAATGAAAATTAGTCTTTGAAACCACACGCTTTGCAAGATGTTCCCGGAACACCTACCAGAGGGTGAGAAGAGAGATTTGGAGTTATAATGGCTCCATCCTCCCCGCCAGGCATGAAGGCAGCAGCGCTCAAATGCAAAAGGCACACCAGTCACCAAACTAAACACAAAACCGCCTGGGACACGCTTTTCCGAGAGCAAATGTGTCACCCAGTCACCTGCTCGGGAAGGCAGCCACAGACGGACAGCGGCCTTCTCTGTAGCGGCAGGAAGGGGTGCTGCTTTTCCAAAGCCATAGGGAAAAACCATCGTCAAGCTACCCTTTGCCACCCCACCTGCTGTACAGAACAAAATAAAGACATTCCTACCAAGACTCGGAAAGCTTCCCACCAAAATGTCCTGGGCTGCAAGAGCTACTACAGGACGTGCTCGGAAAGAAAAACAAGTCCATAACAAGCCAGAAGCACAGTGAGGCAAACAGAACGTTGCTTACATACTAGCATTGAGAAATTGGCTTGAACTGATGACCCCAAGATCAAGACTCATATGCTTTATAGACTGAGCCAGCTAGGCATCCCAAGAAAACTAATTGTTGTTGGTGTTGTTGTTCACTGAAAATATATGTGCATTTGTTTTTAGCTGGGAGGAGAGTGAGAGAGGGAATCTTAAGCAGGCTCCACTCCTAGTGCAGCCCAACACAGGGCTCGATCTCATGACCCTGAGATCATGACCTGAGCCCAAATCAAGAGTCAGAGGCTCAACTGATTAAGCCACCCAGGCGTCCCCCAATGCCTTTTTATTATTACAATTATATATATATATATATATATATATATATATGAAGGTAAGGTAAAATAAAGGGGTGCCTGGGTGGCTCAGTGGGTTAAAGCCTCTGCCTTTGGCTCAGGTCATGATCCCAGGGTCCTGGGATCCAGCCCCGCACCAGGCTCTCTGCTCAGCAGGGAGCCTGGTTCCTCCGCCCCCACTGCCTCTCTGCCTACTTGTGATCTCTCTCTCTCTCTCTGTCAAATAAATAAATAAATAATCTTAAAAAAAAAAGAAGGTAAAATAAATCCCTTAAAACATGAGCAGTATGGAGAATCCAAAGGGTATTCAGACGCCCGCTGAAGCAAGTTAGCACTGCTTACTAAAAGATCAGAGATAGAACCAACAGAGGAGAAAGGGGGACAGACTGGGAGTTCAGAGGCAGAATGCCAGGACGTGCCAACTTACAAACTGCCCTTCGTCGATGCCTATGACCGCTGCCCCCAAGGCCTCCTGGGCCACGTCCCGGAGCAGGCAGGCTGGCAGTGCCTCCATGGTGTTCCTGGGGAGAGACAGCCAGCATGTGAGCAAGGCCAGGGAGCAGAAACCAGAACACAGGGGCCCGGGGCCAGCTCCCGGGACCACCCTACCCGCAAAGCACGAGCTGGGGCTTGAAGTTAGTGCCTATGGGAGGCCTCTGGGGAGAATGGAAGGCCCGTGTTCAGAAAACCAGTCACTCAACACAAGTTACTCCCTTTGATACGCTGGGCTAGAAATTAGCAACGCAGGCTACAAAGCTTAATGGAGACTCAACGGCTCCGCTTCTGTTCCGTGAGGGCCAGGACAGGCGAAATGCTTTAATTTCTTTTAAAAATGAGAAAAAGAATACATAAATACACTTCGGGCTGCATTCTAGCTGTCTTTCTATTGATGTGGTCATAAAATTTAATCTTTTACTTTTTTCTTTTTACGGTCAAAGGGGCCCACGCAAGGCTGAAGTGCCCCGGAAAGTGCAGCGTGGTCCTGGGCAGAGCCTGGCCACCAGACTCAGCCCTGTGTGTCCCAGAGACAAGCCTGGAACCCCAGCCAGCACTACCAGAGAAGACTGCAATCCAGTTGGCTCTTTTGGCCGGTCAGAGGATTTTTCCATAATCACAGAGCTATTAACTGGCCGAGCCAAGATTCAAATCCAAGGGCACACTGTTGCCCTGTGCGCCCAATGGGGAGAATCATATCCAGAAGTGTTTGAAAGCCAAAGGCCATGTGTGGCAAGGTTCCACCCCAACCTGCCCCCACACCCAGGGCCATTTCTGAAGAGGGATCCTATTCTCTGTCCTCTTGTCTTTTTAAACAGGGTCTGTTTTTCTACAATATTGTTTTCTTCTGTGTTCATTTTTCTGGCTCCTCAACTAGCCTTCTGTCATGCTATTGAGATTTTTAAGATTTTATTTATTTATTTGAGAGAGAGAGAGAGAGAGAAAGCACAGGCAGGGGGATTAGCAGAGGGAGAAGCCGACCCCCCACCAAGCAGGGAGCCCGATGCGGGGCTCGATCCCAGGACCCTGGGATCATGACCTGAGCCCACGGCAGACGCTTAACCAACTGAGCCACCCAGATCCCCCCCCCAACCGTTTTTTAAGATTTTCTTTATTTATTTGAGAGAGGGAGCACATGAATGGGGGGGGGGCAGAGGAAGAAGCAACTCCCTGCTCCCTAGGACCCTGGGATCATGACCTGAGCTAAAGGCAGCTGAAGGCAGATGCTTCACCAACTGAGCCCCCCAGGTACCCCCAGGGGACGGTACTTTCTGAAGGCTCGGCAGCCTGTAGCTGTATTTAGAAAAATAAACGAAAGTACTTTACAACCACTGCTCAGTTCTTATCTTGCTATCGTTATTCCACTCCAAGATCTGGGACGAGCGTGAGATGGTATTTCAAATTCCCCCTTCCCTCCTCAAATAGAGAAAAACCAGAGCGCGGGCAAGGGCAGCATCTCTGGAACCCCGTCCCTCCTGCCAAGGGCTTGGTCCCAGCTGTGGCCAGTCCCAGTCTCTGGAGCCCGGATAAGAGGGGCCCCTTATCTGCCTGACTTCTCCTCCTGGCACACTGCTGCCTCCTCTGCTCCCACCATCCTCCCCGGACGGGCCCCCATGCAGGGCAGCAGCAGAAGCAGAGGCCATGTTTTAGGGCAGAAGCGAACTGGATAGAAATGACCAGCATCAGACAGCACGGCCGGAAGCACGCGGCACTCAAAGCCTGCCACTTAGCTCCGTGTCCCAGGCACCGTCCACCCCACCACCCACCTGCCTTCCCAAACCCCACGCTGCCACCCTGAGGCCACACACAGGGGGCCGTTCCGAGGTTCCTGGGCTGCAGACTCTATCCGTGGCTCAGCATGGCTTTGCCACCCGGGGCCGGGGGGGGGGGGGGGCGCTCAGGTGGACAAGCCCCGAGGACAGAAATCTCGGGCCCGGATCCGTAGCCAAGGAACAGGTGAGAGTCAATGTAAATTTCACGCTCCCTTCCGCAGAGGGAAACGTCTGTGGGGCAGAGAGACATAAAACTGGGGTGCATGAAGGCCACAGGACAACCAAGAGTCAGCCACGCTATGACAACTATAAAGTTAAATAGAAAACAACATGCCGACTCTGCAAAACCAGTTTGCAACCGCGCAGCTGTAAAAACAGCACTATTGACAATTGCAACAGGATCTGTATTTGCCGTGGGGCTGTCCTAAGCATCTGGGCCGTTCGGCAGCATCCCGTGCCCCTCCCCCACTGCAGTCGTGAGGACAGAACTGTCCCCAGACATTGCCAAATGGACTCCGGGGGAGGGGGGCGCCAAAGCTCCCCTCGTTAGGAACACGGGGCTAGAAGTCTGCGAAAGGCCAAGTCCTACCTTCCCGGGCCAAGCGACTTTGAAAGTTTGCTGAGTTGCAAGGCGTCGGCATTACTAACCATTTCTGCTAAGAGAGTTCCGACAGTATGCTCTAGGCCCTTGGGAATTTTCACCAGGTTTCCACGGGGCGGGCCTGTGACAGGACAGAAGAGGGTAGGGACTCACCGGTCATGCGTGGAGAAGTTGCTGCTGTACCGAGTGTCCTTGGCATACTTGATTACCAAGCAGCTGTATTGGGCAATCTGGAATCGACGGACCCTTCGCATCAGCTCAGTACTGCAAGAGTGGAGCCCTCCGTGAGGCCCGCGGTGTTAAGAGTGGGCAAGGAAGACCCCTTCGGCACAAGCGGGGCGCCCTACCACCTCCTAGGGGTCTACAGCCTGAGACCCACCAATGGACAGCAAGCCCAAGGAGGACAGAGGGCTCGTGCTCTGGGAGTTCACAGTCTAGGCCAGAGAGGGATGCCAACAAGAGCAGCAAGTCACGAGGGGGCCCGGGAATAATGGAATAATGAAGTCGTGCCGGGGTGGGAAGTGTTCTCCTTGGGGAGGGTGGCAATGAATGACCCCCAGGGGGTCCAGGGAGGGGATGGAGGGGCAAGCGACTCCGGGATCTGGCAGGGCGGGCAGAGGCAAAGGCCCCACCCAGAGGAGGGGCCAGACTGCATTCCAAAGGAGTCTCATCTCAGAGGCCCTCACCTAGTCTAGCCTGAACTGACCTCACAAAACCTTTCTGTGCAAGAAGAAAAGCACTTTGCCTCTGGGTCCCAGAGTGATCAGGAGTGATTCCCCCCTCCCACCGGGTTGGAGGGTGTTGCTTAGGGGGCTCACCAGCCCTGCCTAGGTCAGGTGATGATCCTGTCACAAAGGGGAGCAAAGGTGCTCTAGTCTGGCTCCTTAGTGTGTAAAGTACCAAAGGAAACAGTCACTTCGGATGGAGGGGTGTCCATACTGTAGGGTGCACAGCACGTGGCCCATGGTAGACCCGATTTTAAAAGATTTAAAATTTTTAATCGGAAAAAGCATTAAAAGACTTGGCTGCCCCGTTCCGAGAGGGCTTTAGTGAGAGGCTAAACCGTCAGCAGCTGTGACCAGCTGCAGAAAGGAGCGGTGCTGGAACGACTTTCATGGAAGGGCCTGAACTGGGAGGGCAGAGAAGGAGCGCCTGGTCCAGGACCGGATCCCGGGGAACAGCGGCATCCCGGGCCGGAACGCGCGGTCCGGCAGTGGGGGCCGTCCTGGGGGTGCTGAGAGAGGCGACAGGCCTGGGAGGGGCGCCAGGGGAGGAGGACGGGCCCCTGGGAGGGGAGGGATGGGGGAGGAAGTGGTCCCCACGTGGCCACGACTTACTTACCTCTTTCCTGAGAACATGGGTCCTAGAATTACCTAGGAGAGAAGGCGAGGTCACTTCGGGGCCCGCATGTACGGACGCCCGGCCACGACCACGGCCACTACCCCGGCTGGGACCCCGACCCCGCTGCCGCTCCCGCGTGCTGGGACCCCGTGTCCGCGCCAGCACCTGAATCTGCCCCCGGGTCTTGCTGGGGGAGCCGGGCAGTACGGTGGGCAGGTTGATGCAGCTCATGGTGCCTCCGAAAAGCTTGCCGCGCAGGGACCCTCCGGTGCCACCGCCCAGCCACCAGGCGCGGGTTCCCGCGCCGTCCGCCTTTATCCCCGGCGCACTGACCAATCGGGAGCCGGCGCCGGCGCCCCGGAGCCAATCAGCGCGCGACCGAGGACTGGCGGGAGAGTTGACCGCAGCCCGCCCCTCGTGGGCGGCCTCGGGGACCCGGCGGGTTCACGTCACCAGGACGGCGGGCCCCGCCCCCGCCGCCGCGAATAAAAAGCCGGGGAGCGCCTTCTGGCCGTCTGCTGTAGGACTATGGACCTCCCCGGCCAATGTCCCCGAGGCGGGGCTCCCTGGAAGAAGCTGTCTGCAGAGGTAGGCGGGTTGCAGGGGCGGCTGGGGCCGAGCAGCGCTGAGTCAAGATTAGGTGATGTTGGGGCGCCTGGGTGGCTTAGTGGGTTAAAGCCTCTGCCTTCGGCTCAGGTCATGATCTCGGGGTCCTGGGATCTAGCTCCGCATCGGGCTCTCTGCTCCCCGGGGAAGCCTGCTTCCCCTTCTCTGCCTGCCTCTCTGCCTACCTGTGATCTCTCTCTCTCTCTCTCTCTCTCTCTCTGTCAAATAAATAAAATCTTTAAAAAAAAAAAAAAGATTAGGTGATGTTCCAGGAGGGGGGCTCAGGAGCACATAGACCGACCATTCTCGAGGGCAACGATGAGCACCTGTGTGCCTTCTCCGAAAGCTGTAGTGCCCTGATCTAGTTTGCTTCTGGCCACAGGCAGCCTTCGGTGAGCCTGGTTTCAAGGGCAGAGAAACCCGAGGTTGTGCTAATATCCATAAAGGGGGGGGCCACAGTTCCCGACCTTGACCCGAGGTTCCCCAGTGCAGATGGAGGATGGTGGGGAGGCAGAAAGGCTGTTGTTTACTGCACCGTGATCTTGCGGGCTAGAAACCACCCAGGCAAAGCACTTGCTGTGATTGTCACACAACCGTAATTTCCTAACTAGTTTCCCTACATTTCAGGCACTGTTCTGGGTTTTTTGGTTTGTTTGTTTTTTTTTGTTCCTGGTTCCTGATACACCTGAGCATCTGATAAGTTATGCTTACTACCCCCAAGAAATCCCATTTTCTGTCTCTCTCTCTCTCACACACACACCTGCAATACCAGCGGACTCTCAGAAACCCATTGCATTATTGTTCTAATAAGTAACCGGCGTGGAGATGATGATTGCACTCGGTGTGTGTCTGTAAGTGTCCTACAGACAGAGATCGTAACGACCTAAAGAATGCTGGCCAAGAATCTCGTCCAGCGGGAGGAGGCAGTAACCCGCATGTGAAGGCTTAGTTTTACTTCCTCTACATGCTGTATGTCCTTCAACCTTGTGAGGCTACTCTTATGCTCATTACAGAGATATGGGCTGAGCCCCAGAGAGGGTAAGTGAGTTGCCCAGAGGGAAACAGCCCGTGTTAGAGCGTGGATGGCACTCAACCCATCTGACTCCAGAGCCCAAGACCATCCTATGAAGCCACCTCGTCATCAAATTTCCCATTTTAGTCTTTATTCTTTCTCCCTGCCTTTGAGCTCTTTCTTCAAAATCTGGTTCCTCGTTGCTCTCTGCATTATGTCTGGGAATCTTAGCCTCACCTCCGAGACCCTCTCCCTCAGGCCCCAGCTTCCCCGCCTCACCTCTGTATCTCAGCAGTCTGGCCCATCAGCATTTCCAAACTGACCTTTGATTCCACTCCTGGCCTCTGTTTCTTTGTGGTGAATCCTGCTCTCAGAATCCTGCCCCCTCAGGAGCACCTGGGTGGCTCAGTCTGTTGAGCGTCTGACTCTTGGTTTCAGCTCAGGTCATGATCTCAAGGTTGTGGGTTTGAGCTCCACACTGACTGTGGGGGATGTACTCGGGATTCTCTGCCCCTCCCCCTGCTCGTGTGTTCTCTTGCACTCTCTCTCTAAAAATAGATGAATAAACTCCTAAAAAAAAAGAAAGAAAAGAATCACGGCTGCTCAGAGAAGATCAATGCCATGTCACTTTCTCTGCAGTGTCCCCCCCAGCTCCCTGGCCTCCAGTAATAGGAGTGGTGCCCGCAGTGGCATTAACCAGGACACATTTATGGGACCTCATCTCCCCTTTAAGGCCGTCCACCAGTTAAAGCATGGCTGTGGCTCTAGACCACGAGTCTGAGAGCACCGAGAGGTTGTATCCGAAGTACCTAATTAATTGGTGTGGGGGGAGGGGGGAGTAGATGACCTGGCTGGAGACGGGAGAGGCTTGAAGGAAACTGAGAGCATCTGTACAGCCTGAGATATCGGGGAGGGGGCTTCTCAAGGCGGAGAAGAACATCCAGATGTTTGGGGGATGGGGCACAGTGTGGAGAGCAAAGGTCTTACGCAGCCTTCTGTCTGTGTTCCGTAGGAGCTGGAGAACCAGTACTGCCCGAGCAGATGGGTCATCCGACGGGGAGCCGAGGAGACCCTGAGGATGTACTCACACCTAGGAGACAAGGGTACGTGGCTGCCGTGGGTGGATTTTGGCAGTGGCAAAGGTTCAGAACGCCAGGTGCAGGAGGAGGCTGCCAGGGCAATTCCCAAAGTCCAGGCGCTGGACAGACCTTGTGAGCTGAGGACCAGACACTAGGAGCCCTCACTGCAGGATGGCTGGAGGCAGGAAATGCCCCCACTCACTGTGACCCGCCTCCTGTCGTGCTAGGCCAACCTTGCCCAGGCCCATCAGGCGACGAGCCACAGCGGCCCGGAGAGGTGGAGTGGGAAACGGAAAGGCCCGGACATTCAAGGTTGATGCTCTTTGTAAACAAAGAAGACTTTTGTTTCTTTCGAGAAGTCAGGGCTTGGGAACCTGTAAGCCAGTGGAGGAGTCCCAAGGTGAATCTTTGTTTCCCCAGACTGAACAGAGCTCTCAGATTTGGTGGTTCTCTAAACTGAGATAATGAAGCTGGAAGAACAGGCTCGTGGAGGTCCATTCAAGCACATACCAGTATCCTCCCTGTCCCCATAGAAATGGAGTGGAGTTATGTCCTGGTCACAATAGAGCCCTCTGCTGGGCCTGGCTCTGTGCCAAATGCATGACTATTGGGTCAATAAACTTGAGTGTGCAGGTAGTGTAAACCTACATGAGCTTAAAAAAAAAAAAAAAAAAAACTACATGAGCTTGTAGAAAACCTATTTTTTTTTAAAGATTTTATTCATTTAGGTCATGATCCTGGAGTTCTGGGATCGAGTCCCACAATGGGCTCCCTGATCAGCAGGGAGTCTGCTTCTCCCTCTGCCCTTTACCCTGCTTATGCTCTCTCTTGCTCTCTCTCTCTCTCTCTCAAATAAATAAATAAAATCTAAAAAAAAAAAAGATTTTATTTATTTATTTGAGAGAGAGAGAGAGAAAGTGAGAGAGAACACGAGCATGGGGGAGGGGCAGAGGGAGAAGCAGACTTTCCGCGGAGCAGGGAGCCTGACCTGGGGCTCCATCCCAAGACCCTGGGATCATGACCTGAGCTGAAAGCAGATGCCCAACTGACTGAGTCACCCCAAAAACCTGTCTGTCTTAATTGTCTTGAAGGAAAGGATAGCTGTCCCCATTGAGAAAGCGAGTCCCCCATAAGGGGTAAGAGCTAAGAAGAACGTGCAGCCCCTTGCCATCAGAGGCTCCCATCCGTGACTGGGGATGGGACAGCTTAAGCTCACATTCCACTCGCCTTCCTGTTTTCAGTGCGGTAGTTGGCCCGGAGTCGCTGCAGGTGCCACTGAACCCATTTCATGGATGCAGAACACGAGCCCAACAGGAGAGGGACATTAGGGCCAGGGGAATGAACACGAGCCATGCCCGTGCAGGGTTGGAGCCTGTCTTTATTTAAAATGTTGACATTTTGTTGGCCATGGACATTTAGCGTTACTTCAGACTTAAAATAACGTAGGTACATATATTGCATTTAAATATTATTTCTCTTTGGGGCACCTGGGTGGCTCAGTTGGTTGAGTGTCCAGTTCTTGATGTCAGCTCAGGTCTTGATCTCAGAGTCCTGGGTTCGGGTCCCGCATTGGGCTCCGTGCTGGGCAGAGAGCCTACTTTAAAAAAAACTTTTTTTTTTAATTAAATATTATTTATCTTTATATTGGTCAGCTCGGTCTGTCATAACAAAAGGCCACTAGAATGGGTGGCTTAAACAATAGAAATCTATTTCTCACTGTTCTGGAGGCTGGGAAGGCCTTCACCCTGCTTGATGAGCTCATGCAGCTCGTGAGGGGGGCCCCCTCCCCGAGGGGGAAGGGAGCGGGCTGACCGGGTGAGGCCGGTGTGGCCCCTCCTGGAGGAGCTTGCCAGACCCCGTAGTTCAGTGCTGCCTGCGGACTCGGGGATTGCCCCGCAATCACACTTCCAGGGGGCGACCAAAGGACACCAAGCGCGAATGACAAAAAATAGCTGCCAAGCCAGAAAGCCTTTCCACAAAGGACAGAGAGAGAAAAGAAGACATGTTATCATTGAACGAGGGTTAAGCCAAACTGCGCCGTGCCGCGCGGGGGAGCCGCTAGAGACCCCAGAAAGGCGATAGGCCCCGTCGCAGAGCAGATACACCTGCTCTCGAGATAAAGGGGACCTGTGCTCAAGACAGAGGGTCCGACAGCGCCAGGGGGACCTGACAGTCCCAGAAGCCGGAGGCCAAGGGTCGACTGCATGTCGTGGTAGGCAGTTTAGAGAAGGCAGGGTCCCACCAGCCACCCTTTAGTTTATAATAGGGGGTAGATTAACGGATGGGTTTACCTTTAAAATCCTTTGCAGTGGGCATATGCTCCTTTTCGTCACAAGATAACAATTGTTTCCTAAAAATGGCCACGATGGTGCAGAGCAGGGCTGTTTAAAGTGTGGCGTGTGGGCACTGGGGGCCCCACCAGTCTGCTCCTGGTCCATGACGAGCGAAGTATGCAAAGTCAAAGTAAGCGTTTAGAATATATGCGGTTAGACCATATAATAAGTAATCGGGGCTTTCAGGGGCGCCTGAGTGGCTCAGTGGGTTAAAGCCTCTGCCTTCGGCTCAGGTCATGATCTCAGGGTCCTGGGATTGAGCCCCGCATTGGGATCTCTGCTCGGCAGGGAGCCTGCTTCCTCCTGCCTCTCTGCCTGCCTGTCAGCCTGCCTCTCTGCCTGCCTCTCTGCCTACTTGTGATTTCTCTCTGTCAAATAAATAAATAAAATCTTTAAAAAAAAAAAAAGAAAAGAAATTGGGGCTTTCAAACAAAAACCTCCACACGAATGTCCAGAGCAGCCCTGTTCACAATTGCCAAAAAGTGGAAACAGCCCAAATGTCTGTTTGGAAACGGAAAACAAAACGCGGCTTGTCCAGACGAAGGAAGCAAGAAGAAGCCACAGGTGGCCTGCAGCAGGGATGGGCCTCCAAAACATTAGCCAAGCAGAAGCCCAAGGCCAAAGGCCACACGTGTATGATTCCACTCTTGCGAAATGTCCAGAACAGGTAAATCCATAGAGACAGAAAGCAGCGGGAGGGGAGAAATAGGGAGTGGCAGCTTAATAGTAGGAGGTCTCCTTCTGGGATGAGGGAAGTGATTTGGAACTAGGTAGTGGTGGTGGCTGCGCCAATCGTGAACGTTCTGAGTACTACAGAGTTGTGCATTTTAAAATGGTTAAAGGAGGGACGCCTGGGTGGCTCAGTTGGTTAAGCAGCCGCCTTCGGCTCAGGTCATGATCCCAGGGTCCTGGGATCGAGTCCCACATCCGGCTCCTTGCTCAGCGAGGAGCCTGCTTCTCCCTCTGCCTCTGCCTGCCACTCTGCCTGCTTGTGCTCGCTCTCTCTCTCTCTCTCTCTGACAAACAAACAAACAAACAAATAAATAAATAAATAAAATGGTTAAAGGAGAACATTTGGGCGCCTGGGTGGCTCAGTTGGTTGGGCGACTGCCTTTGGCTCGGGTCATGATCCTGGAGTCTCGGGATCGAGTCCCATATCGGGCTCTCGGCTCCACGGGGAGTCTGCTTCTCCCTCTGATCTTCCCCCCTCTCATGCTCGCTCTCTCTCTCTCTCTCCCCAATGAATGAATGAAATCTTAAAAAAAAAAAAAAAAAAAAAGGAGAACATTTTATGTCGTGTGTACGGTAGCACAGTTCAACAAAACTGGCGCTTGTATCTTTTGTGCCAATTTTCTGGTGGAGAGGAAAAATACCAAGATGGGAGCCTGCGAAGGTAGGAAGGGCCCTCCGCGATCCGGTCCCTGCCAGAGGCTGTCAATCCTCTGGCAGGATCCGGTCCCTGCCAGAGGCTCCACCCACCTCACTGGCGATTGGTTCTTCTGGAGAAGGGCGTGGTTTGAGGGACTGGATGCTGCCGGAAGGTCTCAGAGGCAGAGCGCCTAGACAACCGTTGAGCATAGGTCTCTACACACCTACCTATCTACTCATCATCCAACCATGCATCCACCCTTCCATGCATCCATCCATCCTTCCTGTATCGTAAAACGTATCGGTCCTAAGAGTCGTGGTACAACAAGTTTAAAACTACTGATAGAGGAACTAGTTCTGAAAACCTGCCCCTCTGCCCCCCTCTGCTCTCAGCCCATGTTTGTCCTATCTCAGCGAGACCAGGTCTTTAAGGCGGATAACAATTTAATGGCATTCAGGTATTTCTTAATTTAATTTCTTAATTTAATTCATGTATTTCTTAATTTCTACACATTAGAGTGGAACATCCCCCTACTGCAAGTTAAAAGGTCAATGGCTGTAAGGGTGAATATAAATCAAAAGTAAGGGGGGAAGTTGTGGGGTTTTTTGGGTTTTTTTTGTTTTGTTTTGTTTTGAAGTCTCCCTGGTGCAGAAAAGGAAAAGAGAGCTTCCTCCCTTCCTTTTCTTTAGAGTATTTATTTTGGGAAACTCATTGTAAATCCTTTCTCTACTCCTTTGAGGTGTATGTAAATATTTTTAAAAGCTAAAGGAGTCTCTTGCCAGTTATAAGAGCTAGGAATGTTTCACTCCAGTACTGGGGGAGCCAGCGCTTTGAAATGCAGTCATCAAGGAAGCCAGCACCCCTACCCCCAGATTCCGTGGGAGGTCAGGAGCAGGTGTTTGGCTCCCACGTTCCAAGACTACCTCTTATCATGAGATGGGGAATTTTCTTTTTCCTCTGGAGAAAGGCAATTCACAAGCACGGTGACCACCCTAAGTACCAGGTGGATTGTAGAAGAACCCCACGGGGAAGAACACTGCCCCATGCTTGCATAAGTCTCTATGAGCTCTGGCCCCCTCTTCCCCTAATCCCCCTGACACATGCTCAGGATAAGTCCCCGGACTTGGTGTTTCTGTCTCCAACCGTGTGGACACTTTTGGTTGCAAATAATAGAAATGCAATTTTTGCATTATCAAAAAAGGAAGTTTTAATACGATTTATTCACTAAAGCCCTCTTGTGGTTCCTTCCCCTACGGGTTCAGGGACTGGAGGGCTGGTGGTATTCACACCCGGGGGGGAGGCTGCCGCCTTGCACCCCACTGCCTACCGCCAACCCGTGGGCCGACTCCTGCAGAGATGCAGTCCCTCTTTCTCAGGGTCACCTGAGTTTTTATATCTGAAGGAGACGCGTGCATGATAGGGTATAGCTACAGCTGCTTGGTCTGAATTGCTCTTCAATTCAAAATATAAATTTCACGGTCTTTTTTAGTTCTGGCACAAAATGAATCCAGTTGGTCCATGTATGCCTTTAAGAACTCTTGGGGAAAACAAATTCTGAGGCTATCTTCTGAGGAACCCACACCTTCGACGTGCTTGTCAGACACAAACCTCTTCACTCTGCGCTGGTAGGAAGGCAGTAGGCAGCGGGCGCAAAATCACCCATTTTCCAATCCAGAAATTCCACTGCTGAGAGCGCTTCCTTTAGACCCCTGTGTGCAGTGGGACATGTGTACAGGGCTCTCCGCGGCCGGGTTGTTTGGGATGCCTCTCAGCAGGGGACTGCTTCATCGTGTGCTGATCCCTTCGGGTAATGTTTACTGGGGACCTGGAATGTACTGGTCACTCATTTTGTGCATGCGATGAATCAATGAGCAAAACAGACAAGCTCCGCCCATGTGTCATTGGGAAACTTCTTCTTTTTTCTCTTCTTATGTTATTTCCAAAGGACAGTTGACATACAGTGATATATTAGTTTAGGTGATTCCACAATTCTATACATGCCCCAGCACTCGTCATGAGAAATGAAGCCACCATCGGTCATCATCCAATGTTATCCCAATGCCATTGACTGTTCGCTCTATGCTGTCCTTTGTTGTGCTTCCCAGTGGGGCAAGGGGGAGTTGATAGACCATGAACTTCAGACAGAAGTAGATGCTCCTTGGGCTCACAAGGAAGTGGTGTGTATGCACACAGTGAGGAGGTGTGGGCCCAAGGGGAGGGCCCTTCCAGGTCACCAGCCCTCCCGGCACCCTGAGCGAGGCCTTCCAGGCTCCAGAACTGTGAGAAGTAAATGCCTACAGCTTAAACCTCACACTCTACAGTATCTTGGCACAGCAGCCAGAGCCAACTAAGACAGGAGCCCTGGATGGATCTGGGCCTCAGAGCGAAAAGGCGTGGTCGGTCTGCCGGTCGCTGGCACAGACCTCTAACTGGGGGCCTTTCATGGAAGCAGGAGAATTTCCTGATGATGGGATGTGGTTTGCTTGGCCTAAGCTACTGGTGTAACTGGTTACGTGACTGGTTATATGGATTAACATGTAGCCATAGGATGGAATATTAAGAGAGATCTTTAAAAAAGGAAAGAACAGGAAGCTGTGTACTATTTACTGATTGGGAAAACTCTCCAAGAAATATTAAGTGAAATGGGCAGGGCAGAAATGTATTTAATATGCTGCCATTTGGATGAAAGATTGGGAGGGTCTACATCCATATTAATAACAGTAATCACCAAGGCGGGGGAGTAGGGGAAGAGAGGCGGAGAGGTGACATTTCACTGAAAAGCCTTTTGTGTGTTGTTTACCCATTCAAACATATGGTTTCTCTGTAAGAAAAATTTAATGGCATTCATGTATTTCTTAAATGAATGTTCATAACCGAGTTAGCTCATAATTTCCACAGATTAAATCCCCTCTAGGGGCGCCTGGGTGGCTCGGTGGGTTAAAGCCTCTGCCTTCAGCTCAGGTCATAATCTCAGGGTTGTGGGATCGAGCCCCGCGTTCGGCTCTCTGCTCATCAGGGAGCCTGCTTCCCTCTCTCTGCCTGCCTCTCTGCCTGCTTGTGATCTCTCTCTGTCGAATAAATAAATAAAATCTTGAAAAAAAAGAAACTTTCTTTTTCCATTCAGATATTCAGTTAATCCGGCACTGCTTGTTGAAATATTTATCTCGCAATTTTCTTTTTTTTTAAGGATTTTTTTCTCTTTATTCATTTGAGACAGAGAAAGACAGAGAGAGCATGAGCAGGGGAGAGGGAGAAGCAGACCCCCCCCCGCCCCCGCCACTGAGCCAAAAGCTTGACCTGGGGCTCGATCCCAGGATCTTGGGATCATGACCTGAGCCAAAGGCAGACGCTCAACCGTCTAAGCCACCCAGGTGCCCCTATCACACAATTTTCTTTTAAAAGAAAGAAAATTCCTGGCAGGGACCTGCCAGGTCCTGGGTACACAGAGGTGGGCAAAGCAAAGCCCTTGTCTTCACGGTGAAGGCAACAGACAGACAGGAAACGAGGCAAAAAGCGTATCAAGGGTGGTGAATGCCAGACCCCATGATAAAGCAGAGAAGGGGGAGGCCATAATGTATTTGAGCAGCCTTCTTTCATTACGGGCCACTCAGGCTATGTCCAGTGTTTTGCTATTATAAATAACATTACTGTGGGCCTCTTTAAAACAAGACGTTGGGAATATTTCTGGATTATTTCCTTATAAAAACTATGTGGATAAGGACTTAGACATGAAGGAGTACGATCTTCTTGGGCTTTGATACCCATTTCCAAGCTGCCCTTCCGAAGAGCTTACCAGTTCACACTCTCTGGTGCCCAGTGTTGGAGGGAGCCAAGCTGCCTGCGCGTCACTGATTTTGGGGGGAGCCCTTGGGGGAGGGCGTGAACATACAGACTCCCCCGTCACCCCACCCCTTCACCCGTGGTAGTTATTCCCCGAACAATGCCCTTTCTCCTTTCTTCCCACCGAAGTCCTAGCCAATTTTCACATCATCCTGACCTCTCCCCCCCCGCACTCAATTACATAGTCATATTGTTTCATTATCTCTTTATTTGAAGTGAGTTTAAATGTTTTATTTCTTTGAGAGAGCGGGTATGCACTTGAGCAGGGAGGAACAGAGGGGCGGGGAGAGGGAGGAAGGATCTGAGCCAGACCCCACACCGAGCGAGCGCAGAGCCCACGCGGGGCCCATCCCACCGCTGCGAGATCATGACCTGAGCCAAAACCCAGAGCCGGACGCTTCACCAACGGAGCCCCCCCCACACACACACCCCTATTGGAAGCGCGCTTATATCTTGCTTCTCTAGGAGATCGTTTTTCCAAAGACCTGGACAGGCTGACACTTCCTGGGGCATGAAGCCAAGTGTAACGCCCACAAAAAGCATGAAATATGCACCCATCAGATCCTCGGCGCCCTTCCGGAGAGACATGGGCAGATAGTACTGGTCCCACTTGGATGGGCCTGGCTGGCGTCGTACCTACACACACACACACACACACGAGCACACCCAAAGGGGCTTTCAGCAGAAAGGGTTCTGCCTTAAATGGTAGAGAAGTTACTGCAAGTTGTGCTGACGGTGGCTTGTCTGTTTCTCGAGGCAGCCACCAAGAAGGCCCGGACCACCGGGCGAAGCCTGCTGCAGGTCCCCTACGGGGATGGCGAAAGGGAGAAACTGGACATCTACTTTCCCGAGGAAGGATCCGAAGGTAGGCTGCCAGGCGGGCGGTCGCTGGCCAGAGCTCAGCTAGCCTGGCCACCCGGGCTCAGCCCCACGCTTTTGTCTGTCTTTACAGCCTCGCCGATCTGTCTGTTCTTTCACGGAGGGTTCTGGCAGAGTGGAAGGTGAGTCGGGAGTCTGGACGAGCGGGGAGAAAGGCAGGTTCCTCTCGCCCTGGTGGATGAGTTCCTGCAGCTGTGGCCACAGACGATTGCAAACTTGGTGGCTTGGCCCAGAAGCGCATTCTCTCCTGGTTCTGGAGGCCAGAAGTCGGAGATCGGGCGGGCGCGGGGCCAGGCTCCGATCCGAGGCTCCAGGGGAGAACCTGCTCCCACCTCTTCCAGCTTCTGGGTCTCTAGGTTTTCGTTGGCTCTGGTCCCATCATTCCCGTCTCTGCCTCCATTCTCACGGGACCTCCTCGGCATCTGTGCGTCCGTGTCTCAGATCTTCCCCCACCTTCCTCTCTTATGATGTCACCCATTGTAAGATTGAGGTCCATCCTAAATCATGGATGATCTCACCTCGGGATCCCTAATGATAGCTGCGTAGACTCTATGGCCACATTCCCGGGTGCTGAGGTTAGGATTTGGACCTATCTTTTGGGGGGACACGATTCAACCCACTGTACCCGGCGAGAAGTTTGTTCAAGCTACTCTCAGTCAGAGGGAAACCGCAGTGACTAACCTTCCCAGCCTACATGGGACTGAGGGGTTTCCCAGGACAGGAGGCTTTCAGTGGGAAAGTCCCCAGGGAAACCAGGTCAGCTGGGCACTATAAGATAAGCAGAGGGGTATTTGAGATCTTCAAAGACACTGCTGTTCCCTAGGATCTCCCTAAGGAGTTTCCTGCTATAGGATCTATGACCCTTCAAGCATAGGCATCTCCACAACTGGATTTATGGCTTTACCCCTTTGTCCTGCAAAGCTCTCTACCCATCTGGTCTTCATTTCTCAAAGACAGCGCCTAAGAGAAAGTAGATGTCCCCATTTTACAGATGGGAAAAGCAGACTTAGAGGTTAAAGTCCCCAGGGTTTCATAGCTAGCTTGCGATAAGGTAAGGACTACCTTCTTCCTTATACTACACAGAACCAGAGAGGGCTGGAGCCCTGGGCGGACAGGACCTGGAAGGAGCCTGGTGGCCAAGGTGCCTCCAGTTATCACATCTTTGTCTCTTTCCTCAGTAAAGACACATCAGCCTTCATGGTCGACTCACTGAGGGCACGGGGAGTAACCGTGGTGGTTGTGGCTTATGACCTGGCCCCCAAAGGTAATGATGGTCCTGCGGGTTTGAAGGCTGCGGGGCTTTGGAGGGGAGAGAGCCCCCCCTCCCACGGATCCTGACCCCGCTCCTGCTCTGCGTGCAGGAAGCCTGGACCGGATGGTAGACCAGGCGACGCGGAGCATCGTGTTTGTGCAAAAGCAGTATCCGCACAATGAGTGGGTATCACTGCCGAGTCTCCTCTCGTCGGACAATGCGGGGGGCGGTGGGTTCAGCCCCTTGGCTGCAGCCCAGCTGCCGCCTCTGGCCAGGGGGGCAGAAGGCAAATTGGGGGTCTCTGGTACTGGCCCGACGCACTCGGGAAACTGAAGGCGAATTTGGCTCTTTGCTCTGACCCAACCCAGGGGCCTTTACCTGTGCGGACACTCAGCAGGGGCCCACCTGGCTGCCATGATGCTCCTGGCCGGCTGGACCAAGCACGGAGCCACCCCCAACCTCAAAGGTTTTCGTGGGGCCGCGGGGTTGGCTGGGCAGCCTTCGCCCTCCTCAGATGGTCGGCGCGAGCTGCACCAGCGACCCCAGGGAGGGCTTGGCCTGGGAGCTTTGAGCCCTGTGAAACAGGCCTGCTCTGCCTCTCTACCCCTACCGCGCTCTCGCCCCTTTGGCCCCGGAGGCTGGGCTGGCCCCGTATTGCCCCCCACTCCAACTCTGGCCGCTGGAGGCCTAGCGGGGGCGGAGCCGCGACCCGCCTGCAGCCTGGCCCTCTGACTCTTATTCATCTTCCCAGGCTTTTTCCTGGTAAGTGGGATCTATGACCTCCAGCCCGTTGTGTACACCACCCAGAACGCCCCTCTCCTCCTGACCCTGTGAGTCATTTGCCCCCTCCCCTGAGCTGAGCGGGAGCCTCCCAGGAGGGCCAGGGGAAACACGCAGGCCTCTCTCTGTCCTGACCCTCGTGCCTACCCCGTGCATCAGGGAGGATGCTCAGAGGAACAGCCCCCAGCTGCTCCTGGAGGCGGCCTTGAACCGGCCCTCGGATCCAGCCTGCCACGTGCTGGTGATTGTGGGCCAACACGACTCCCCTGAGTTCCACCGACAGTCCAGGGAGTTTTTTCAGGTACCCCCAGCTCCCCACCTCTGGCCAGAGGTTGAGGGTCCTGTACTCTCATTACCTTCCTATTTATCTTGCCCAAAGGGACCCCAAGACCACGAGCCATTTATCCAACAAATTCTTAGCGAGCACCTGGTACCTGCCTGGCGTGGGGTGACCCTCCCCGACCCCCCCATCCCCAGCCTGCTGTCTCATGCTTGGCTCCCTTCTTCACCCAGACGCTGTGCCAAGGAGGGTGGAGTGCCTCCTTTCAAGAAATCTGTGATGTGGATCACTTTGAAATCATTTGGAACCTAACCCAGCAGGACTTCGTGCTCACCCAGGTGGGGCACATCCCTGCACCGTGGAGAGCGTGGGTCCCGCCTCAGCCCGCCACCCCCCACGGCGCGCAGGGCAGGTGGGGAGCACAGGGGAGGGATCCTTGGCCTCCAGGGGGCTGGGGTCCTGATGGTAGGAACTGAGTACCCCACTGGCTTCCTCTACTTCACCTCCTTCTGAAAGAGCCCCAGGGGATCTGCAGAGTCTGCTCGGGGTGGGGGGGCACACAGGTGGGAGCTGCCTGGGGCTTGGTGTGTTTGGTGAAAGGTATCGGTCTGGTACAATAGTATCGTATTGATAGTATTGATGGTATTCGCCTGTGTGTACGCATAAAGCAAAGCCGGCTCCAGATAGGAGGGGGTAGATGGGTCTGGTTCATAAATGTTCATTACAATTTTTACATGGAGAATCCTTTTTTTTTAATTTATTTTTTATTTTTTCAAAGATATTTATTTACTTATTTATTTGACAGAAAGAGACAGCGAGAGAGGGAACACAAGCAGGGGGAGTGGGAGGGGGAGAAGCTTCCCACTGAGCAGGGAGCCCGATGTGGGGCTCCGTCCCAGGACCCTGGGATCATGTCCTGAGCCGAAGGCAGGTGCTTAACGACCGAGCCACCCAAGCACCCTGTCATGGAAAATGTTCTAATGATAATTATGCCCAGCCCTGCTGGAGAGGTTGGGAAGGGCTCCTCTCCAGTTCTGCCCCTGGGAGCACGGTCTGGTGATAGGAATCCAAACCCACTGGCCCAGCAATCCTGTTGCTTGGAATTTCTCTTCAGGATAATCAAGAAATACACAAAAGTAGTCTTCCCAGCTTTACGAATATTCAAAACTTAGAAACAGCCGACAAGTCCCAATGAGTTTAAATTATGACATAATTCAGTAACAGAATGAAATTTGCGAAAATTAGTTAGGATACATCAAATTATTTCAGATGTGAGAGCCAAAGCACAAGGAGGAAGTAAGCCAACATATTCCCAGTTTAATAATACATAAGCAGCTAGACCCTTGGAGGCATGGGCATGCTTTAAAAAAAAAAAAAACAATTACCAGTAGAGTGACAGGTGCATTTAAAAATTTCATTTCCTGGGCACCTGGGTGGCTCAGTTGGTTAAGTGACTGCCTTCAGCTTGGGTCATGATCCTGGGGTCCTGGGATCGAGCCCCGTGTGCAGGCTCCCTGCTTGGTGGGGAGCCTGCTTCTCCTCTCCCTCTGCCGCTCCCCCTGCTTGTGCTCTCTTGCTCTCTCTGTCAGATAAATAAATAAAATCTTAAAAAAAAAAATTCATTTCCACATTTGCTAACACGAACATGCATTACTTTTTTTTTTTTTTTAACTAGGAGAGAAACAAACGTTCATAAGTGGCGTCTCTTGAAAAACCTAAGAAATACATGTTTTAGGTTTTGGGGGCCATACAGTCTCTGACACAATTACCCAACGCTTCCATTGAAGTACATACGGAAGTCGCCACAACAATTCATAAGTGCTGAATGTGGTGGCTGTGTGCCAATAAAACTTTATTTGTGCGGACATTTGACACATAATTTTTACATGTCAGGAAATAATATTCTGTTTCGATCTTTTTTCAACCATTTGAAAGCGTAAAGCCAGGGGTGCCTGTCTGGCTCAGTCCATCGAGCCGGCCACTCTCGATCTCAGGGTCGTGAGTTCCAGCCCCACATTGGGTGTAGAGACTACTTAGAATTCGGCCCTGGAGGTTTTTAATTAATTGATTTTAATTAATTAACTAAAAACCTAATTAATTAATTTCATAAAAATATAAAGCCATTCTTAGCTTGTGGGTCAACAAAAGCACATGTCGAGCGGAGGTGAGTCCATTGTATGGCTGGAGCCTTATTTAGGACACTTCAAAGGACAGATGGCGCTGGGCTGTCATTGTAAGTGACCATTCTATGCTCAGGAATGCGGCCTGTTTCTTTCATCAGATTCCTCTCGAGAGAGCCTCACAAGAGCCTCTCCGAACCTGGGGGTCTTGTGTCTTTTCTTCCTGCTGCAGATGATTTTGAGAACAATCCTTCGGGAGCTCTAACAGCGTGGGAGTGAGCCCCCTGCCCCGGATGTAAAGCTCTGCCACAGACCCCACACGCTTCCTCTTCCCGCCAGCCCCGCTCCTCCCCTCGGTGTGCTCCGAACACCCTAAAAATCTCTCTCGCGCTGGCCTGGATGGAGGGGTTCCAGGGAAGGTCCAGCCCAGTCAATGCTGTGTGATCCCCAAGCCACCTGGCCCCCGGCCTGCCAAGACGGCATGACAAAAATGACAATGCCTGACAATCTGTAGACTCAGCTCCAGCTGAAAGTTTGCTGACCTTTTCATAAGCGCTCAAACCAGTCTGTTCTATCTTTCGTGGCATTCTTTGGACCAACCTGTCCTGTGGTGAGGCTTTCCCTGAGCGTCCTGGGGACATAGCCTGGGGGCTGGCCCCTTCCGTGATGGGACAATGACATCCACAGCCAGGACAAGATTCCTCTGCCCCCCACCCAGTGGTGTGCGCCATTCCCGAGCAGCCACCTGTGTCCACCCTCTCCAGCCCAACACCCCTCCCCCAGAGAGAGAAGTGTTTACCGGGTGGGAAATCCCTGGAACATATTGTTATATGACGGAAGCAAGATGCTTGCTTACTTACAACTTAGAACCATCTCAACGACTTCAAACAATACACCCCCACAAAAAGATGTGTTTCTCAGTGTACCCACATGTGTGATGCAGGGGACAGACCCCGGGGGGACCCACACCTAAACCCTCAGCTCCCCTGCGGGGAGGGAGGTGTTTCCACTGTATCTGTATTCTTTGATGCTCAGGCTAAGAAGGTAATGAATATTGAAATGTAGTATGTAATTGGAAGTGCTAAAATATTCAAGAAGCTTTCACGAGAATGACGTTATAGACAGTAACTTGAAGTTATTCCAGACCTGCAAAGGAATAACAAACTGTGGGACTTCATCTGACATTTGCTACCAGTTCTGAGAGTGAGACGCCTCCCAGCTGCTGGAGGGGGCACCCTGGCCTTCACCACACCTAGGTTGAGAATTGCCCCCTTAGGTTACACCTGATGAGGCAAAATGCCTTAAAATAAGCAAAAGACAGAACAGAAATGTGTTTACTCACTTGTGATACTATTTTCATTAAAAAAAAAAAAGGATACATAAACAGGGCGCCTGGGGGGCTCAGTCAGTTAAGCCTCTGCCTTCAGCTCAGGTCATGATCTCAGGGTCCTGGGATCGAGCCCCGTGTCGGACTCTCTGCTCATCGGGGAACCTGCTTATCTCTCTCTCTCTGCCTGCCACAACCCCCACTTGTGCACTCTCTCTCTGTCAAATGAATAAATAAAATCTTTAAAAATAAATAAACATTTTAATTTAATATACAACTTATATTAAATACGCTGGGAACTGGATAACTATTTTTATGGCTTTCTAAAAATGGCTTCATGATTTCTTTCTTTTTTTTTTTTCAAGTATAGTAAACGTACAGCGATCTGTTTCAGGTGTACAAGATAATGGCTCAGTGTCCATCTTGATAAGTGTGTTCTCGGTCCCCTTTATCTATTTCGCCCATCCCCCCACCCACCTGCCCTCTAGCAACCGCCAGTTTGTGCTCTGTATGTAAGAGTCTGGCTTTTTCATTTGTCTCTTTTTCCCCCACATTTGCTTTGTTTCTTAAGCTCCCCATATGAGTGGAATCTTATGCTTCTGTCATTCTCTGTTGGACTTATTTTACTTAGCATGGTCCCCTCTCGGTCCATCTGTGTTGTCACAAATAGCAAGATCTCAATCTTTCTGTGACTGAGTGATATTTCGCTGTGTGTGTGGACCACACCTTCTTTATCCATTCATCTATCAATGGACACTTGGACTGCTTGCAATCTTGGCTATTGTAAATCATGCTGCAATAAACATTGGGGTGTATGCATCTTTTCGAATGAGAGTTTTCATTTCCTCTGGGAAAATATCCAGTGGCGGAAATGCTAGATCATACTTATTTCTATTTCAATTTTTTTTTAAAGATTTTTATTTATTTGAGATAGAGACAGTAAGAGAGAGCATGAGAGGGGAAAAAGTCAGAGGGAGAAGCAGACTCCCCGCGGAGCCGGGAGCCCGATGTGGGACTCGATCCCAGGACTCTGGGATCATGACCTGAGCTGAAGGCTCTCGCTCAACCAACTGAGCCACCCAGGTGCCCTCTATTTCAATTTTTTGAGGACGCACCACAGTGGCCGCGCCAGTCTGCGTTCCCTTCAACGGCGCAGGAGGGCCCTGTTTCTCCGCATCCTCGCCAACACTGGTTATACTTTGAGCTTTTTTTTTTAGCCATTCTGACGGGTGTGAGGTGGTATCTCAATGCGGCTTTAATTTGTATTTCTCTGATGGTGAGTGATGTTGAGCATTTTTTTCATGCGTCTCTTGGCCATCTGTGTGTCTTCTTTGGAAAAATGTCTATTCAGGTCCACTGCCCAGTTTTTCATTGAACTATTGGGGGGTTTTTTGGTGTTGACTTATATCATTATATAGATAACCGTATTAATGTTAAATTTCCTGATTTTGACGATTGTGCTGTGGTTATATAAAAGATGAAGTAGGTAGGCGTAAAGAGGCAAAATGCCTTCACCTTACTCTTAAATTGCTCAGATAAAAAATATACATATATACACATACTATATATATATATAAATTCTCTCTATTTTCTCTCTCTATATATACATATATGTGTATGTATGCACATCACATACACAGAAAATCTGGATAGAGTATACATGAGTATTCCTTATACTATTCTTGCAAACTTTCTATAATTTGAAATGATATAATAAAGGGGCTCCTGGCTGGCTTAGTCGGCAGAACATGCAACTCTTGATCTCAGGGTTGTAATTCAAGCTCCTCGTTGGGTGTAGAGATTACTTAAAAATAAAATCTTTAATAATAACAATAAAATGATACAATAAAAAGTTTCCAGGGGCACCTGGATGGCTCAGTCCGTAGAGTGTGGTACATCATGGGATTCTTTTTTTTTTTTTAAGATTTATTTATTTGGGGGTGCCTGGATGGCTCAGTGGGTTAAAGCCTCTGCCTTCAGCTCAGGTCATGATCTCAGGGTCCTGGGATCGAGCCCCACATCGGGCTCTCTGCTCAGCGGGGAGCCTGCTTCCCCCCCCCACCCCTCTGCCTGCCTCTCTGCCTGCTTGTGATCTCTCTCTCTGTTTGTCAAATAAATAAATAAAATGTTAAAAAAGATTTTTTATTTATTTGATAGAAAGAGACACGGAGAGGGAACAAAAGCAGGGCGTGTGGGAGAGAGAGAAGCAGGCTTCCCGCCAAGCAGGGAGCCTAATGCAAGGCTCAATCCCAGGACCTTGGGATCATGACCTAAATGGAAGGCAGATGCCCAACAGCTAAGCTTGGGATTCTTAAGCTCAAAGTTGTGAGTTCAAGCCCTGTGTTGGGCATGGAGCCCACTTAATTAAAAAAGAAGTTGTTTCCAAAACGTGACATTAAAAGAAGAGAAGTAGCAGCCCGCATGGGGCTGGAGCACGGAGAAGTCCTCTTATTTCTGGCCTGCGGATGTGAGAGGCGCCACTCAGCCACCCCTGCAGCTCGGGAAGTGACTTCAGAACACCCTGTTCCTGACACAGATGGAGGACACACAGATTTCCCCGTAGGCTGCGGGATTTGTGGTTGCTGGGACACCATTTCATTGCCACCGCCCCCGCCCCCGCCCCGCCCTCCTGGACATCCAGGTCTGGGCAGTCAGTGATGCCCTCAGGGACTTAAGAGTTCTTTCTCCGTCCCTTAGTCCTTCAAGCTCTCTTGAAGCTTTTGTGTGGTTTCGAAGCCCTCTAGAATTCTCCTTTCTGACTTTGTGGAGCAGGTGGGGGCCTATGTCAGTCCTCCGTGGTTGCCTAGCACCTGGGAGCTGCTTGGGCTCTCTTCCTGGAGTTGGTTTCACTCCTTGTCCTTTCGGGACTTCCACCAGCGACTCTGGGTCTCCGTTTATTCATCTGTAATTCAGCTGGAGCAGGAACAGGCAGAACTGAGATGGATCCCAGAGGGGGTCCCAGCACACAGGGGAGTTTACTAAGTGATAAAAGTGGTGTTTCAGGGGCGCCAGGGGCGCTCAGTTGCTTAAGCCTCTGCCTTTGGCTCAGGTCATGATCCCAGGGTCCTGGGATCAAGCCCCAGATCGGGCTCCTTGCTCAGCAGGGAGTCTGCTTCTCTTTCTCCCTCTGCCTGCCGCTCCCCCTGCTTGTGCTCTGTGTGTGTGTCAAATAAATAAATAAAATCTTTTTTTTTTAAATATTTTATTTATTTTATTTTATTTAACAGAGAGAACACAAGCAGGCAGAGAGGCAGGCAGAGGCAGAGAGAGGAGCAGGCTCCCTGCCAAGCAAGGAGCCCGATGTGGGACTCGATCCCAGGACGCTGGGACCATGACCTGAGCCAAAGGCAGCTGCTTAACCAACTGAGCCACCCAGGCGTCCCTAAAATCTTTTTTTAAAAAGTGGTGTTTCATGCTCACACACACACACGCCCCCTTGTCTCCCTCTCTCCTCTCTCTCCTCTCTCTCCCTCTCTCTCTCCCTGCAATCGGTGAGCGAATTGAGGGTGGGCCTTGCTGGGTCATCACGGACCCCCCGCTGCGGCTCTTACTCCCTGCGGTCTGCCAGGTTACTGGTCTTGCAGGTTACGTTGGCAACGTGTACACTGCTTTTTTTGACTTTTATTGTACAGTCAGTACTATAAATTTGTTGTTTTGAGGTTTGTAATTTGTAGCATTTTAGGCGCTGTTGTGTTTGTACTTTGTTGTGTAGAGTGAAGGGATTGTGTTGAATAAAAAGGATTAGAATACAAAAAAAAAAAAAAGTGGTGTTTCAAACCTGCCTTCGATCAAAGCTGCTTACTGAACAGTGTAGGGTCAACTCGCCAGATCTTGGCAAACAAGCCTGAATCCCTTCTACACCTACCTTCCATCAATATACTTCTGAAAGGATCAAGACTTTAACAATGAACACCAAAACCAAAAGGAATCTTCGGTGAATATCTCTTATATCTTAGGGGTGCCTGGGTGGCTCAGTCGGTTAAGTGTCTGCCTTTGGCACAGGTCATGATCCCAGGACCCTGGGATTGAGCCCTGTGTCTGGCTCCCAGCTCAGCCAGGAGTCTGCTTGCCCCTCTCCCTCTGCCCCTCCTCCCTACTTATGTTTTCTCTCTCTCTCTCAAATCAATCAATCAACCAATCTTAAAAAAAGAAAAAAAAAAAGTCATCTCAGAGTGGAACAAAAGAAAAGAAGCCGACCAGAAATAGAAAACAAAAGTCAGGGATGCCTGGCTGGCTCAATCCAAAGAGCATGTGGCTCTTGATATGGGGGTAGAGAGTTCGAGCCCCACGTTGGGTGTAGTGATTACTAAGGAAAAAAAAAAACAAAACACCAGGGGCACCTGGGTGGCTCAGTGGGTTAAGGCCTCTGCCTACAGCTCGGGTCATGATTCAGGGTTCTGGGATCGAGCCCCGCTTCGGGATCCCTGCTCCGTGGGAAGGCTGCTTCCCCCTGTCTCTCTGCCTGCCTGCTTCTCTGCCTGCTAGTGATCTCTCTCTGTCGAGTAAATGGATAAAATCTTTAATAAACAAACAAACAAATAAATAAATAAAACACCAAAAATCAAGGAGAAAAAAAAACCTGATATAACTGCATAAAAATTTAAAACTTCTGCAAGAAAAAAAAAAACAGTCAAAAAACAACAAACTGGGGTCAAGGGCAGGGAGGACATGACGAATGAGGTTAAGTGCCTTCCGTACAAAAACTCACCAGGCAATAGGAAAAATGTCAGTAATATAACAGTAAAGTGGGCACTTTTCTGTGACCCCGCTTACTTCTGTGAGTAAAGTGAGCAGGAATGGGCAATTCACAAGCAAGACTTATCAGTCTTTGAATCTCAGAGATACAAGTCAAAACCCACACAAACCGTTCTGAATTCTCACAGGGGCAAAGCTCAAGAAGTTTGGTGTTGCTCAGTGTTGTGAGAAAACAAGAAGTGGTGGGGGGGTCACCTTTTCAGGTTAACCAGGTAGACCTTTGACCCAGGGAACTCAGCATGGACTCAACACCGCCTGCCTCCCTCCCGCCTCTGGGTGGGTCTTTCTTTGTCCCTGGGTTTCTCCCTCTCATTTCCCCTCCCCTCTGTTTCACAAACTTGCTCACAATGTTCTTGTTAATTAAGCTGGAAAATAATTGTGAATTAAGCAGCTTATCCAATACAGAATGACTGTAACTGGTAGAAAGGAACAAGATTAATTTAACAACACGGATACAAGCCTCAGGGACTTTTTTAGCTACTACAACTAGATGTTAAAATTGGACCCCAGACAGTAGGAACTTGGTACAAATAATGCAGAAGGATCAAAATGGCAGAAGCTGTTAGTGGTAAAATTTGATATAGCCAAAAGCTGATCCATGAATTAAATATCTGTTACAAAATCTTATGGAAAAAGGGGAGTGTTTAATGAGCACGGGCTTAATAGATGTGCGCTCGACAGTGGCCACTCCTTGAACCCATCACGGGGATATCAGATCAGCCTCAACCCCTCTTCTCACTAGTCCTTGCAAACAGTCGGAGAAACGCTAAGTGTGGGAAGGGGTCCGCGGGGGCCGCTCGGTGCTGCTCGGTGTCGCTCGGAGCAGAGCCGCGTGGCGGGAGGACTACAACTCCCAGCACGCCCCGCACCGTCAGCTTTGCCTTCCCAGAAAGCCGCGGGCGGAGCGCTGTGGGGCAGCGCGTTCCCGACATGCTCCGCGGCGGCCGCCAACCGCCGGATTTGAATCGAGTCGGCGCTCTGCGGCGGTGGCTGCGGCGGCGGCGGCGGCGGGATGGGCGCTTCGTCGTTGCCACCCGCCTGGCAGCTCTACCTCAAGGACCACCGCGTCTCTACGTTCAAGAACTGGCCATTCTTGGAGGGCTGCGCCTGCACCCCGGAGCGGGTAAGACCGCGTGGCCTCCCTGGGCCCTAGGCCCACCCCTCCCCAGAGCCCTGACGGGACCCCGGGGCGAGCCCTCCAGCTGTGGGCTAGCAGCCCAGTGAAACCTTTCCCTCTGTGGGTTCCCGGGCCCCGGGGTGACCCCTCCCTCCGTGGGATCCGAGCGGGGGCTACCTCTCCCGCGGCGGGCTCCTGGACCCCCAGGCGACTCCTCCCTGTGGGCTCCCGGGCCCTGGGGTGACCCCTCCCTCCGTGGGATGCCGGCCCGGGCTACCCCTCCCACGGCGGGCTCCTAGGACCCTAGAGCCCCTAAGCTGGGGCCTGAGTCTCAGGTCTCCCTTGCAGATGGCAGAGGCCGGCTTCATCCACTGTCCCACTGAGAACGAGCCCGACTTGGCCCAGTGTTTCTTCTGCTTCAAGGAGCTGGAAGGCTGGGAGCCAGATGATGACCCTATGTAAGTCCCCCAGGCCAGCCTCGCTGGGCTTTCCGGGCGCCCCGGCTCCATGCTGGGCCTGTGAAAACGATCTGAATTTCCAAGACACTTGGTGAGGGAGCCGTGGCTTTGGCAGTTTGTTTTGTGCCCCAGTTATTGCAAAGGGATGAATTTCTGTGTGCTGGTGCCCTGGTGGTGCTTTCAACCTTTTCAAACCTGATTTGGCCAGATGTCCTCCAGAGTGGATGCTGAAGAAAGGCTCATTCTTGTAGGACCGTCCTTGACGCCTTTCAGGTCTGGCCGAATGCGGGAGAAGATCCTGTGGTGACCTGGGGATGTCCAGGTGCTTCCGTTGTTTAGAGTCTTCAAATCTAAAGCTTTATTGAGCTGTCACTTGCACACCAGAGAAAGCACTCTCTTCAGTGGTACACTGGGGTTGTTGGGGGTTTTGTTCTTTAAGGCATCTAGATTTTTTTTTTTTAATTCCATGTGTATGTTCAGACAGACCCTGATGACTGTCTTTCTATATGTGACAGCACATACTTTTCTCATCTTTTTCCCCTCGGACCCCGTTGCGTCAGTAACGTTAATATTTTCCTGTAGAGAATCACCCAGGTTCTCTTCTTGGCCAGAAGAGAGTTGCCGTTTTCCCTAATGTGTTTGTTCTTATGACCCTTTTTTTTTTTTTTTTTTTTAAGATTTTATTTATTTACTTGACAGGGAGAGAGCAGAAGCAGGGCCAGAGGCAGGCAGAGAGCAGAGGGAGAAGCAGGCTCCCCACTGAGCAGGGAGCCTGATCCCAGGATGCTCAACCGACTAAGCCACCCAGGTGCCCTTATGACCCATTCTTGACTGGGATGGCACAGTGCTCATACTGGGGATCACTGGGAAATTACCTGTTGTGTTCTTGGGAGTGAATCTCTAAGTGCTAGAATATTTTCAGATGGTAGTTCCTATTGGCTGTCCTCTGGTGCTCTGTGTGGCTGTGTACTCATTCCAGTACTGTCCCCCTCGCGCTGCTGTCCTCTATGCAGGGGTGATTCCCACTGCAGAGAATGAGGCAGGGGGGTTCACTGGAGAAGCCTGACCAGTGATGCCCTTACTGGGACCCAGCAAGCAGATCCTGTAACAGTTCAGTGACATGAGATTACTTCAGACAGTTCCTTCCTTGAGGGTTTTACAGGGATTTGAGGTGTGCTATCTCTGCCCTTATATCCCCCTTTTCCTGCTAATTGCTGCAGGCCTACAGATAAAATACCTCAGCCCCAAGCATGGTGGGAGACTCCAGAGAAGGGCAGGCGCAGAGATGGGCTGTGTGGGAGTGTGCCCTGGACCCTAGCACTTCATGGAGCAGAGGGAGGCATGTCTGTGAGCCGGGATGCTGGGTGTTGCTGGCAAACTTACTTTTCTCCCTTGACATGCTCCTGTATTGATTTTTCCAGAGAGGAGCATAAAAAGCATTCATCTGGTTGTGCTTTCCTTTCTGTCAAGAAGCAGTTTGAAGAATTAACCCTCAGTGAATTTTTGAAGCTGGACAAAGAAAGAGCCAAGAACAAAATCGTATGTATTATTATGAGGACTGAGAACCAAGGGCAAACCCTGTTGAGCCTCCGTAGCACCGAGTTCCCCACCCCTCGTATTGGAGGGGCTTTGTTTTCCTCAGGAAGCATTTTTAAACCCCTCAGATGCGTATGTGAGGATGGATGTAGAGGGCAGAAAAGCGTCTGTCCTGGGATGTGGTCTCGGGGTTGTTCCCTCCTGGAAGATGTGTTCAGTGAGGCTGGCGGTGGGGCAGCGATGGTCAGGCTGGTGCCCGGCCTTCAGTGACAGTGTCTGTGGGAGGCCGTTTACACGGGGTGTGCTCATGTGTGGGCATGCTGGGGGTTGGGGACACATAGTAGCATGTCGGGGAAGGGGCACCATGGATATCGGGAAAAAGAGGCGGTCCGACTGGCCCTTGGGGATTTGACTTGTGGACAGGCATCCTGGGTTATCGGGAGAGAGGAGGGGTGAGGCCGTGGGTCCACAACGCGATGGGTACCAGGCAGCCCGGGTTGTAGAGATGATCAGGCTCCCAGTTAAATCTGAATTTCAGGTACACAGGAAATAATTTATTAGTATAGTTCATGTTTTGTATGGATGTATACTAAAAAAGTTACTTGTTTTTATGAAGTTTCAATTTAGCGAAGCATCCTCTATTTTTATTTGCTAACTGTGGCAGTGTCGCAGAGAAATGTTCGGGTGTTTAATATCCTTGTAGCAAAGCGCTGGGCTGGGAGTGGGCATCCTGGTTCTGTCCCCGCCGCTCACGGACTCCGTGAGTTTAGGCCAGTCTTGTTTGCACGTGGAGGGCAGGTCCCCGCGGTTTCTGAGATCCTTTGAGTCTGCTTCTCCCTCTGCCCCTCCTCCTGCTCCCGCTCTCTCACTCTCACTCTCAAAAAAATAAGTAAATAAAATCTTTTAAAAAAACCGTCTCTAAAAAGGAACATGAAGTGCCTTCGTGGGCCACATGGTTTCTGTTAGATCTTCTTTTTTTTAAAGATTTTATTTATTCTTTTGAGAGTGAGAGTGAGAGCGCGTGAGCAGGAGGAGGGGCAGAGGGAGAAGCAGGCTCCCCGCTGAGCAGGGAGCCCCATGCGGGACTCGATCCCAGGACCCTGGGGTCATGTCCTGAGCTAAAGGCAGACGGACGCCTGACCGACTGAGCCACCCGGGCACCCTCTGTTAGATATTATTCTCTGTCGTTTTTGTTTTCACAACTCTTTAAAAATGTAAAAACCATTTGTAGCCCAATGACTGTGTGAGAATAGGCCACGGTCTGCCAAGCCCATTCTAGGTAAGAGGCCAGCCTGTTTACTCAGGGGCGGTGGTGAGGAAGCTGTGCCGCAGCAAGCAGGAGGAAGGTTGGCGGGTAGCCCAGGGAGAGGCTGCAACCAAACCGCGGGGCGCCAAGGAGCGGGGCGTGCTAGATGGCTGTAACACAGTTGTGACTGTGACGGCACGGCTCCGAGACAGTGAGTGACCGGTCTGACGGGCCGGGCCAGGGGGCCTGTGGGGAGAGGTGACTCCCCGGAGCGGGAAGCCCACCAGGAGACACTGGGTCACCAGGTCACCACCATCTGCGGGAACAGCGGTGCGGCCACACCAGACCAGGGCGAACAGGCAGGCGAGAGAAGTGGGGGGTGGGAAGAAAATGTTCTGCTTTCCTTGTGCAACTCTTTCTGTTCTCCCCGAGCCAGAATACAGGATGCTTAATTTTATTTTATTTTATTTTTAATTCTTACTTATTTGAGAGAGCACGCAATCGAGCACCAGCGGGGTAAGGGGCAAAGGGAGTGCAGACGCCCTGCTGAGCAGGGAGCCTGGTGCGGGGCTCAGTTGCAGGATCCCGGGATCACGACCTGAGCCCAAGGCAGACGCTTAAACGACGGAGCCACCCAGGCACCCCAGAATACAAGATACTTGAGAAGGATGCCTTTGTCTCTATTGCTTTGTTTAACTACAAAACAAACTATAAGCTTCCAGAAAGAAGAATCAACAGCCCCACCTCTATGCGAAGGGTGACCACCAGTAACTGTTTAGTGTGTTTCCTTGCAGATAATTTTTAAATTTCTGTATTTGAAAGAAGGATAAGAAGTGTAAGCTGTTCATACTTTCCACAGTCAGTTCACACAACTTACACAACAGGGAAGTTTTTATAATCCGCGGCCAACTCAGCTGTACTGTTGTGATTTTGTGGAGCTGTGCTCTCCACCTGGGGCCGAGAGCCGTGCGTGGCTTTGATGGTGGTGACGCCTAGAGGCAGGTTTCCGTGCTCCGGTCACACAGACTGTCCTCCCTGCCCAGTGGCTGGACGTGGCCGATTGCTGCCGAGCTGCGAGGCGCAGACAACAGAATCATTTTGTCATCACAAAAGATGTGATGGGACATGCTGTTCTAGTGAACCAGCTGATTGTGAGATTTGCTGCAAAGAATTTATCACTAATACAAAACTCGGGTCCCCTCGTGTCCCCATGCCCTTGCCCATGTGCCTGGATGGTCAGGTCTGGGGTCAGAGCCAAGTGCAGGGAACCAGCATAAGCAGAGGTGTGTCTGCTTGGCCCTGGAGCCCCCAGATGGGCAGTCTAGGGGGCTCGCTCGCTCCTGGGGGTGGGCTGACACGCAAACTTTGTTCTGTAGGGGGACATAAGGCTGGGGGCTGGTATTTTCATCTAGTAGTCAGCTATGTGATTGCAGCATGTAATTCAAGGTAATCGTTTATTGGACGTTTGTTAAAAAGAACTGGATGAAATGATTGTGTTGGGTATGCAGACACTGGAGACGAGGGGCGGATGTTTGCTGTGACGCTGGGCATTTCTGGGGCCCCAGACTTCCGTGAGAGGGGCCGGTGCTTGGCCGTGCGCCAGGGTCGCGACGAAGCAGCCCGCCCGGGCCTGACGCAGGGAGGGCGCGCTGCCCCCCTGGACAGCCGGCCTTCAGGGGTCTAGGCTGGGAGCATGCCGCCTGCTCCTGTGTCGCCCCGCTGCCTTTGGAGAAAATGAAGTAAATTAGAACCGGTTAGAAAATAAACCAGTTCAGGCGGTGAACTTAGTATGGGAGCAAGCAGAGAAACTCTGTGAGACCTGGGTTTGTGGACACTAGCGATGAGGATAAAATGAAGCACACGAGGAAGGAAGGGGGAAGGTCCAAAGCTCCAGATGGTAAACTTTTGTTCAGTGAGTTTTATGTTTTTAATAGTGAGTTTCTGATTTTTTTTTGAAGATTTATTTATTTATTTTAGAGAGAGAGTTGGGGGCAGAGGAAGAGAATCCCAAGCAGACTCCTCGCTGAATGTGGAGCCCGTTTATTTAGGTGCTCAATAAACCTTGCCTTGTTCTCTCCACGTGGATCTTATCTACAGGGGGTGACGGGGAAGCTCTCGGTTCACTTTCGTGCGCCTCTTCTTTATTTCCAGGCAAAGGAAAGCAGCAGTAAGCAGAAGGAGTTTGAAGACACCGCGAAACGAGTGCGCTGCGCCATCGAGCAGCTGGCTGCCGCGGAGTGACTGCCGCCCTGCCCACTGCTCCCTGCGGACCCCTTCCCAGCGCCTTAGGGAACGAGAACGTCCATGATTTGAAATAAGAATATTTAAGCTAGACTTCTGTTTTTTTCTTGAAAGCGGTGCCGGGGCTGCTTCTCTTTGTGCAGCTGGTGCTGCTGAGTCCAGTAACTGATTCTCTCATTTTTCTTTGGTAGTTTTTGCACCATTGGTTCCTGGACTTCCCAGGGTGAGAAGGTGAGCAGTGTGTTCTCGTGGGCAGAGCCCTCCCGCAGCGCAGCCTTGGGCTTCGGGCTGACAGCTGGCTGCGGAGCCTGAGATTTATGCCTGAACGTAATCATAGGTCTGTTGTGACTAGACAAATAGAGAGTTAAGGATGCCATTTTAGATTTTATTTGTCTGATAATCCGAATTTACGGTGCACATTTCTTGGGTTCCCACTACTCTCCTTTATCTCACTTGGGTATCGACAAGGCCTGCGGCCATCCTCCGACCCCACCAGGTCTGTGGTACAGGAGCCTCCCTGCCCTCCGGAGCAGATCTGACAAGATACCATCCCTGCCGGAGCTCTGAGGTGCTGTGTGTGGGCTTCCTTGCCTGTCTCGTCATTTTGGAATCTTTACCAGGGGAGCTAGAATCTAACCCCAGGCTGCCTTGGGCCCCCTTGTGTGCCAGAGCCCTTCCGGAACTGAAGGCCTAACAGCCGCTGTGGCCGGGGTGGGTGGAGGGGAGCGGCCTGAGGTCTTGACAGTAAAGCCGGCCTCTTGCTTGGAGGTCAGCTGACGATCCGCATCTCCAGCGCGCACCGCGGGCGTGTGGCAAGGTTGTGACATTTCTCTAACACAGACAACAAAAAGGTCCTTAATGCCAGTGCATTTTCCAGAGGCCCTTGCTCTGAATGAGCTGTGACACGGACAGGGTAGGCAGGGCTGGGGCGGGAGACCCACGGAAGGGATTCCTGGTCTTACGTCCCGGTACTTCCCCTTCGTGCCGTGGGTTAGGTGGCTGATAAGGCACCTGTGTGTCTCCTGGGAACCCCCGCCGGGAGGACAGAGGGATTAATCAATCTAAAACGTGGCCTGGAAATGTCTTTTGGAGGAAACTTTTTTATAGATAACTTGTTTATATTGTTTGCATTCTTACAAGATCGGAGGTTTCCATGATGTCAGAGCCATGGTAATAACCACGGCGACTGGGCGCCTCTGAGCTGCGGTTTCCTGGTCTGTGACACGGACTCACAAAACCCGCGCCACCTCAGCTGGCTTTCTGTGTAGGCGCGTGATGCGTGCGCGAGGGGGACCTGCCTCAGCTTCTCCTCGGGCTCTGCAAAGTCGCTTTCCTGCTTCATTTGAATTAGTACTTCACAGAACAGCACGCGGTACAGTGAAAGAGAGCACAAAGCCATTCTCGGTCCTTGGGAAAATCCGCGTGCGCCTCGGGCGGATCCGGAGCCAGGGCGGCAGGAAGTGGGTGGCAGAGACCGGCCTGTACGAAACCCCACCGCGTTCGTCGGCCCTCGTCTGCCGGGCCCACACTGGTGGCTCCCTCCCCGGCAGCAAGGCAGTGGCCCGAATCTTTGAAATCACTTGACTCCGAGCTCTGGGGACTTGGTGGGCTGTGTCTCCACTGCTGCTACTGCCCCCGCCCCGTCTGCGGTCTCCCCGGGGCCGGCGTCGCGGGGCGGAAGCCTGGTGCCACAATGATATTTTATTCCTCCCTCCGGGGAGTGAAGCTGCAGGGTGGGTTGTTAGCGGTCCTGCTGGAGGTCATCTTGCTGTTTCTGAAAAATAAAAACCATTTCATTTTAAACACTGCTGCAGACCCTACTGGGTTTTTTAAATCTGGACAGGCCTGGGTGGTGGCTCCGTAGCCGCCACCTGCTGCTCCCCGCCCGCAGGGCTGTGGGGCAGGTACGGCCGGGCTGCAGGCCACCTGCCTGTGTCACCCGGACCCATTCCGGCTATGAGCCCGCCGCGCAGAATGCGTCTCACTCCTCTTTTCCTGCCACATCCCAGAGAGGGAAGTGGGTTTTTTCCCCCCGAGCTTGCAGAATATTTACTGCGGTGCTTTCTGCTGGGGGAAAAAAAGCTCTCCAGCCTTTGTACTCACCTAAGCTGCTCGATTTTGATATCTGTGCCCGTCTGCCAGGGGTCCTTCACTGTAATAATGGGCCTTTGTGACTGGCCCTGCAGAGAAGCTGGCCCTTTGCACGGTGGCAGCGGTGTGGTTCTCGGCTGCGTCAGGCTGGGCTCTGGCGTGAGAGCCGCCGGAGCTGCCCCTCAGGCCACCTTACAGTCCCCTTCTCCCGGGGTGTCGTCTAGGGGCCGCATTTATCACTGGGCCTCACTGACCATCCACTTGGAGGACTAAATAGACCTCCATTAATCAAGCCACAAGCCTTTGCCAAGGGCCAGAGCCTCGGGGTTTTGTTCCAATACATGTCCCCTTTTATGTTCTCCAAGCCTGGTGGGAGTTGGGAAGGCTCGTGACGGATGGTTGTGGGCCGTCAGGTGTGGAGGGTGGTTAGGGTTAGAGCCCTACAGGGCGACCCCAGGATCCCAATCCTGCACCTGTCCCCGACACGGTGACGAGTGCCAGCCCGACCCAAAGGGACTTGCCAGGAGTGCAGCCGTCAGCCACCGCCTGCAGGTTGGCGCCCCCTGGGGTTGCTGACCATCCTTTGCAGGTTGCACTTAAATATAACACAATTGCCAATAAAGTCTTAGGTGATCTTATCCACAATTTTTTCATGCAGAAATAGAAACTTGCAAAGTAGCCTGTCCAAGATCGTACAACCAGGAACTATTAGGGTTGAGGATTGAACCTGAGCAACCTGGCCCCAGAGATGAGCCCTCCCTGGTGAGTGATGCGTCCGGGCCTTGCCAGTGTGGCCGGGGTCGACTGCCTAAGTCCTGTCTCCAAGCCATCCCATTCCACTTTTCGGACTGCTTTGTCAGAAAGGCCTTCGTTCTATGGAACTGCAACCTGTCTCCCCAAGGGTTCCATTGATCTTGGTAGTACAACATTTTTTTAAATTTTGAACTAAGATTCACGGGAACTTGTAAAGACAGATGAAGGGGCCCCATGTACCCTTCACCCAGTTTGCTCTGCTGTCACAACAGTAAAATGTCTGTACTTGCTTTTGACATCTAAGGTCCGAGTTGAAAAAAGGGGTCCATTGTGCAGCCGCCTTGCTCTGAACCAGTGTCGCCATCACAAAGCGTTTCTTGTGTGGGGCGGGGGGAGGGGGATTATCTAGTTCTCAAAGCAAACAGCTGTGCCGTCGATTTCCTCCCCTGGGCCCAGCCTACAGCGTTCGAGCCGCTTTTCAGCTGACCGGCCACACTGGGGCCTTAGCTTCTCCATGGTTATGTGCCCCTCGATCCCCGGGGCGCGGACGTCTGTCCGCTTGTCCCCTCAGGTGCTTGAGCACTACTGTGAGCTAGGTGCCACGCCCGGGAGCTGGACGAAGACCAGAGAGCACCCCCGTCTCCGCCGCGAGCGCAGGGTCAGGCCTCAGCCAGCAGAGAGCCGTGTGATGTGCAGACGGAAGACCACTCTGCCTTGGGTGGAGCACGAGAGGTCTGGGCTGTCTGTCCGGGGACCAGCAGGAGGCGGCCAGATGACCAAAGCAGGGAAAGCTGTGCCAGGCGCAGGGGACAGAAGTGTGCGCGCTGGGGACTAGTGCCTGACGTGAGGCGGGGCCCCCGTGCCACCCTCCTGTTTCCCTGGTGGCAAAGCCCCGTCAGAGGCCCAGGGGACAGATGCTGGCGAGCGCAACGTGGCTGTGGGGTGTGCTTCATAGATCCTCCCCGGCGCCCCCTACCCTGGCGGGGCTCCCCTTCTCCCCGCTCCCCCCTCCCCCCACTCTCTCACTGCTCCCCAAATCCCCGGTGCCCCGCATGGCCCAGCTGGGGCGTGGGGACGAGACCGAGACCGACCCAGGGTGCTGTTGCCTCCCTGTCTGCGCCGCGGTGCACAGGGCAGCCGCTGTCCGCACGGTGTGAAGGACCTCTGTGTCCAACCTACGACGTCCGCCACTTGGGAGCCCTCTAGCGTGCTTGGTTTTGGCCAGAGCAGCGTCCGGATGAGTCTGCCGGGGGCACCCCGATTGCGTAGCACTGGCCTGGGGTAAAGGCGGAGGTTCAGTTTCTGTTGGAGGAGCTCGCCGAGGACGGCGGGTTGTGACCAAGCGGATGCCGAGCGGCTCCGTGGTTCTCCCGCAGTTTGGGCTGCTGCCTCAGCCCGGGGCTGGAGACAGTGCCCTGTAGCATCAGCCAGGAGTGGGAGGCTCGTCGGGCCCACGGCTGTCGCTGGGGTCAGTCACCCTGTCCTTGCTGCCCCTAAAGAGGTAGATGAATGCAAGTTTTAAAAAAAGAGGCTTGAGTGCAGCCCTGTTTGTTTGTCACTTAGAATCGGAATCTCTTCCATCCAGAGGTTCCTCCTGTCCCTGATTTTGGTGGTAGCGGTCTGGTGCTAACTCCTGACATCCTGGAGACGGGCTGGGTCTTACCAAGTGGCCGAGTGGCAGCTCTAACTACGGGTTATGAGTCGATGGTAGGAAGATGACCAATGAAGAAAAGGGGTCATTCCAAAGGGGCAGTTTTTCAGAACCAGGCTGAGCTATAATCCAGGTCCGCCTTAGGGAAACGGACTGGTGGAATTCATCCAAGGAGCCCCTTGAGGACCGGTGCCTGCTGCCTACGGGACAGTCCCGTCAGTGGCTCCCCACTGCACATCGGGTCTCCAACACGGAACTTTAAACAGTTAGGGTGTAGACTGCTCACGGGGCCGTCTACACCGCATCGTGAGGGGGAGACGTGTCTATCCTGTGTGCAGCCGCATGGCTCGGTGCTGACCATGGCCTCAAGCAGTGCCGGCCCGGCCCTGACGGCAGAATCCTCTTATGGGGGTGCCAGGGAGACCCTTTCGGACAAGCTCTGGCTGAGAGGCAGGGGTCCCCCGGAAGAAGCATACGGAGCTCACAGCCCACCAGGCACTCCTCCCCTTCTCCCAGTCTCACAAAAGATGGCTGTGACCCGCCGAACGCAGTATTGGTCCTTGTCACATTGTGGGTAAATGCTGGGGTCACTCTTCACCTTTCTCCCGCTGTTCTCCAGCAGGGGCCCTGCCCCGCCTCCATGCTCCCCTCCCTCCCCAGCCCCTCTCCCCTCCTGCTTTTGTAGATGGCTGCCTTGCCCTCCTCACCTCCTCCGCCCCGTATGCTTGCTGGAGGACTCGCGGCTGCCACCAGCTGGCCGAGCTGGGGCTAGGGGTGCCCACACTGCCACAGCAGGGAGGCCCCGAGGCCCGCCCTGTGCCCCAATCCAGCCTGGGGCACAGCGTGTGGGAGGGGGCTCGGCCTGCAGCAACCCAAAACTGCCATGGGCTCTGAGCGCCCCGTGAAGTATTGTGTCAATAACTTTGCTGCGATGGTTTTTCCTGACTATTCCTCTAACCGAGAAACGTCTGGTCCAGAAAAGGAGGCTGGATGAGACCCGGAAATGAGAGCCCTGGGGCACCCCAGGTCATGAAGCTACCTCACCTTCGGTGATGATGTGGACATAAAGCTCGGGCGCTGTCTCTGCCCACTCTGCCCAGACCCTGCTGGGGCAGCAGCCGACCGTCCTGGGGCCCCAAGGAGGCCCTCCGTGGCCCACAGGTGCACCCCAGACAGCCACACTGTGACAGCCCCCACCAGCGTGTATGTCGCTGCCTCTACCTGCATGCCGGCCCTTTGAGGTCCCTCTGCTCCCCACCCCGCTAGCGTCTGACTTCGTGCATGTTTGCAGGGGGAGTGATGGAGAGGCAGAGCCCAGCCTCGCCCCTGTGGCGTCTGTGATCAGAAGCTAACTGGAAGCAAGATTTCACCTTCCCAAGCCCCCGTGCCAGCCTGCTGAGGCCCTTTGCCCATCCGCCCCACTTCACTGGATCCCTTTGGATAGTCCTGGAGACTGATTAAGACCAGGACCAGCCAGGGGTCAAATGCTCCAGCCAGGGGTGGCTGCCTCCCACCATCCAGGCTGCCAGCTTCCTGGCCAGCGAGGCCAGCTGCCTGCAGAGCCCCCTCCTGGGGCGACACAGGCCCCACCCTTCCTCCTCCTCAGCCCGGCCATCTGGCCGCTGAAAAGCCAGAGGTTTGGAGAGAGGAAGACATTTGCCCAGGGACCCACTCCAGCGGCCGCCTCCTCGGGGACGCTGGGATTTGAACCCAGGTCTGTGGCAGGTTTACCGGCAGCTCTGAGACTTCCTTCCATCTTCTGGGGCCAACATCTGCAATCACGTTGCCGAGAGGTGGGACCGATCTTCCTGCGAACCTGGGGGGCGGATCGGGATCGCGAGCCCGCAGCGCAGACAGAAAAGGGGGCGCACCAGCTTGCCCGCCCCCGGCGCTCTGTACTCCCCGGCGCCCCCTACCCTGGCGGGGCTCCCCTTCTCCCCGCTCCCCCCTCCCCCCACTCTCACTCGCGCAGCCCTCTCTGCTCCCCAAATCCCCGGTGCCCCGCATGGCCCGGCTGGGAAGTTGCTCAGCTTCGCACTGCTGGCGGCGGCCCTGGCCAGCGACTACTGGTATGTCCTGGAGGTGGCGGATGCCGGCAACCGCACGGGCGCGCCAGGCGGCTGTCCTCGCACTCTGGGCTCTGGCGGGTCTGCAAAGGTATGGCAGCGGCACGCTGGGGCGCAGGGGCCGCGGGCAGGACGCGCCCTTCGTGCCCCCACTCCCCATACAGGACCCTGTCCTCTCCCAGAAGTGGGCGGTGACGGTAGGGCTACCAGTCCTGGCTCAGAAATGAAAGGGTTGGGTGTGGGGTGGTGGCGGTGGCAGGAGAGGGGCATTGCGGGCCCCAGGAGCCTGGGGAGCAGGAGCCCCGGGCAGTCCTTTGCCGTCCCTGCTGGGGGCGGGGGTCTGTGTTAGGGGCTGTGGGCAGATTCGCAGATGCCCAGTCCGCCGGCTCTCAGCGGGCTCTGCCATTGGGGGCTGCCTGACCTGGGGCCTCGTCCTTCCTCCACCTCCAAGTCTGTCACAAGGGGAGGATATGCTGCTTCTCAGGATGCAAACCGGGTGGGGGGTGGCTGGAGGAATGAGGGAGGAAAGCCGAGGCAGGGGCCCCCACCCAGGGCACTGGGCTGCTGTTCTTCCTCAAGCAGGGGTGTGGGCGCCGAGGTGGGAGTGGGTGTGGGGCACCAGGGGCCTCGTGGAAGGCCACGGTTCCACATCCAAGTGACCACGAGTTGTTTCTCAGTTGCTGTCCCCAGAGGTTCAGCCTAGCGCTGCCAGGACTCCGGGGTCAGACCCCTGTTCCTCTCCACCCCGACCCTGCTCCCCACCACCTGACGGCTTGACGAGCCCTTGGGCACCAAACAGGAGTCCGAGTGCCTTTCACGCCTGCAGAGAGGAGCCCTTTCCGGCTGCAAGGCCTGCGTGACCGGGCGGCCAGCAGGCTGGGGGGCCTCCCCTGCACAGGACCGGCCCCGGAGGGCAGCAGTGCCTGGGAGAGCGTGTGGACATGGGTGCAAACCCACGAGCATAGGTCGGTGTGTGTGCATGTGAGTGTACGTGTCGGTGACTATGAGTGTGGGTGCACGCGCGTGTGCGTGCCTGTGCACGACGATGCCTTCCTTGTGGCAGCTGAGGAGGAAAGATGAGTTGTTTGTTCATCCGCAGATCGGACTGTGCCTAATGCTCCAAGGTCCCTGACGCGTGCACGTGCGTGTCTGCAAATGCGGGTGGGTGTGCATGCATGTGTGCCAGAGTCAGAGTCCACATCACACGCACCTTTTCCTGTCCAGGCAAAGCCACACGTGAGCCTGCTCAGGGCCCCAAGCCCAAGGGAGCGCTGAGGGCAGCGTCTCCGGAATGTTTGAGATTTGAGGCCGACATCCGTGTAGCTGTCATTTGTGTGTTACAGAAACAAAGCGGCAGGTCCTAAATCCTCCAGGAGAGAATCCGACGGGGCTCCGTGGCCACCGGTCAGCCCGCTGGGTTCCGGCCCGGCTGCGAGACCACCCATCTTGAGAAACTCAGGGTGGGTGGTGACCCCACAGGTGTCCCGGCCCCCAGGCTTTGTGTCCTTTCTGCTTTTTAGGGCAAAACAGCTGCATCCCCCTGATCGACCCCTTTGCCAACGAGAACCTGGATGTCCCTGCCTCAGTGCAGCGCCTCATCTGTGAGTCCTGGGGCCGAGTCACCCCCCCGCCCCCGTCTGCCCTTCATCTCCAGGCAAAACAGTCCTGCGAAGGTGGCCCTCCAGGCGGACAGGACTCTGCGGCGCTCCTTGGATCTGCCGGCGGGGGGTGGCGGGGGGGCAGGTCCCTGCAGGGACGCTGAGCCCCCTCTCTCGGCAGCCCTGCACCGAGTTGTCATGGCGGTCCTGCCCCTGAGCCTCATCCTTGTCGTGTGTGGCTGGATCTGCGGCCTCTTCAGCTCCCTGGCACAGAGCGTCCTCCTCCTGCTCTTCACCGGCTGCTACTTCTTGTTGGGAGGTGAGTGTGGGTGCCCAGGGGGCCACAGGACCTGGGAGGGGGCACCTCGTTCCTGCCACCCTGTTTCCTGCTCCCACCCGGCCTGTGCAGAGCCTGGGCCCACCCTGGGGATTGAGCCGCAGTGGCGAAGCACCTTGAGTGATACTGGGCCTTTCTAGGGACACGGGCAGGGGTGCTGGCTGTGGGCCTCGTGCCAGGGAGGGAGGAGCCCCAGGGCTGAGCTCCCGAGGCGATCCGGGGACCTGCCCTCCTAGACCTGGCCCCCCCTGTTCTCTACTCCTTCCCAGACTGGCCTGGCGGGAGGGGCAAGGGTGGGCAGACCCAGGCTGCAAGACAGGTGAGAAGGGGCCTCGCAGACATTGGTAGTGACCCCGGTCCAGGCCCAGCATGTGACTGGTGACAGTTCCTCAGCCGACATTCCCCTAGACTCTGCTGGGCGCGGGCCAGGCGCTCCCTCAGGGCCGCAGCCGTGGCCTTCATGTGGTCCCAGTTTCCAGCCGAGAGGTCCAAGGGTTCACCGAGGCCAACAGGAAGCTCGTCCCGGTGCTTTTGGGGGCCATCTGCCCCTGACAGCCAGCCGGTGCCCCCCCTGCCGCTGCCCAAGGCTGGCTGTCACTGCTGGTGCACTGGGGCTCCTTGGGGTCAGTCGTCAGACCTGTGCTGTCGGGGGGGAGGCCTGAGCCGGGTCTGGCATCCGGGCCAGCCCTACGGTCCAGGCCATGGCATTTGAAGCCCAGACCATGTGGGCCTAGGGCTCCCTCTGGGGCAGGCCTGCGTCCTCCCCGGGGGATGCCGGGCCCTGTGGGAGACCTTGGGCAGGTGGGAACACGCGGGCTTGCCCGGTGCCAAGAGCCTGGGGGACCAGCAGTCTGGGCGTGTGCCTTGGAGAGCGCGAGCGGAGAAGTTAGCACGGCAGCTGTGGCCTGTCCCCGGAGGCCGGCTGTGTGGGTCTGGCCCCCGGAGGCCGGCTGTGTGGCCCAAATCCAATTCAGAGGACCTTGGGAAGCCACGGAGAGGAGCAGCGGGTGGGTCGTATCCAGGAAGCCTTGGCCTTATGCTCTCAGAACCATGGCCCGGGCGAGTGGGTGGGGGGAGGGCCTGGGGCAGCTGCTCAGGGGCGCTCCTGTCCCGAGGGACCCGGTTCAGAGAGCACCCCACCTGCTCGGCTCGCTCAGGGTCCAGCCTGGCCGCCGTCCTCGCGGGGGATGCTCCTGGGAAATGGGTCAGCTGACGTCACTGTCAGCAATCCGAGCAGTCCCAGAGAGTCGGAGGGAGGAGAGTGTCAGCGTCGGGGAAGACAGGGCTGATGGGAGCAGGTGGGGGGATCGCAGACGGGGGGCGGGGGGGCAGGGGGCCTGCAGAAGCTGGAGGCTCAGGCTAGGGCCAGAGGAGGGGGGGGTAACTCAATGAAGAGGGGACCTGGTCAGAGCTCCGGGGCCCCCCGCCTGACTCCCAGTAGAGGTCGCTGGCTCCGCGTGTGTATGCGTGTGTGTGTGTGTCTCGGGGACACTGGGGGATCCGGGAGGGGGCCGTGTATGCAGAGGCAGTAATGTGAGTGGGGACTGTTGCTGAGGACATAGGTGTGCCGTTTATAAGGGGGGTTTTGTGGGGTGAGGGCCGGGGGTTTGGGGGCTGTGTCAGAGCCTCCGTGTCCCCTAAAGGCCAGCAGGGAGGGGCTCCCGGTCTGCAGGACCGCCTCGGCCAGGACCTGGTGAGGCAGTTGCCCCCAGCGGGTAGACACAGCGAGTGGACCCCTGCCCCCCTCCCCCAGGTGCCCTGACCCTGGTAGGGCTCAGCGTCTACATCAGCTACTCCCGCCTTGGCCGAGACCGTCGACACATGCAGGACGCCCGCGTCAGCTTGGGCTGGTCTCTAGCCCTGGCCTGGGGCTCCTGCGCCTCCGAGGTGCTCAGCGGCCTCCTCCTGCTCACGGCAGCCCGAGCCCTCAGCCTCAGCCGGCAGCCGGGGGACCCCACTCTGTACTCATCTGAGTCCCAGAGGGGCGAGTGGCAGGGAAGAGGGGCTTGGTGTCCCTTTGCATCCGCAGGCCTGGCTGGAGTTCTGGCTGGGAGGGGACCCCTGCAGGGTCAGGCCAAGGAACCAGGCTTCTCTTGCTCGCCAAAGCCGGATGTTGGGGTGGGGGGGCTCCTCTGCCTTGTTTATGCCCTTTAGGGACCAACTGGTTTGGCTCCCTCTTGGGGATGAGAAAACAGAGTCCCAGAAAGAGTTAGCAAGTGGCCCAAGGGAATGTTAGTGGGGTCGGGGTGGGGGTGCTGCAGGTTCCTGGTGCTCAGCGGGTCCCCTTGCCTCTCGAGGGCATGGCCTGCCCTCGCCCTCCCCCATCAGCCCTGCTGTGCCGCGCTGTCCTCCTTCCTGGGGCCCTGAGTCAGGTGCAGGGGCTACCCTCTGTCCTGGGGAGGAGGGAGGTTGAGAGAGGTTTCTGCTGAACACCCGCTGACTTAGGCTCCGAGTCCAACGTCACCTGCTCATCTGCTTGTCCCGTCCTCTAGTCGCTCGTCACATTTGCTACCATGCACCCATTTTACAGAAGGGGAGACTGAGGACCATCCCGGAGCACGTGGCAGAGCCGATGCCCCTATAGGCTGGTGGGATTCCCAGGCCTCTGTTCGGTCCACTGCCTCGAGGGCAGGTGTTGGTGGGGAGGATACGGGGGCTGGGGGGCGGGAGTCCCCTGGGATTTGCAAGGGCAGCTGAGTGGGCTGGACACACCTGCGCCCCTCCCTGTTCTCAGGCCTCTGTCCTTGTCCTGGGGCGGCTGCTTTTGCTGAACTGGCCTCCAGGACCCCGATCCTCCCCTCAGCAGCTCCCTGGGGAATGTCGGTGATTGCCAGGGGCCTGGGGTGGGGGGGCGCCCTGAACAACACGTGCGGAAATCCCAGTAGGGGTGGGGGTGGGGCTTCTCAGCCGGTGCTGCCCAGAGAGACAGAGGCCAGGGCCCGGAGCTTGGGCCGAAGGCTTATTAAACAGAGGTGGGTGGGGCTCAGCTCGCAGACCGGGGCGCAGGCGCACTGTGGCTGGGCGCCTGGGTCATTGTGAGGTTCGCTCATTTTCCTGTAGGCAGAGAAGTCGAGGTGGCAGAGGAGAAGGGTCCCCAGGGGGCTGTGCAGCATCCGAAGCCCCACACAGTCCCTTCCGGGGTTCAGGAGTCTAGGATGTGTGCAGGGGGTTGGAGGGCAGCCCCTCCGACCTCAGTCCACCTTCCCCCAGCCTCCTTTCATCGCTCCAAAGTTACAGGAAGCTCCTTGGGTCCCTGGGGGGTGGCACCATTTGGGGACCCCCTGAGAGCTTCCCTTCATACTTATGTTTTAGCTTTTACCATTCCATGTCACAACGTTGTGCCAGTTTGTCCTTAAATAAATCAGTTTATCCTCTGTGCGGACAAGCCTTGTTCTTCTCTCTTAACATGTTTTCAGAATTGATAAAACAGAATCATAAACAGTGTGCTGGCAGTAACACTCTTACCTGCTCTGTGTGTGTGTGTGTGTGTGTCCATCCAGCCAGAGACGTCTGTGTGTCTATTCATCCGTCCAGAGGCGTCTTCTGCAGACGCAACAAGCTCCTTCTCTGCAGGTCGGCACAGGTGGAAGAGGACCCCCTGACCCCGCACCTCCGTGTTGGATGGGGCGGCTCGGCGGGCAGGTCCTCTCCGCTCAAGAGGCTCCAGCTGGACCTCTGCGGTTCTCTGGGGAGCAGGGAGCACAAAGGTTTGGTGGGGGACCTCCTTGTCTGCCTCTAGACCTACATGACCCCAGGAACTACTAAAAACGAGATCCAACCCCAAATCATCTGCAATACTCTTTTGTAAGCAAGAAATTTTATTTTTAAAAAAGGAAAAAATATATAGATGACCGCAGGGTAAATCCCAGCCCCTGACACGGCAGCTAGGGTTCCTGGCCATCCAGCCCCGCTGTCCCTTTCTAATCTCCCGTCACCCTTCCCTGTGTCCCCAAGCAGGAGCATGGGACATGCTCATCAGCTGCGCGACCCGAGCAAATGGCTGGGGCGGTTCCATCTTCTGTGCACGGGGAGCAGAGGCCCTGCCCGGCTGCTTCCTGGGCTCCGCTGAGGGGCTGGGCTGGGCCCCACCCGTCTGCCCTCGGGACGCCCTGTCCAGTCCCGGACGCGGGAGGCTCCGCGGCCTTGCTGAATGAGCGCGGGTGAAAGGCTTCACCCCAAGTGTGGGAAGTCAAGGGGTCCGAGCAGAAAGGGGGTCATGGGCGTTGTTTCACTGCCTCTACTGCCGCTGCTCCCTCAGGACACCTGCGCTCCCCACCTGGATGCCAGCCGGGGCCCCGGGTCCAGTGACCCTGCCCTCAGGGCCCCAGCTGCCTCAGCACGAACCCCCACTTCTTCAGCGCCAGCTCGGTGTCCTGCGCGGAGACGTCGCGGTGCCACACGGCGCGCACCGACCGCTCGGTCCAGGGGAATAGTAGCACGCGCACCGCGTGGCCGGTCTGGGCCACCTCGTCCTCGCTCACGGCCTGCAGACGGTGGCAGAGCTCGCCGGGCGGCAGCCCGTCCACCTTCACCATCACCATGTTCGTCTCCACGGCGGCGAGGTCCACGGAGCAGATGGGGGACGCCAGCTCCTGGAGCCCTGGGCCCGGGGACTCTGGTGAGTGGAGCCTGACCCCGGCACCCCAGCCCCGAGTCCACCGTCCGGCCCTGTCGCCCCAGCAAAGGCAGAGGGCAGCCCAACCGCAGTGGGGAAAAGGGGGACCCTTGGAGTCGCACAAACTTGGCTCTGCTACTTTCCAGCTGTGTGACCCGGGACAAATCAGTTAACCTCTGGGCCTCAGAATCCTCATCTGTAAAGTGGGGACATCACAAGATTGTTTCGAGGACTCAACTGATAGATTTAAGACCCGGGTTAGAGGCTCCGCTCGCCAGATCCTGCAGGAAGTAGGAATTCCTGACCTCGGTTGAGTGCTTCTTGGTCCAGACCCTCACCAGTGTGGTCTGGTAAAGCATTCTAATTTCCCGGGTCCCCCGCGTCGTGGCTCAGCGGCTGGCCTACATGGTCTAGAGTCTGAAGGAAGTACACCTGCTGGGGATTTGGGTCCTGCTGCAGGGGACCCCCGCGCACTCCTCTGGGAGCTAAAGGAAGTGAGGGTGGGCATGGGGGGCGTGGTCCAGGTACCTTTGGCGAATCTCTGGGCGTTCTGGTGGTCCCTCTGCAGCACCTCCTCAAAGTCCGCCAGTCCTACTAGGGCGGCAGCAGCCAGCACCCCGGCCTGGCGCATCCCCCCGCCCAGCGCTTTCCGGAGGCGCCAGGCTTCTTCGACGAAGTCCTTGGGCCCCCCAACCAAGGCCCCCACCGGTGCACCCAGGCCCTGGGAGGAGGAGGAGAGAGTCCTGCCTGCCAGCGCCCCCAGGTGTGCATCTCTGTCCTTGCGGCCGGGGGAGGGGCACGGGAAGGGGCCGGGGCCCCATCTGGGGAGGGGCTGAGGGGGCCCAGGGCCGCGACTCCTATGGTGGGCACCCCCACCGTCCTGTGTCTGGGAGGCAGCCCATGGCTTCCCTACCTTGGAGAAACAGAGAGACACGGAGTCACAGTGCTCCACGATGCGGGCGGGGGGCACGCGCAGAGCCACCGCAGCGTTCATCAGCCGGGCCCCATCCAGGTGGACCCGGACCCCGTGGCTCCGGGCCAGGAGGTGCACCTGGGGGCAGAGAGCAGGCAGCGGTCAGAGGGGCTGGGCTCGGGGCCCGAACGGAGGGAGGACGGGTCTCCAGGAGCCTCGCGGGGTCGGGAGGGAGCAGAGCTGCGAGAGCACGGACCATAGATGCCGCACCCTGTTTAAGCCACCCCATGGCTCTGCGGGGGGTATCTCAGCCCTCCCGTGGGCGGGGAGTGGGTCTGGAGGCTCCTCAGCAGCAAGCGCTCAAGCCGGGGAGCACAAGCTGCTCCGGGTCTCGCTCCCTGGGGAGAGAGGGGTGTCTCTGTCCGCGGGGCCTAAACTGGGGCAGTAGTGCCCTCCTACCTGCAGGCGAGGACCACACACGTCCCTCCCACTCGGTTCCAGCTGCCCTGGGCACCCACGGCGTGTGTGAGGAGACACCATCCCAGGAGAGCGGCTCCAGGGGACCGGAAGCCAAGGGCTGGCTGGGGGCGGGTGGGGGGTGGGCAGAGTGTGGGGTAGGGCCCACCTGGCGTAGGTAGTCGATGGGGAGGACCCGGCCCCCCGAGCTGCTGTGGGTGTTCTCCAGGCAAATGAGCTCACAGACCGGGTGGTAGGGGCTCCCGAGGCCCCGTGTGACCATCCTCTCCAGCTCAGCCAGGTCCAGGGTGCCGTGGGGCAGGTCTGGGAGGGGGTGGGAGTGCACTCCAGCGATCTGCAGGTATTGGGGAAGGAGGGAGGAACAGGTCCGGGGGCGCAGCGTCACCTCCTACTTCTGTCCCGGCAGCTCCTCCCCAGCTCGGGGCCAACGCGCCTTCCCCTCGTGCTGAGGACAGACGGAGGGACCCAAGCAAGAATGGACAGGCAGGCCCTCCCCACCTTGCGCCGCGTGCTCCGGGTGCCCACTAGAGGGCAGCAGAGCACCAAGCACAGGCAGTGTCGGATGGGTGGGCTGGGCCGCGGCTGCCCCCACGTGGTCAGTCTGGGAATGGCGCCCTTTCCCGCCTCCTTAGAGATGCCACCACCCTGGCCATTTCTTCTCTCTGCGGGTCCCAACTCGGTGCCTGGGAAGCAGGTTCCCACCAGAAGTGCTAAGCTGGCCCCAGGTGAGGGGCACCAGGTCCTTACCTGAGCCACCCCGCCCTGCTCGAAGACGTGGAGGTGGCACTCCTGCCCGAGGAGGAGCTGGGAGCCCCTGCGCTGGCAGTGACACATCACTGAGATAGATGGGGGAGGGCAGTGTTGGCTCGGAGTCCCATGGGGTCTACCTGCTCCTGCCCAGCTCCTGGCTGGGCCTGGAGGCTAGCTCTCAGGTGCCTATGCCAATTAGGAAACGGCACCCCTTCAAGACACCTTACTGTCGTGGGCCAGAAAACTGTCCCACGAGCTACCAAAGTCTAGGATAACCATCCAGTGAGGGGTTGCACCCTGTGCCCTTCAGCCCACCCGCAGAGCATGTCCTGCCCAGAAAGCTGGTCACCATGCTGCCCCTGGGGGCCAAGCAGCTCAGGGCATGGGCCTCAGTCGGGCCTGGCAGCAGAGGGCCCAGGAGCACCGGGAAGCCAGAGAGTTTAATAAAGGGGCAATTGACAAAGGTGTGGCAGTGCGGAGGGAAGCCACAAGGGACAGAGCAAGACCCCCAGGCCATGAGGGGCGAGAGGGAGGTGTGGTCACCAGAACCTGGAGACAGGGCAGCACGGAGAACAGCAGGGAGAGAACAGCACTGGAGGCAGCAGGGAGAACACCTGGGGAGGGAGCTGGGGGAGGAGCACGGACACGCTGACCTCACTCTCCTCTCCCCTCCCTCATCTCCTGCTAGTGGCCCTCCCAGCGGAGCCCAGCGGAAGTCCAAATGGCTCCGCACCCCACTGATGTAGTCCCAGCTTTCCTGCCGGCACCGAGGAGAGAAATGTGGAGGGAGGACCCGGAGGGCAAACGGGAGTCACCCCACGCCGCGCTCACCAGAGATGAGGTTGGCCATGGTGTTGGTGGGCACAAACAAGGTCTGGGCCACCCCCAGCAGCTTGGCGGCCTTTTCCTGCAGCTCTGAGGAGGGAAGGGACGGGCGTGCAGGGAGACCCGATCAGCAATGGCACTCTCTTTGCATTACTCCTAACCATGAGCCCAAGTCCTGCTGAGGTGAGTGGCCAAGCCGGACAGAAGCCCTGGTCTATGGGCTGCAGACTGTGGTCTTGGTGACCGCACATCCGGGTACAGAGGCCCCTCAGTCAACACCCTGCACCCCGCCTCCTCCTGGGCCCTGGTCTCCCCCCGACACTGAAACTCTGTGGTCTGAACCCCCCTGTCCCATCCAGACCTCACACCTGTCTCACTTCCTTTCCCATCAGCCCCTTGCAGGTGGGGCCCTGCGGTTTCTCTGCTGACTTCCTCTCCCAGAACAGCACAGGAGCTCTCAGAAGGGGAGACTCGAGAGGGGGGATTTGGCGGGGGGGGGCTTCAGGCTCCTGCTTTAAAGCCTGCTGTGGCTCCCCTCTGCCTGTGGTATCAAGTCTGAAGTCTTTAGCATGACATTCAAGCCCAGTGGTATTTGCCCTCTGTCTTCACCTCCAGGGACAGGAGGGGCTCCTGGTACCCCACACTCCAACCACGGTCCCTATCTGTATCCTCAATACCCAATGAGCCAGCTCCCTTCCCTGCCTGGGGGCTCCACTTGCCCTTTAAGAGGCTGCTCTGCCAAGTCCTCTTCCCTGTGAGTCCCCCCCCTTCCCAAGGCGCTCTCTGTGGGCACACACGCCAGTCCCAGCACCCCCCCCACACCCCGCGGAGTCTGTGTCTGGCTGCCTCCGAAGCAGCGGGCTCAGCATTTTTGCAGTTCCAGGCAGTACGTGTCTGCACAACGCGTGATCACTGATCACCACCGGACCCCATACACAGGCCCTTCGGGCTCAGGCGGCAACCTGCGGCTTGCCCCAGGCAGGGCAGAGGGCACGCACCCTCGCACAGCAGTGGTCCACTACGGTGGCCACCCTCACCGCTGTGTCCTGAAAACGCTCCCTAGGTTATCCGAGTCCGCTCCTTGAGAGGGGCAGCCCGTGGAAAAGCCTCTTTTCTAGACTGGTTTTCTGTGGGTCTTCATGTGGAAAGGCAGTGGGTGCAGGACAATAGCTACAGGTTTTGGAGAGAAGACCTGGGTTCGAATACTGCCTTGCCATTTGCTGGGTAGGAGACCTAGGGTGCCGCGTTCCCTTGGCATCCCAGAGCACTCCTCTGCAGGAGGAGTTCGCAGCCGTCTCAGGCAGCTCCACAACTTAATGCGCACACCAGTCCCCCGGGCGTCCTGTAGCATGCAGATTCTGGCCCAGCCGGTGTAAGTCTGGGACCCGGGAATCTGCATTTCCAACGGCCTGTCGGGTGACGGGCCAGACGGAGCAGCAAGGCCACAGGGCATGACGCCTAGCCTGCGGCTGAGCTGCACCCCTGCGCGCCCCGGGCCACTTCTCCCGCCAGCACCACGGACAGCGCTCTGGGGTCGCCGCGACGCCCCCAGGGAGCGGCCCGCACACCGGGCTCACCGCGGACGGTGGGGTCCTCGCCGTAGTCGTCGTCCCCCACGACCGCCTCGGCCATGGCGCGCCTCATGGCCGGCCCGGGTCTGGTCACCGTGTCGCTGCGCAGGTCCACCACGTGCGCCGGGACCCCCGCCCCGCTCCCAGACCCCAGCGTCCGGAAGGCCCCGGGCCGCCGGGTCGCGGCCCGGGCCAGTCCACGGAGCATGGCGGGGGCAGCTCCTGACCCCTACCCCGACCCTTCCCAGCGAGGGCGACGGGGAGCAAAGGGGTTGGCGCCGCGGGGCTTCACGGACTTCGACCGCAGCGGCTGACCTGGGCCTGCGGGAGTGCCCGCGGCACGCTGGGAGTTGTAGTTCGGACTTCGTCCCGGCGGGCACCGCGCAGGCTCGGGCAGGAAGGCCCCGAGGCGTGCTGGGAGTTGTAGTTCGGGCTTCACGGCGGTGGGCACCCCGCGAGGGGAGCGTGTGGGAGACGGAGGGTATTGCTTACCCTCCCCGAAGGGGAAACCGAGGCCGGACGAGCGTTATAGAGCCACGCTCATGTGACTTCTGCTGTGTGCCAGGCACTATCTCGGACACCCTACAAATGTTAGTGCAGTTAAGCCTCCCGGCAACTCTAGGAGACAAGTACCAATATCATCCCCGTTTCCCAGACGGGAAAACTGAGCCGCGCACAACCTAATGCCTGCGGTCACTTGGCAAGGAAGTGGCCGGGCCGGCTGTCTCCAGGGTCCAGCTCTGAACCACTGTGTTACATCGCCCCTAAAAAAGTAGCATCCCATCACTGGCTTTTTTTCAAGACGGATTTGTTGAGTACGTACTGTGTGCCGGGCAGAGGGATGCAGAGATGGCACAACCAGTCTGGGCGTCCGACTTTATGGGGTATGAGGGAGGCAGCATTAGAGGGGTACACAGAGAGCCCCCTCCTGCATACCCCTGCCCTTGAGAGGGGGCTGCCTCCAGCTGAGGGGTTGAGGAGTGAAGGGCACTGACTGACTCAAGTCCTCACTCACCGGGCCAGCGGCTTTGGACAGCCTTTTAACCTCTCAGTGCCTCAGCCTCCTTAACTGCAGAATGGGCTGTTTGGAGGATTCCATGACTTACTGTCCTTAGTGCTGACCCTGGTGCCTGGCTGTGGGTAAGTGCCCCATGTGAGTGTTCACTTTCTTACTGCTGCTGCTGGGACTGTCTTTACTGGTCACAGCCCGGGGCCCTGGGGCTTGGTGTTGCCGCCACGGGGAGCACCGTGACTCAGCCCAGACTGGACCTTCTGAAGGGTGACCTTCCCTCACATAGGGAGGACCAGGCTCCCACTGAGTGCCCAGCCCCACCCCGTTGCTCCCCTCCCTGGAGTATGGCCACGGATGTCGATGGTCCCCCCCACGGGAGGAAGTTGGTCCCAGAGGGGCCCAAGTTCCCCAGAAGAGGTGCCCACAGCTCTGGTCAGGGCAGCCCTCCTCAAAAGGGGCACTCCCGTCTTCATCAGAGGTCTGCCATGTGCCTGCTCCCAATCGGGTCTGGGGATAAAGGCGGCAGGAGCAGGCTGCTGACAGAGCTCAGGTCCTCTGGGTGGGGACAGGATGCTGCCCAAGAGAGGAGCACTGGGAAGGGGGTGGATGTCAGCTCCAGGAGAAGCTGCCGTGGGCCTGGTTGAGGCATCAGGGTAGGCTTCCTGGAGGAAGCAGGGATTGGGCTGAGCTTTGAAGACAGAGCAGGTCACTAATCAGACGAAGGAGGAACATAAGACAAAAGCTCCAAGTAGGAGGGAGCTGGAGCATTTGAGATCTTGAAAGAAGGCCAGCCTGCCGGAGAAGTGAGTAGGGGTGGAGACGGAGCTCTATCCAGGGTTAGGGCATCTTCGCTGGAGCTCTCCACCTCTCCCCCCATGCCTGGCTCGGGCATCTTGAAAGGGCAAAAATCACAAGATCCCTGTGGGATCGGTGCCCCAAGCTCCCCCTTCCCCCCCTCCCCATCTAAAGGAAAGGCTCCTTGTGCCTTCCCCCACCCCAGTGCCCCTCTGACCCTGACCCACAGTCGCACTGAATTCCGGGCCCTTGGAAAACAAGCCCCTTATCTCTGAGTCTGGCTCCAGCCCTTCTGCTGGGAAGTGGGGGTGGGGAGCAGAGGCCTCTGTGGACAGGAAGGGAGGGGCTGGGGCTGCAGTGACGGCCCTCAGAAGAACAAGGAGTAAGGGGGCCAACAGCGGGATCCCCAGGCACGTCCCAGTCATGGCCTTCTGTTTGCAGGCACTTCCCAGTGAGCCAAGCCTACGCACCCGCAGCCTGCCTGTCCCCCATCATAGCGCCCTTGGAGGAGGGGCCCGGGCAGGGGGCTTAGGGCCAGCCCACCATCCCAGAAGGCCACCAAAGTGACGCAGCTGGTCACCAAACCAGCCCTTCTCCTCCCATGACAGAGCTGTCTCCCCGGAGAGCTGGTCTCTTCCTGGGGGAAGCTGGGGCCTCACAGAGGTTCCTTCTACCTACCAGCAGCTGCTTGTTACCTTCTACCCAGTCCCAGGGAACCTGGGCCAGCCCTGCCTCGCCCTGGTGGTGGAGGGAGCGACGAGGGTGGGGACTCTCCCCTGAGGAACAAGATACGTTTCTGTTTGGTTTTGTTTTTTAAGATTTTCATTTATTTATTTGAGAGCAAGAGAGAGTGAATGAGCAAGAGAGAACACAAGTGGGATGGGGTGGGGGAGGGGCAGAGGGAGAGGGGGAAGCAGGCTCCCCACTGAGCAAGGAGCCGGGTGTGGGCTCCATCCCAGGACCCCGGGATCATGACCTGAGCTGAAAGCAGATGTTTTACAGGCTGAGCCGCCCCAGTTTCTGAGGCCTTGGGGGGGGGGGGTCGGACCCTCTGCCCACGGCTTGGTCTCAGGGGAGTTGTCTCGGCTCTTGTGTGTCTGCGTGTATCTGTGTGCACACGTGTATATACACACGTGTGTCCGTGTGCACATATGTGCAAACACTGTGTGTATACACGCGTGTGTGCTCTGTGTAGGTGTGTGTACGTGTGCGTAAGTGTGGGGGTGGATGCGGGGTGCCCGTGTGTGCATAGGTATATGTCTGTGTGCGTGTGCCCGAGTGTGTGCCGGCTGCGTCTGATCTCTGGGTCGTCTTGTTGGCGAGCTGGGAGCAGTTCACGGCTCCAAGGCTGGGGCTCAGAAGCCAGGAGGCCCTGGAGCAGCACCCTCCCCATGACCCCAGGTTCCTGAGCGGAGAGTCTGGCCCCTAACAGCGGCCGCCAGCGCCAGAGGTCGCAGGTCGTGGGACCGTCTCCGTCTCCGGCGCAGACCAGCGCCACCCCCCCCCCCCACCGGCTGCCTCCTCCCCCAAGGCCACAGCCCTGGGCTAGGCCACCTCTGGGTCGGCCCCGCCCCCTCCCTCCCCTAGCCGGGCTCTTTGTCACAGTCCCCTCCCTCTCACCGCAAGGCAGCCGGCAGCCAGATGGCTACCCTTGTGTTCCCCGAATGCGCCAGCCTCTGTCTCCCCTCCCCCGCCCTGCCCCCCATCTTTGCACCTGTGTTCCTCCTGCCCGGAACCACCCCCAACCATTGGCACGCGTGCTTGCTTATCACCTTCTCGGTCTTTGGGTCTCAGCTGAGACGTTCCTTCTCCCAGGAACCCCCCTAAGCCCTGCCCCAGCAGGGGAGGGAGGCGGTCCACCTTCTGGGGTGTCAATGTCATCTCCTCTCCTTGCCCCCCAGGGTTATGGGCCAAGGCGGGGATGCTCTTGGCCTTTGGAGTATCCTGTATGCCCAGCCTGGAGCTGGCCCATGGTCACTGCGGCTGAACAACCGACAAAGGGAGACCCGTGGGTCAACTCCTCCTGGCCTTGGTCCCCGGGGCTGCGTGGACATGGTCAGCATGACCCTGCCGTGGGGGGCCAGGAGCCGTGTCAGCAACTCTGACCGTGGGGGGCCCTGGACCCACATGCAAGCGGAGGCCGGGACGGATGAGGAACAGACCCTGCTCCTGCCTGGGTCTCTCCATGGACGACACTCCCTAGGGGTCCCCAAGATAGCCCCTTCCCTGGCCTTCTTGAGATCCCTACTTGCCACTCCCTCGCACAGTGGGAGGACGCTGGGCGGCAGGCTTGCAGGGGGGTAGCAAGATGTGAGTTCTGGGGTGGCAGCTTTCTCGGCACCCCCAGGCTCGCTGGCACCCCTCCAGGTGCAGCCCTGGGGGTGTGGGCACACACTCACACACGCACGAGCTGAGTTCAGCGTGCGTATTCCTGTAACGCTGGGCCGCTGGCAGGAAGTGAGTGGCGGGGAGGCCGCTGCTGGGAACCAGGGGCCGGCCCCACTGAGATAAAGGGAGGCAGCAGATTGGAACTGGAGATAGCGGCGCTGGGTCCTGGTAAACAGGTTGGGGGAAATGTCCTTCCCATCCCAGCCTCTTGGCCCTGAGCCAGCAGGATCCATAGGGCGCTGGCCTGGGTCCAGGCCCAGCAGCCTGGGAGTCAAGGGGGAACTGTTTGCACCATAGTCTCCCCAGCCTGGGGGGAGGGGAGGGGGTGGCAAAAGAGAGAACCGCTGGGCCCCCCATCAAGGCCACATGTGCTGTTGGAGAGGGAGGGGGACGGGAGGAGGACTGCTCCGAGCCCCTGCGGAGGAAGATGTCCACAGCACAACAGAGGGGTCACCTTTAAAGGAGATCAAAAGGGCAGGAGACCCGGAGAGAGTGGGGGCAGTGAGGGGAGGGGGCCGCACCCGCTGCCCCGCAGGCAGGCTCTGCAGCATCCCGCAGTGGGCTTGATATTGTGGCTGCTGGGACACCATGCACTGTCCAAGCCGAGGGGAACCCACACAGCCTTCGCCGGCACCCCACCGGGGGCGGGGCTGGGGGTCTGCCCAGCCAACCCCAGGGCCCAGCGCCCCGCACAGAGGGTGCTCAGATGCGCTTGTGCTGTCAAAGACTTGAGATATCTATCATACGACAGAATACAGAAAAGTGCATGAAGCATATTTGCCCCGTTTGACAAATAAATGCACATAGAGAATGAAGCCCCATGTTGTTGATACTCAGAGGGGGAACTCAGACGTGGCCAGGGTTCCGGAAGTTTCCTCGTCATTCACAAGCGCTCCCTCTGCCAGCAGGGACTGCTGCTGTCTGACTTTGGGGACCATCGCCCGCTCTTCTTCGAGGTTTTGCCACCACGGACGGGTCCCTCCGTCAGAGCCGAGGGCGGCGTATGGCACCAGTCGGGAGCTGGGCTTCGGGCTTCGGCGCAGCTAGCGCTCTGCACCGGGCGCCTAGAGCGCAGTTGATATCTCCGTCCTACCTGCTTCGGGGTCCAGGTTCTCTTCGGGTCTGCTTTAGCAGCGGTGCTGCTGTGAGCCTCGGCGTTCACGTGTCCTGGGGCCCGCGTGCTCCCGTTTCTGGGGGCAAGCCCCCCGCCGATCCGCGGCTCCCCCAAACTCCTCTCCCCGAGTGGCTGCGATGATTTCCACTCCTACTTTCCCGTTGGGGGCCGTCCCCACCGTCCCCGGGCAGGATCATACTTCATGACTTCAGCCGTTCGGTGGCCACGCTGGTATATTTTTATTTTGATTAGATTTTGTTTTTATCTGTTCTTTCTGATGAGCGATGGAGTTGAATGCCTTTTCTTATGTTTTAGCCCATTGCAGTCCTCCTCTGCGTGGAGCTGAAGCCTTTTCTCGGCGATCTGCCCATTATTTATATGTGCTGGGACCAACCCCTGCCTGTGGCTTGTCTTGCTGAAAAACGTCTTTCTTGGGGCTCCTGGGCAGCTCAGTGGGTTAAGCCTCTGCCTTCGGCTCAGGCCGTGATCTCAGGGTCCTGGGATTGAGCCCCACATCGGGCTCTCTGCTCAGCGGGGAGCCTGCTTCCCCCTCTCCTTCTGCCTGCCTCTCTGCCTACTTGTGATCTCTCTCCTCTTTGTCAAATAAATAAATAAAATCTTTAAAAAAAAAGTTTTTCTTTTCTTATTCTTTTTTTTTTTTTTACGTTTCTCTTTCCTATGGCCTGTCTTTGCACTTCTATGAAATACTTGATGGATTACAGGTTCCTCCTCTTATATAGTTAAGTTTATCGCCCCTCCCCCTTTATAATCAGTGTCTTGCTTAAGAACTCCCCAAGGGGGCACAGTGATACTCTCCCCATTGTTCTAAAATTTGGAATTGCTATCTTTCCCCTTATGCTTACATTTCTTGACCGGCTATCTCCCCGCCACGGCTCAGAGGGTGGGAACCCCCACTCCGGGGCAAGTCACCCCCTGACACGGAGGTCGCCTTTCCTGCACTGCGCGGTCCTCCCTTTGCTGTGCGGGCAGGTTGGCCGTGTCCCCAGTGCCCATTGTGCCAGGCTGGAGGGGTTGGCTGCCCTGGAATCAGAGGAGGGAGCAGTGGGGGGAGGCTGGGAAGGTCTTGCTCAGACGTGTGAGGGAGGCTGGGAGGCAAGCTGCCACCATAGTTTCCAGAATAGAAAGTGGCCTTGGGCGGGCCTTTTGGCCCTGTGAACCTCAGAGAGGCTGAACGCCATCCCCTGCCACTTCTCTCTGGCAAGCTGGAGGCCTTTCCTCCGCCCAGCACAGCCCTGCACCCCTAAGGCCCAGAGCGGGGGTGGGAGACCTCTGATGCCCCCCAGACTATGCAAGGCTGGGGGCTCAGCTTCGTGAAATTGGAGGTGCCGAGTCCAGATCCGACCCCTTCCCCCGAGGCGCCCACAGCTTGGGTTCCAGGGCGGCAGGCCCATGGGGAGCTCCAGGTCCTAAGGGAACAGAAGAGCCCAGTGTGAAGGCCTGGCAGCTGGGTGGGTGGGGCAGCTGGAATCCTGGGAAATCCTCCGGGACAGGAGCCCCAGGGCTCCCTCTGCTCTGATGGGAAGCCGCCAGCCTTCCAGGAATCAGCTCAGGGGCGGGGGCGGGGAGGCCTGGGGGGTGGGGAGCCAAGTAAGCCCAGGGCTGGGGCCCCCACTACGAGGGCCCCACTGGGGACGCATGGCTGCCGAGCAGGAGGCCCGGGGATGGGGTCTGCAGAGCTTTGGAGATTCCTTACATTTCAGGACCTGCCGGGGGACCCTCTGGACACCCCTAGCCCTGCTTTCTAGATGCCCCCCCCCCCAGCTCTGGTTGCAAGCAGAGCACACCGTGCACTCCCTGTCCTCCCCCCCAGCCCCTCCCTGGGGCTCCGGGGCTGCACTGCCCGGCTGGGCTCCGACAGCTAAAGGCCAGTGTTCGGGGTCTGGTTATTTACTGCCCGGCTTCCTCCTTCTTCCAGTAATCTGTCCTCCGACTCCAGGCCGCTTCTGATCAGGCAGCAGACCTCTGATCTCTGAATCTGCCTCGCTTACCGGCATCGGCCTCTGGCTTCCTGTTACGCGGCCGGGCCTGAGGCTCGAGGTCAGCTTCGTGCAGGCTGGGCCCTCGCCTGCTCCCGGGGCCCTCTGCCCTAGCTCCTGGGCCCCGCAGGCGGGGAGGACAGAGGGCTCAGATGCCGGGCGTGGGCACGGCAGTCCGTGTGGAGGTGGGTCCAGTTCCACAGACACTGACCCCGTGCTAGATGCAGAGGGCTCAAGGGTGAGGGGCCCACGGGCTGAGCACCTGGGGCTCGGGGTCCTGCATGGTGGGAGGGCAGGGTTCCCACCGTTGCCCCCTCAGCTTGGCAGGGTGCCCTTCCCCCAGACCCTCCCCTGCCTCCCATGTCTTCCTCCTGCAGCCAGGGGGGTAGGACCTGTGTGGGAAGGAAGAGCAGAAAAGGTTCTAGAAAGCAGACATGGACAGAACTATGGACAAAAGGAATCAGGCTTTGGGCTCTGCTGTCCTAGAGACTCCCTTGGCCCTTGGCCCTAGAAGGCGAGTATGGGAAAGGGCTTCCATTGTAGCTTTCCAGGCTTGCCTACCTTGTCCACCTGTGCGGATGTCCCCAGAGAAGTCATGGGTCACAAGGGACAAGGGTGATGGCCACCTTGTCTCTGGCAGGGTCTGAATCCAGGGACAGACAGACGTCAGTGCCCTGGAGGACAAAGCCTACCTTGTTTATGGACAACATTCCTGTATGGGGCACCTGCTGTGTACTCTAGATGCAGCCTCTTGGGTTTGAATCGGGGTCATCAGTCACTGGAGAGCACCCTCCTCTGTCCTGACCGCAGGAAGTCCGTCTGCTTAGGAGCCCCAGTCTTTCCGTTATCTTGCTCCCAGTGGGCCTGTTTCTGTCCTCCGTGTCCCCTTCCCTGCTGGCAGCCCTGCAGAGGGGGGGCTAGATGGTCCTTTCTTGGGACACCCTGAGCACCCCAAGCTTGGCTCGCCGGCTGCCGACGGAATGGCTGGGGTCCAGAGAAGCATGATCTTCATAGCGGCAGAGGGTTTTTTGGTGGGGGGAGGGGGTCTTTGGGAAGAAGGAAGGTTGGACCTGAAGCTGAGGAATGGATCAAAGTAGGGGAGGCTCCGGGGACCCCCTCAGAGCAGGGGAGTCCGAAGAGCCTCCCCCTGGCTCTGGTCTCCAGAGTGGGCAACACAGGCTGAGCCCCCCTGGGGTGGGGAGGAGAATTTTATGCTTAGATTTAAAATTGATCCTTTTAAAATATCAACCTTCTGTGAATATTGTATACTGCAAATAATACATGCATATAGTCATGGAAACTTGTGATCTGTAAATAACTACGCACACACTGTTATGAGCCCAGACATTTTGTATTAGAGGGTGCGGGATCCAACCAGTACGAAGGTTTGAAAGTCATTGTCTCATAGGTCTTAGAATTTCTCATCCTGGGCACCTGCGTACTGCGTCCAAAGTCCAGGATGAAGACAGAGGCTCTGTTCGGGGCCCTGGGGTGCTGGCTGCAGGGAATGGGAGTCAGAGTGGGGCCAGGAGAGCAGGAGTCGTCTGGACACCTGGCTGGATCGGCTTGTAGAGCACATGACTCTTGATCCCAGGCTCCTGAGTTCAAGCCCCACGTTAGGCGGAGAGATTACTTAAAAGACAAAAAACATGCTGAGACCTCTCTCTGGTTCCCGCTGGGTGCAGAGACAAGCCTGAGCTCACCGCGGCCCCTGCGAGGGAGAGAGGGGCAGCCACGGCTGGGCCCTGTGACCAGGAACCCCAGACTCCCTTAGGGCAGCACACTGGGCCGGCACCTGCAGCGCCCCGCCCCCGTCTCTCCTGCATCCTTGGGTGGAGCTTCCTCCCCAGGGAGCTGCATTTCACAAACAAATATTTGTCGTGGGCCTGGAGAACCCGGGTCAGGTCGAGGGCAGGACAGGCTTGTGCCCGCACGTGTTCCTGGCCAGGTGGGCGGGTGACTGTGACGTGCCAGCCCGCGTGTCAGGTGCTGGGTGAGCAGAGGCCAGTGCTCCCTGCTGGGATGTGTTGCCCCCGAGGAAGGCCTATCAAGGGAAAGCTCCGGGCTCCTCAATCCATCCACCTCTTAGGTTTGCTGACCTGTGCTAGGTGCAGGGGGAGGGTGCTGAGCCTCCTAAGAACGGAGGACCAAGGATGAATGGTCGGGAGCTCTGCACAGCTGGGACCGTGACCTCCATTTTCCAGGTGGGGAAACTGAGGTCCAGGAGGTAGAGTAACTAGCCGGTAAGCAGTGCAGTTAGGACTGGAGCCCGGGGCTATGAGTAGAGCCAGCAGCGGGGAGAAGGAGGCACAGTCAACCCTTCCTTCTAGCCTTCTGTGCTTGGAGAATGTCCCATGTCTTCCAGACCCCACTCAGCTTGTCTCCTCCTCCAGCAAGTCTTCCAGGATAGCCCCTCGACCCTCCGCCAAGATACACACACTTTTCTTGCTGTTTCCTCTGCACCCGGCTTAGCTTAGAGCAGCCCCTGTCATTGGTTCTTGCCGGTGTCCCTGAGCTGTGGGCGGCTGGAGGGCGAGACCTGTGTCTTGCATTCTCGGGATCCCCAGCACGGGGCCTGGACCATCCTGGGCAGGAAGGAAATACATGAAATGATGTCGATGAGAAAACAGAGTAGAAGGGGGAGAGGGGCTTCCTTTGGAAGGTGGGAGATGAAGCCGGAGAGAAGAACACAATCTCCTTGAGCTGGGGGGAGAGGGATGGGTGACCAGGGGACACAAAGGCCTGCAGGGAGCTGTGTGCATGGAGACCAGCCAGAGCAGGTGGGGGGCCTAGAGGGACAGGGTGGGAGGGAGGAGACAGGACGGTGCTGTCAGGAGAGAACGCAGACCAGGAAGCACCGCGGACCCGCCTTCCTTTAGCCCAGGGCAATCCTGGGCTGATCCTCTGGCCGGGGACCTCTGAACCCGCGGAGGAGGGCAGCCACACCCTGCCGGGCGGCCTGACTCCCTCTGGAAGTTCTTCCAGTCTCTTACCTGAGCCCCGCAAGCTACACCTGGAAAAGGTGTCCGCCAGCAGCTGGTGGGGGACGAGTGCCGTGTCCCCTCGGCCAGGGCTCGCGACAGACCCTGGGAGCAGTGAGCTCACTGACTGGTTCATTCATTTCTTCAGTAAATGTTTAGGGGGCACCAACTGGATGACTAGACCCCTCCTGTCATATGAGTCGGGGGACCCTACCTAGAAGTTTGGCCTCTGGGGATGCAAGAGGGCCCCCGGCCTGGCGGTGCTAGTCGCCCCCCACCCCCACGCCCTGGACTCAGAGCTCCTCGGCCACCAGCTCCCCGCCCACTCTGGGCCCCGAGGGAAACAGCCCCCCTGGGGCTGGGGGCGGGGCTCGCTGGAGGAGGAGTCCCTGGCCGGCGCTCCCCAGAGGAGCTGGGGGCGGGGGGGACGGCCTCAAGTGGGATGGAGGTGGGTCTCTGCAGCCCCGCCCGGGCCCCACACAGACAGCTGTTCCCGGAATGGGGGGTTAAAACTTTTTTTTTGTTGGCGAATATGCATGTGGTCTTAATTATTTATACGCAGCACTTATCTCCCCCAAATGTTTTATCGGGATTCGGCAGATCCGAGAGCGCGAGATGGACGCCCGGGGCGGCGCGGGGGCGGGGAGGGGGCTGTAGGGGGAGCCGCGGAAATGGGGGTGGGCCGGGGGCGCTGATCTGGGTGTCCCCTAAGTCAGCCCGGGCCGCCTGGGGTGAGGGCGAAAAGGGCCTCACTCACGGTCGGTTTAACCCTTTCGGGCACCGACGGGCGTCAGGGCAAGCGTAGGAGCGGCAGGCCTGCGTGCGGGGGGCAGTCCCTGGGGCAGGTGGACTTGGCCTCGGCCCTGCGCGGACCCCGCCAGCAGGGGGCGCTCGCAGAGGACAGTCCGCCCAGGTGCGGCCGGGTGGTCAGCGACCAGGGGAGCGGTATCTCTCCGCAAAATCCAGGCCTTAAGAACGGTCCCAGCTCTTTTCTCGTGGGGGTGGGAAGAGGAGAGAACGGGCGTGACCTAGGAACCTCGGGCCTCTTAACGTTCGGGCATTAATGGTGTCGGTGCTCACCAGCCCCTGGAGACCTGAGCGGTATTATCCTGCCCATTTTACAGCTGGGGAAATGGGGACACAGGTTCAGGGGACCGCAAGTCTAAGGACCTCCAGCAGAGCTAGTACTGGTGCCCACGGGGACTCGGGAGGGTGGTCCTTCCTTTAGCCATGGGAGGGCGGAGGGTGCCCCCCCTCCCCGAGGGCCCCCCAGCTGCAGATGCCCTCTGTATGCCCTCTTCCTGGCCGTTTGCGCAGCGCCACTGGAGCTTCCTGGAAGCGCCTCCCGGGCACCCCCCTCCCTGTCGCACCAGCCCACCCAGTGCCTGCAGGATTTGCAGGAGGGCACAGAGGCCGAACTCTGCCACACCTCCGGGGCCCCTAGGAAACCGAGCCTGGAGGGCCTGGGAGTTCTTTGTACTCCTGGGAGTGCTCAGTGCTCTCTGGTCTGAGATCCTGCCGCCGGCACCCAGGAGGCCCCTCTGAGCATCGGGGTTGGGGAGTGGGAGGGGGCTCAATGGGCTGCAGGGCAGGGCTGGAGAAGAGTTCTGCAGGGAGGGCAGGCCTGGGGCTCCCGGAAACCCAGGGAGGCGGGAGCGGGCAGGGGCGTCCTGGAGGCTTCTGTGCCCGGGGACTGCCGCCCCAACCCCCCAAGGCAGTCTTGGGCTTGCGGAGTCCCCAAGTCCCTCACCCCCAGTGCTGCGCCGATTTGTGCGGCGGGTGGAGAGGATTTCCTTGGACTTCCCGGTTAGGGCCGGTGGGGGGTGAGCTCTTCTTGGACCCCCTGCAATCCTAGACTCCCTCGGTGGGGCAGAGTCGGGGAGGGGGAGCCTCATTCATGGCATTCCCTGAATTTCTGCTCCGGCCACGGAGTCAGCCTCTCCCAAAGCAAAGCTTTTTCAGGAGGGAGGTTCCCTAGAGCTCCGGGCAGCGGCGTGGTAATTGGCCCATCGATTAACAGCTCGGTGTGGGGGGCGCTTCACTGGGGGGGCGGGGCGGCTGAGTTAGGGGCCGGCCCTGGGGAGAGGTTGCGGGAGGAAGGCGGGGAAGTCGGTAATTCCAGACTGGGGAGGGTCTCCGTGCCTCCCCAGGACGGCGAGGACCCCCGCAGAGACAGCCCTGGGGCCCCTGGGTCCCAAGCGCCAGCCGGGCCCCCTGGGCCCCTGGAAGAATTGGTTCCCACCAGCCAACCTGTTCCCACAGCCAGAAGTTGCCATGGTGACCCCCTCCCACCTTCAGCTACAGCTTTTCCAGTAAAACCACTGCAGAAATCCATACTTCCCGACAGGCACGCCCCCTGGCCCCCCACCCCCCACTCCGCGCGGTCTGGGAGCTCCCGGGAGTTAACCCTCAGCTTGCCGGCCGATGCTGTTTGGGGGCTTCCTGGGGGAGAGAGCCCACCATGGGGGGCCTGGGCCGGGGAGGAGAAGGTGGACGTGGGGATAGGCCGGTCGCCTTCTCCCTCAAGGCCCCTCCAAAGGGACTTGAGCAGCTCTGGGAAGCTGGAGGGGAGCAGGGAAGCTAGCTCGGGATTGAAGGCCCCGCCTTGGAGGAGCCTCGCTGGGGCACCAGGGCGGCTCTGCGTGGGACCCAAGGGCCCTCCCTGGGCTCCAGCTCTCCAAGGGTGACTTCTCTCAGCAGCAGCTGGTGGGGGTATCGCATCCACCAGTCTGGCCTGCAGCTTCTGGCCGGGGATCCGCTCTCCTCTCCTCGACCGCTGCCCCCTCCTGCCAGCACAGCCCTTTCCCACAGCCCTTTCCACAGCCCCCTAGAGGCCCAGGGGGCTCCCCTCGGTCCAGTGGGGGTCCCTGCAGACCCTCCGGGGAGGCTGGATGCCCGCAGCCTGGCTTCGTGTCCGCAAGTCTGTTGGACAGAAGTCACCCACAGCTCAGGGTCTCTGCTTCCCCCCACCCCGCCAGAAGTGAGGCCCAGGACCTCGAGGGGGGAAGGGGATCCACCCTGCTGCTCTCCAGGGATGAGGCCAGCAGCCTCTGCTGGGGGCGGAGTCCCTGGGGACCGCCAAGCTGTGCAGCCTTGCCTCCGCTCCCAGAGCCATGAGCCGAGATGCTCTAATTGTTCTCTCTGTAGCCCGGGATGAATAATTGAGAGGTCTTTGAAGAGAATTAATTAGCCCGTTTATTGACTGTAAATGCTTTGCTGCAGATGATAAAGGGAAGGCTCATCGCCTGTGTGGGCTGCCTGCCGGTGAGGGCCCCCGCTAGCCACTTCACATGCGCCCACGGTCCCCTCAGCGTGACCAGAGCTCAGCCTCTGCCTGGGAGCTGACCCCTTTTCCCTGAGAAAGGAGCCGGTGGCCGAGCCCCAACTTCCCGGCCTCGGCCTCGGCCTCGCTGGCCTCCTGCAACAAGGTCTTGCTCCCTTTCTCTTCCTGGAGGCCAGGTAGGGCTGTGCTCCCTGCTAGGAACACGGATGGGGTCTGTCCGCCCTGGGGAGCGCTTCCCCCTGCACACCGGACTCCTATCCTGGGGCCAGGCTCCGGGCAGCGCCCCGGGACCCTCAACGGGAGAGGCACCCCCAGCGGGGGACGTGTCCCAGGCCGGCTCTGGGCTCCGTGGGTCTCTCTCCATGCTGCGCCATAGTCCTTATTGTACCCCAAATGTCCACGCGCTGGTGGGACCAGGGAGGGTGGGGCCCGGCCGGCACGGACGGGGTGGGCTCGCTAGGTGGGTGCCAGCGGTTCATAGTAAAAGCAAACACTCATACGCTGTGGACCGCACACCAGGCCCTGGCGCATTATGGGGACTCACTCACGCGGTCCTCCCACACAGCCCATCAGACCTGAGAAGGCAGAGCGTGGCCTTGGTCTTCGATGTGCCCCTGAGGCTTCAGTGCAGAGCCCAGTACACACAAGGGCTTAGGGAGGGAAGGAAGGAAGGAAGGGGAGGAAACTGAGTGGCAAAGCTGGGCTCACACGACCTTTTTGTCCACTAGAGGACCCACGATCTGAGATCTGATGTGTCTCCCAACCCCAGGAAATGGCATCTCTGGGACCCGGGCCCGGGCCCAAGGGTGAGCCCTTGCCTGTGCGGTCACTGGGCACCAGTGCATGCAAGGAGGCCCAGGGAGAGCTGGCTTAGGAACTCCGGCCCTGCAGCTGTGGGCCGTGGGCTGGCGGGGGGGAGGCCTCACTGGGGAGCCGGTCAGACCCATGCATGGAGCTTGGTCCTGGTGAGCCTCGACAGGGCAGGGTGGACCCTCAGCAGCAGGGGAAGGGGGGAGGGGGCGTGGGGGGGAGCCCGTGATGGCTCCCATAGAGGGAGAGGACGGAGGGGCGATGGAACGGAGTGACTCGCTCACTCGTGGACCTGGGGAGAGGGCCAGAGGAGTGGAGATGACCCCAGGGGTCACCTCAAAGGAGAACCTGTGTCTGAAGGGGAGGTGGCTTGGGAAGCCCAGTGACCTGCTCTGGCCCAGGGGGTGGGGGACAAGGACGCCCCCCTTCCAGAGCTCCCATTGTCCTTCCACATTCACCCTCTGCGCACTCGGCGCCCTGGGGACCCTGTCCTGGGGGGGGGGGGCACATCAATGGACTCCCTCTTCCCGTTGGTTTTTCTTGAGCATCTTCCAGGCGCCGTGGCCTCTGGGACATCTGGCCACTTTTGTCTCATCAGTTGGTTTGTGTTGGTAAGGTGTTTCAAGCGTTTTAAAAAATTGAGGTAAAATATACAGCATATAAAATTTGCCGCTTTGATCATTCGTAAGTTACAGGTCAGTGGCATGAAGTACACTCTCAGTGCCCGGCCGCCATCGCCGCCGTCCGTCCCTGGGACATCTCCATCTTCCTGAGTGGACCCTGTTCCCACAAACACCGACTCCCCGTGCCCTCCCCCAGCCAGCCCCTGGCCCCCTGCCCGCTGTGAATGTGACCCAGCCGCAGAGCTCGAGTCAGAGAAATCAGACAGGGGCGCCTGGGTGGCTCCACTGGGGAAGCGTCTGCCTTGGGCTTGGATCACGATGTCAGGGTCCTGGGCTCAAGCCCCATCTGCTTCTCCCTCTCCCGCTCCCTCTCCCTCTGTGCTCTCCCTCTCTTTCAAATAGATGAAAGTCTTTAAAAGAGAGAGAGAGAGAGCTCAGACAGTATTTATCCTTTCGTGTCTGGCTCGTTTCAGGCAGCATCGTATCCCCTGGGGCCGTCCCACTGCAGCAGGTGTCTGGACCTCCTTCCTCCTTCCTTCTTAAGGCTGAATGCCATTCTGTCGTGTGGCTGGACCACGTTGAGCTGTTCCCGTCATCTGTGGATGAGCGGTTGGGTTATTTCTCCCCCGCGGCTGCTGCGAATCAGGCTGCTGTGAACACGGGTGTGCAGATACCTGTCTGAGGCCCGGCTTTCCATCTTCTGGGGGCATCTCGGGGAGCGGGATGACTGGATCGTGCGGGAAGTCTAGGTTTTGCTTTTTGAAGACCTTCCAAATTGTGGCCTACAGTGACCGCGTGAGCTGCCATTCCTGCCCACCGTGCCCCGGGTTCCGATTTCTCCACGTCCTTGCCGATACCTGTGACTTTCTGTTTTTTTTGTGTTTTTGTTTTTTTTTTAATTTTTAGAGAATAGCCATCATAGTGAGTGTGAACTGTGTCTCACGGTGGTTTTCATTTGCATTTCGATCTCCTTTTGAGTTCAGCTGGCTCGAGATGGGTTTCTGGTTCTGTAGCTAGTACTGGTTAGGGGTGTGGGGTGAGTGGCGGTGATGAGGGGGCCAATCTCGGTGTTGAGGCTTGTGGAGAAGTTCACTTCTCTTTCACGGGCCAGCCTGGGTGTCCGCTCCCAGTCAGGGGAAGTGCTCCTCTTTCCCGGGACCCCGGTGGGTGGCGGGTCTGCGCTCAAGAAGGAACACCTAGGGCACTCAGCCCTCCGGGAGGAGGAGGAAGGAGCCCAGCTTGGGTGGCATTTCGCCACAGACCTCATGTGCTGCAGGAGGGGCTGGGGTGGTCCCCAGGCACAGAGGAGGAGAGAACCAGCTGCGGACATTTCCAACCGGAACACACCGAGCCCACCTCCGTGTCCCACTGGACCCCACGCCGAGACTGGGGCTGCAGGAAGGACTCACGGCCACGGCCGCCAGGGTGCCGGGGGTGGTGTGTGGACCCCGGGCGGAGGGGGCCTGGGGGCACATGCGTGGGGGGAAGCCCTGAAGAGGCCATTGTGGGACCCCTGAGGGAACCGTGGCTTCCAAGAGATATGGCCGCGTCTTAAACCCCAGAACCTGTGAATGAGGCCTTATGTGGAGACAAGGTCTCTGCAGGTGTAATTAAGGCTCTCACGCGAGACACCTGGGTGATCTGGTGGCGTCCCTGTAAGAGGAAGGGGAGGGAGGTGGAGGGCACAGACCCGGAGGAGAAGCTACGTGAGGACAGAGACCGGAGGAGAAGCTACGTGAGGACAGAGACCGCAGGGACAGGGCCGCACGCCGCCCGGGGCGTCTGGTGCACCAGGGGCCTGAAGGGCGGGGGAAGGGCCTTAGGTCGAGGGGGGGAGGGGGCCCGGCCCCACCCACATTCCGGATCCCTGACCTGCAGAGCCCGACAGAGTAACTCTCTGGTGTTTGAAGCCCCCCCACCGAGTTTACAGTTGGTTCCTGCGCGGGACGCCTGGCCTCACTCCCGTAGCCGGATGGCGGAGCCCGGAGCGGCCTGTCCCTCCCGCCACCGGCCCCCCAGGACCTGGCCCTCTCGCGGAGCGGGGACAGCGGGTCCCCCGGGGGTCGGCCTCAGGACCCGGTTGCATGAGGCCCAGGCCAACCGTGCCTGCCCACAGCCTCCCGCTTTCTGCCAGGGTCCTGGAGCACCCCGGGCTCCGCCCTCAGAGGGGCCCCAACCTCCTCTCCGCGCTGCTGCATCTTTGGCTGGGACGAAGGCGGCTTCCCCGGAGTCCCACCCCCAGCCGGGGCCTTCTTGGCTGTGGAACCCTCCGCTCTGGATGCCAGCCCCTCCGCCAGCTCTTGCGGAAAGCCTCCCCCGCACTGTCCCCATTCAACCTGCCAACAACCCAGCCGGGTGGGCATGGCTCACGATGCTCCGTGTGGGGTGAGGACGCGAGGTGGGGCAGGCGGATGGTGAGCCCAAAGGCACATGGCTAAAGTTCAAGGGCACGTCGACACCTGAAGCGGGACCGCTGGAGCCCAGGGGTCCGTGCCAGGGTAGGGTGGGCGTTGCTGGGTCACTGCCAGGGAAGGCCTGCCCTCTCCCTTGGCCCAAGACTTGGAGAGCTGGTTGGGGGCGGAGGGGGGAGGCGAGAGGGGGGCGGCAGCGGGGGCTGCAAGATGCGGGGGAGGCTGGGAGAGGACGGGTGTGGAGACCCCCTTCTCTCCCAGGATGTGTTTGGAGCTGATGGCATCTTGGAAAGGGGAGCTCGTTGCCCAAGAGTGCTGCCCTCTGAAATACGGGCTTCCTTCCTTCTGGGAAGGAGGAGGGTTGAGAAAGCAGCCTCCCACCCCTGCTCTCTGCTAAGCTGATTTATGTTAAAACTCTGCCTCTCAGACTGACCCGAAAGGCCGTGGGCACAGCACTGAGCCTTTCCCCAGCCTGCCCAAGGGGTCGGGGGCTCCGAGACTCCGGACATATGCTCAGATGAAGGCAGACCAGGCAGGGTGTCCGGGCTGCTCGGTGCCCATGGCCCCAGCCCCCCTTCAACAGGGGTCTTGGTTTCTTCCCGTGTGGCCCATAGGATGTGGGAAGAGGCCCGTAGAAGAAGGACAGAGCCGGGGGGCGGGGGGGGGCGGTGTGGACCCAGCAGGAGCTGGGAGTGGGGCCGGGGCCGGGTGAGCAGGGCCCAGCTGGGCCTGTGGGAGGGTGGAGGGGCCACTGGGGAAGGGACTTACCAGCAGGCAGCTGTGCGGAGACCCCAGGAGGCCCTCGTCCATTCCGGTAATGATGGAGGTAATGACAGAAAACGGGGTGGGATGCCAGCTTCTGCCTCCAGGGCCCAGGCCCTCCCCTCGGCTGTCTCCCACCTGCTCCCCCGACGCTCCCCTCCTGCCCCTCCCCCTCCCTGGAAGGTGCAGAGCTGGGGCTGGCACACCCAGACACTCCGAGTGATGACCTGGGCCTCTGGGGGCTCCTGCCAGGTTGGTGCCCCCTGCAGAGGGGCTGGGGGGTGATGCCAAGGACAGAGACAAAAGAAAAACAATTACATTTCCTTACAACTTACAGCCCATTGACAAGACCTTGAGACCGCCGAGTGACCTTCACCTGGGAACTCAACTCCCTTGATGTTAATACTTGGCGAAGAGCAAAAGGCAAACTTATCTTACTATTAACCCGACCTCCAGGATCCTGTAAATCTACTTTAACATATAAAAATTCCTTTGGAGGGGCGCCTGGGTGGCTCAGCGGGTTAAAGCCTCTTCTTTCTGCTCAGGTCATGATCTCAGGGTCCTGGGATCGAGCCCCACATCGGTCTCTCTGCTCAGCGGGGAGCCTGCTTTCCCCTCTCTCTGCCTCTCTGCCTACTTGTGATCTTTCTCTGTGTCAAATAAATAAATAAAATCTTTAAAAAAAAATTTCTTTGGAAACTTCCTTTATCTCTACGCCATCATCCCCCAGGCATATGACCCCCTGATACACATCTGAAGGGTCTCGTGACTCAGGTTTTATTAGATGGTAATAAATGACCTTTCCCCAACAATAGTTAGCCCCTCAGGGTCCTGCAAACCTTGCTTCCAAAATTCTTCAGAGACTTCCGCTCTCCCTAACCCCCTCCCGACTTGAGAGTACACAACGGAGAGCATACACTCCTCCTGACCCGGCTTCTGCCCACAGGCCCTGTCCCCGGGCTTAAGAAAACCACCTTTTGCCCTGAAGACATCTCAAGAATTCCTTGTTGGCCGTTAGCACACAAGCACCAACCGTCTCGGTCGCCTGGGGCCAGGGATTTCCCAGGCGGGTGGACAGGGACCTTCAGACATCCTGCCCTCCTCCACTCTGCAGCTGGCAGAAGGGGGCAGGGCTGGGCTTGCCCCTAAACTGAAGCTTCCTCCCTTGCCGCCCTTCCCCCGCCCCATCCCCCATCCCCCATCCACCCTGCCCAGCCGCTCAGGTGCAGGGAGCCTGGCGTGGAGGCCCTTGGGCAGGTTCCCAGGCCTGTGGGGCGGCCCCCTCTTTTCCCAGAAAGAGGAAGGAAGGACCAGCATCTGGGGAGCTGAGCCTTCATTCCTACCCTTTCTGTGACCAGAGGCTCCACCCTGTGACCTGGCCTCCTGGACACCAGCCATCTGGGGGGGCAGGGGAGATGGTCCCCAAGGAGCACCCCTCCTCAGAGGGAGGACATCTGCCCCTCTGTGCTCAGTGTCCTCCGTGCCCACTCTCCCCAGCCCTGTGTGGCCAAAGGGTGGGGCCAGGCTCTCCCACTTCTCTAGAAGCCCCACTGTGGCCCTTTGCCCTCTGGCCGGCACCACAACCCTTGCCCAGCCCGGGAGCAGGCTGCTCCGAGGACCACCAAGTTGGCCCTAGACGCCACCCCCGCCCCCCCCCCCGCCCCTACCTGGGCTGCAGAAAAGGCTTCTGGGATTCCTCTGGGCACCAGGCTCCAGGAGGAGCAGGGAGAGGGGGCTGTGCAGACCGTGATGCACACACGTGTAGATGAGCCCCCCAGCCAGTCACCCCCGCTCCAGCCGAGATGCCCGCTGTCTGCAGCAGCCGCGGTAGCTGGCGGCAGCCGGTGGCCGGGACGGGGCCTGACAAGGCAGGCCGACTCCCCCCCCCTCAACGGGGCCTGCTGGGGGGGAGGGGCGACGGTGACTTTCAGAGCATTGGGTTCCACAGGAGGACAAGGAACAGGCCAAGGGGTGAAGGGGCCAACGACGGTGGTCCTGCACTCCAGGGTAAACAGGTCACACGCCGAGTCCAGAGATCACCGTTGTAAAGCAGACTGGTTCCTTCCTTCATTGATTCGGCTGCTGTGTGCTTGGGGTCTGATGCGAGCGGGCAATGTCCTGGGGGCTCGCGGTCCAGCGGGGAGACGCACAGGGACCCAAGGCTGACAGCGAGTTCAAAGGACTCAGGAGAGAGGGATTAGGGGGACAAGGCAAGGGGCAGGCGGATTACGGGATTCCAAAACTGGTGAGGGCAGGCTCCTCGAGGAGGTGATTGGGCCACGCAGTGAGGGGTGAGCCATGGAAAACAAACGTGGGGGGACCATGGCCCTGGGGGGACGCTTCTCTGGGCACTGTGGGGAGGCCTGAGACTCCGGGCAGCAAGGGGGGAGGCAGACAGGGAGCACCTCGTGGGTACCTGGTGGTCATCCGGGAGCTGTGGGCGGGGAGCCCATGGGGAGGAGCTAGGGGCCCCCTGGGTGGGAGACGCAGAGTCCCAAGGGGCTGGGAAGTGGCCGCCTACCCGGTGCCTTTTGGAAATACTATTATATTTCCACCTTATTTGCATTAAAAAAAAAACAAAAAGCAGAAAGAAAGGTCCATGAGTCCTGTGCCCGTAGGGGCCCAGGGGCCTGTGGGCGCACCCGAGACGGAAAGTGGGAAGGGACGGGAGGCCCCAGGGGACACAGGACGTCTCCGAGGTGTTCCCCAGAGCCCGGCGGTCACCGTCAGTGCAGCCGTCCCCATCCCACTGGTGCACACCCGCGGCCGACACCCAAAGCTAAGCAAAACCCCAGCAAGGGACAGGAACAGGCAAGAGAGCTGCTTATGTAAACTGTGGCCCATCCAGGGAGCCCCGGGGTGGAGGGGGTGACGATTCCAGGGGTCCCTGGGCTCACCTCTCCTAACATCCTCCTGTTGGAAGGGGAAGGAGCAAAACAGCCCCCCTCGGAAAGTGGGTTTTTTTGTCGCAGCCGAAGTCATTTGCTAACCAGGCTCCGCAAGCGAGGCAGATCCAACCCAAATGGTGCAACTTTTGTGTCGCGTTTTGTTTTTTGAGATTTCATGTAAGTCATCTCTACCCCCAACAGGGGGCTCGAATTTACAACCCCTGAGATCAAGAGTCGCGTGCTCCGCTGACCCAGCCAGCCAGGCGCCCCTGGATGGTGCAACTTTTGATCCAAAGCAAGGCCTTGCTCTAAGTCCTGACGCTGATTTTCCCAGGGGGCTCAGAGGCCGGCTCTCAGCCAGGCCTTCTGCAAAGCTTTTAAGGACTAGAGGTGCTCCCTCCCGAGTTAACGCGCTCTGCTAAGAAAAACACTAGCTGCAAACTCTCCACGAGCCCCCCCTGCAGAGGCGGGGAGGCCCCGGGCTCTGCCCCACGCCCGGAGTCCTATTTAGCTTTGTGACCAGCATCAGCTCCCTTTTTGTAAAACGGGCGATCAGTGCACCCCCACATCCCTCCACAGTCCTGAGGCCTCACTGAAATGTACATGTAAATCCCTATCACCCCCAAAACCCCAAAACCGAAAAAACAAAACAAAACAAAAGTCACGCTTATTCTCTTATCCTTTACCTTTGCACCTAAATGGTCGATGCCAAGGCTATGTTAATACTCGGGGCACCCCTCACCCGTTCTCACTCCAAGCCTGAGGACTTGGTGGAACCCTACAGAGACCAAGAACAACTGCTTGGCCAACTTTGAGCAGCATCCCCCCCATCCCCTCGCAGATGTCCCCCCAGAGTCCCAGCAGTTGACTTGAAGTCACTTATGGCGGGGGGTGGGGAGGGAGTTCGCTCTTGCCCTTGAGTCCCTCCCTGGTGAGGTTGCCCAGTTCAGTAAAATAAACAACCAAAAGACAAGGTATCTCGTTAAATTCCAATTTCTTCGACGGCGAGGGTTGTTTAGGATAAGTATCTCCGTGCTGCAGGTGGGGTATACTTAAACTAACAATTATTCCTGATTGATCGGAAATTCGAATGTTACCTGAGTGTCCACGCATCCTCAGAGTTGTCCCACTGACGTGGGACGCCCACAAGTACGACACTCCTTTGCAGCCGGGGGGGGGGGGTGTCGCCCATATTTGGGACCCCGCAGTGACATTTATTCCCGATAATCGTGTTGCAGTGGGTTCTCGGTACTTTACGGCTATGACGGCAGTAAAATTTGTATTCTGCAGAATCATGACAATATTCAGCTACTAATGGGCTTATTATTTTTGTTTGTTTGTGTTTTAGAACCATGGAAATAAGATTTACTCCCAACAATAGGGCTGCAAGTTGATGTCCCTAAAGCTGACCGTAAATAATAAACATAATAAGAGAATGTCTGTAAGACACGTTAAAAAAACACATAAAACAGCCTTCTCGGAAAAAGTGGGCTCTCTGTGTCTCCCCCGCAGGGGCTGGTGGTGGGGGTGGGGGTAAGGGGCCCAGGCCAGCCGTCAAGGTCCATCAAGGTCACTGGGCCAACTTCAGAAGGACTCCCCCGGCTGGGGAGAAGTTAGTTCCCATGTCGGTGCTTCCTAGTCTGGGAAGTGGGGACAGAATGAAAACAACGGCTTGGAAGGGTTGGCTATGAGGGCGTGTGGTGGCCTCCCTCTGGATGGTCCCTCTAGTGATTTCCTGAGGCCTTGGGGACAAACTACCACAAACGGGGGGAGGAGGAGAGGGCTTAAAACAACAGAAGCCGATCCTATTGCGGTTTTGGAGACCAGGAGTCCAAACTCCTGGTGTGGGCAGGGCCGTACTCCCTCCGAAGGCTCCAGCAGAGAACCCTTCCTGCCTCTTCCAATGTCCGGTCGCCCTCGCTTTACTTGGCTCATGGCTTCGAGGCTCCTCCAACCCCTGCCTCTGTGGTCTCGGGTCTCTCTCTGTGTCTCTGTGGCTGTCACTTCTCTGTCCCTTATAAGGACACCTGTCATTGGATTTAGGGCCCATCCACATCCAGGAAAATCTCATCCAAGATCCTTAACTTAATTGCATCGCCAAAGACCCTTCTCTCAAACGAGGTCATATTCTTAGGTTCTGGGTGGATGTATTTGGGGGGGTCCATTCCCCCCACGATGCGGACATCGTCACTATTGTCAGCGTTCATTCTCGTTGCCAGTTGAGGGGTACAATGGGAAAGTCGAGAGGAACCAGCCCTGAGGTTGGAATTAAGCGGGAGGTGACCCCGGGGGGGCGTGTGGTCCATCCACACGAGGGAATGTCGCCCAGCCTTAAAGAGAATGGGACTCGTGGCTCCCGCGGCAGTGGGAGGGACCTGGAGGACATGAGGATGGGTGAGAGGGTCAGTCACAAAGGGATTCCCTGATGCGAGGGGTCTGGAGTTCAAGTTCAGAGAGGCAGGGCGCCCGGGGCTGGGGGAGGGGCGAGGGCGTGCCCCCCTAACACCACCAGCCTTGGGTCCCCCCCAATTCCCTCATCCCACTGCTGTGTCTCAGAGTCCGCCGGCACCTCCTGCCCCGGCACCTGGGGCACCTGTTGTGTGGGGCCCACCCTAGACCCCCTCCCCCCCGCGGAATCTCAGGCCTGGGACCCCCCCGGGGAATTCGACGATGCCACAGGGAGCCCTGGAAGTCTCCAGACGCAATCTCAGAGTTAGCTGGACTGCTCGTTAACATCCGAGTTCTCTGGCCCCTTTCCCGTGGAGCCCAGACCCCAGGCTGCGGAAGGTGCCTGGGAAGCCATGGCCAGGAAGCGTCTTGGGTGCTCTGGTGGCAAAGCCATCCATCCCTTTCTTCAGGGTGGTGACTCAACCCTCCGATCTGCTCTCTTCCTACCCTGAGCCCACGCGACTGCGGGCCAGCAGAGCCGCACGGCCCCGGGGCCCCAGGCCTGCACGCAGCCTCCTGCTTCCGGGCCTCACCTGCGCTTCCCATTCCTCCTGGGCTGTCTTTCTTCTCTCCTTCTGCCTGGACGTCACTGGCTACGGGACCCCCTTCCTCCCCGCGCTCATCCTTCCCTCTGCCCGCTCCGGCAGTGGTCTGAGCCCTGGGGCGGCTCTCAGCACCTGAGAGCCTATTCCGCTCCCCCCAACCTGGGGCCCCCCTCGAGGTCCTGGACCTTGTCATCCTGCTCCAGGATCCGAGCCTCTGGCTCGAGCTTCTGGGGCAAGAGCTCGGTTCCTGATGCTCAGATGAATGAACGGACAGAAGGCGGGGGTCCAGGCCCGGCCGGGAGCTGGGGTCTCTTAGGGTTCTGCTATAGCGGGTCCCGCTGAGTTAGAAGTCAGGCCCTCCTTTACCCCAAAGATACAAACGTAGTGCTCTGAAGGGGCACCTGCACCCCAGTGTGTATCCCGGCGATGCCCACAATGGCCAAACTTATGGAAAGAGCCCAGTGCCCATCGACAGATGAGTGGGTAAAGGTGTGGTAGATACACACAATGGACTATTAATCAGCCATCGAAAAAAAAAATGAAGTCTTAGCATTTGCAATGACGCGGGTGGAACTAAAAGTTACAACGCTAAGCGAGATAAGCCGCTCAGAGAAGGACAGATACCGTAAGATTTCACTCATATGTGGAATTTAAGGAACAAAACAGAGGAGCTTGGGGGAAGGGAGAGAAAAAGAAAACAAGATGAAATCAGAGAGGGAGACAAACCATAAAAGACTCTTTTTTTTTTTTTTGTTAAGATTTTATCTATTTGACAGAGCACAAGCAGGGGGAGCGGCAGAGGGAGAGGGAGAAGTAGGCTCCCTGCTGAGCAGGGAGCCCGAGGCGATCCCAGGACCCCGGGATCATGACCTGAGCCCAAGGAAGATGCTTCACCGAATGAACCACCCCGGTGCCCCATAAGAGAAACAAACTGACCGTTGCTGGAGGGGAGGTGGGGGGGGATGGGGTGACTGGGTGTCAGGCATTAAGGGGGGGTCCCATGATGGACTGAGCCCCGGGTGTTACATACAAATGATGAATCACTGACCTCTGCCTCTGAAACTAATAACGCACTCCATGTTAATCAACTGAATTTAAATAAAAAATAAAATGAAAGACAATACTGTTTAAAAAAAAAAGAAAGAAGTCAGGCCTGGGCAGCAGCCACTATTTCTGGGGCCGCTAGAGGGAGACCTTCGCAGCCTAAGCCTGGCCTCCCAGTTGGCCAAGGCTGGGGGGGCGGGGGAGTGGCGAGCAGCGGCCTCAGTGAGAGTGAGCAGAGTGTGTGTGTGTGCGCACGGGCACGCACGCGTTCATGCAGCCTGGGCCAGAGGGGCCGTGGGCAGCGAGGCCCCTCGAGCACTGCCTGGGGGCCTGGCTTCCTGCAGGTGGGACGTCCGCTTACTGGACAGCAGGCAAGGCTGAGAAGCTGGGGGGTAGGTGGGCGGTGCCTCTGGGACACGGAGGGCAGCAAATCAGAATCAGCAATCTGACATGGCTGAGGGACACGTATTGGGGTCTCTGCTGTGCCCAGTGCTGTTCTCAGCATTCTGGGTATGTTTCTTTTTTAAAGATTGATTTTTTTTTTTATCTGAGAGAGAGAGAGAGAGAGATCACAGGCGGGGGTGGGGGTAGAGGGAGAAGCAGCTCACCTGCTGAGCAGAGAGCCCCATGCGGGGTCGATCCCAGGACCCCGGAATCATGACCTGAGCCGAAAGCAGAGGCTTTAACCCACTGAGCGGGGCCCGGAGCTTTCAGTAAGGCCAGAGCTGGGATTTGAACCCATGGTGGGGAGCCAGGATTTGGGCACCACAGCACTAAGGAGAGGAGCCACCTCAGGGTACAGACCGGGAGATCCAGGATAGCCCTCGGGGGTCCCCTGTGCCTGGCCTTGGATTCCAGCTCTGCTGCCTGGTACCCGAGAGTCCTTGGGCGAGACCCCATACTTCTCTGAGCCCTACTTCCTCCTCTGTAAGCTGGGACTCATGGCACTTCTCTCATGGGGTTATTTAGAGGTTTAACTGAGACACAGGATGGAAAGGGAGGCAGACTCCAGGGCTCTTTTTAGAGCCCTTGGTGTGTGGCCACAGAGCCTTTGTATGTATCATGTGTCTAAGATGCCCATTATAATGCTCTTGCCCCCCTGGCCGTAGACTTTGCTTTGCTTCCTCCTCCCTCTGTTGCAAGGCGGGCTTCAGAGTGTAAGACCCAGGGAGGGGCCCCACACTCCTAAGGATCCTGTGCTGGGCTTAATGCTCGGCTGTCATCGTTTGAAAACTCTCCACACTTTCTGAAGCAGGAGCCGGGCATTTTCACCCTGCTCTCGTTGCGGCTGGGTCAGCTCTCCTGGCTCTTTCCTCTATCCCTGCTTCTACCCTGGATTGTTTACAGGGATCCCTGAGTCCCCCCAGCGCCTCCAGTTCCCCTGGGCAGGTGGGACCTCCAAGGCCAATGAGGCGGAGCTCAGCCCAAGCTTTGCACCGTCTGGGCTGAGAAATCCTCCCGCTTCGAATGAAGCCTCCATGCTAACCCCATCCGTTCACCCACCTTTGGGCCCACATCGCAGAGCACCCACAGCATCTGTGCCCCCCCCTGGGAGCTCGAGTGGAGGTGCCCGGGTAGGGGCTTCAGCCGGCAGCGCTCCTCCTCGGCCCCTGGCTCCCGGGCTGGGGACCTGCCCTCTGGCCCAGCCTGACCGTCCGGGGTGAATGACCTCTGGGGCGAGTGGTGTTCTGGGAACAAGTAGTGCTCTGGCCAGCGGGGAAGCCAGAGCTGGGGCCTGGCTGGAGGTCTCTCCGAGGTCCACCTGGGCCCGTGGGTCAGGTGCTGGGGACGCTCTCCAGTTGCGGACGGTCCAAGGGTCACCTGAGGTCACGGTAGGAAGGAGTGGGGACTGGCCTTTTCCACCTGGTCTCCCCCACCGCTGAAGCCCGGTCCGGGGTGCCCCACACTGGTTTGCCTCTCTGATTTGAGAAGTCACCCCACCCAGGCTCTCCCATATTTCTCAAAGCGGACATCAAAGAAATGTGGAGACTACAGTCATCCCTCCCTCCCTTCCTTCCTTCCTCCTTCCTTCCTCCTTCCCTCCCTCTTCCCTCCCTTCTTCCTTCCTTCCTTTCTTCCTTTCTTCTTTCCTCCTTCCTTCCTCCTTCCCTCCCTCTTCCCTCCCTCCCTTCCTTTTTCCTTCCCTCCTTCCTTCCTTCCTTCCTTTCTTCCTTCCCTCCATTTATTCCTTCGACAATCAATTATCAAACCCCTATGATGTGGACACATAGTGCCACTGGGGGTGTCCTACAGTCACAGAATGTTAGGGCTCGCCTATTTAACCCCCGCAGCGTGGACACCTGCTGCTTTCCTCCACCCCACTCACTTTCCCCCTGGACCCATCTCCAGCCGCTGCCGCAGGGCTAGCCTGGACCGTGGCCCCCGCAGTCACAGCAATTCGGGACACACACCGCAGCTCAGGCCGGACGGCCCCACAGATGCCAACCCTGGGCTTCTGCTTCGCTTGAAGGAGACGGACTCTTCTCCTGTTGGCCTTGGACTCCGAGAGACACGGCTCTCCGGGCACTTGCAAGTCCGCGGAGAGCCTGCCGAGGATGCAGCCGGACCCCAGAAGCAGGGCTCCTCTCCTTGCTGCTCCTCTGAGGGGCGAGGCTTTCCGGAACCCGGAGCTGATGGACGCTCCCGGATGTTGAAGCGGGGTTGAGCTCGGTTCTTGTTTACTTGCAGTCCGTCCCACGACACCCCAGGGGACAGGTCCGCAGCCTCCTGAGAACGGTGCCCAGCCATGGGGCCCACGGCTGGGTGTGGCAGCCTGCTTGATTTCTGGAACATTCTGCCTCGGGAGAGGACTAATAGTGGCCCCACATCTGCCATTTTACTTCTCTGACCTTTCTGCCCTTGGTCTCGGGTCAGTTGTTCCCAAACCCAGCACGCGCCCTGCTCAGGGACACTGGCTCAGAGCCCTGGCTGGGGGTCACCCCTTTTGCATCTCTCCAGAACCCCTCTTCCAGGGGGGCTTCAGAGCCACGCCAGCTTGTCCTGCTTGACCCTCACCTGGCCCTCAGGGCCACCTCGCAGGGGTGAGGCCAACACAGGTGATGACGTTTCCAGGGAGGGTGTCGGCCATGCTCAGGGTGCCCCCGGGATGGAGGGCTTCCGGGGGTCAGGGAGTGACCGTCAGCGGTGGCCCAGGGGGCAGGCAGCGGCACGAGGAGCAAAGAGGGGAGCAGAGTCGCCCAGGATGCTGGGAGAGCAGCCGTCTGAAAGGAGACTGGATAAGCCTTGGTCATTCTCTGCTGGGACACAGGGGGAATGGGAATCGCTGGACCCTAGGAGGCCCGTCAAAGTCCCCTGGGGCCACAGCCTCCGGGTTGTGAAATGTATGCTAATCTCGGCTGCCAGCCTTGGGCCCTGTTGCCGGGCCACCCGGCAGATCACAGGAATGGGTCCGTTCGTTAAATGGGGAGAATATCCCAGAAATCAGGCCACTTGTGGGTCCTGGCCAGGCTCCCAGGCCAACGTCACCCACACATAATCCTGGTTGGTGGTCCTCATCCCCTGGGCCGAGTAAGGGGCTTGTAAGAAACCCCAGAGAGCCCCGCAGCGTGGACACTTGCCCAGGCACCGTATTTGCCTACAAAGAGCAGGCGGCTTCTCGCGTCTTCCTTTGCCGTCACGGAGCTGGAAATGGAGGAGAGTGCAGGTGAAGAGGCTGAAAAAGACACACGTTGGTCTCTGTCCCCGGTTCCTGGCACCCAGCTCTGAAAACCCTCGCAATTTCCTAAGACCACTGGGAGCTTCCTTTGTTCTTGTATTTGGTCTTTGACCCCCGGGTTCCTGAATCGGGGTACTAAATCCCTTGGAATTTCCTGGGTGACAGGAGCGACTTTTGTCCTAAGGAGGTGACTCTGGCTGGGCTCTGGGATGGGGACTGGCCACCAGGAAGACCTAGCCATGGGTGAGGCTTGGATCGTCAGCCCCAGCCCCCCGCCTCCAGGGAGAGGAGAGGGGCTGGAAATGGATTAATGATCGACCGTGCCTACGTGGGGAAACCTCCGTAAAATCCCCAAAGTTCGGGGTTTGGAGAGCCTCTGGGTGGGTGAACGCATCGCATGTCAGGAGCATGAAGTGCCCCAACTGCACAGGGACAGAAGCTCTTGCGCTCAGGACCCTCCCAGACCTCACCCTCTGTATCACCTGTAGCCTTTGGCATATCCTTTATTTGAAAATAAACCGATACACGTAGATGTTTCCCTGGGTTCTGTGAGCCCCTCTAGCAGAGCAATCAAACCGAGGAGGGCGATCGTGGGAACCCCCAGCATGGAGCCACGTCAGATGAAGCTGGGGGTCACCAGCTTCATCTTGCTTGCAGCTGAAGTTGCGGGGCAATCTCGTGGGACCGAGCCCTTGAGCTGCGGGATCTGATGTCTCCAGGGAGAGGGAGTCAGAATGGAGTTAAATTGTGGGACAGTCAGCTGGTGTCACGGAGAATTGCTCCGTGTGGGGGAGCCCCGGGGAGGGGGGGTGTGGCTGGGTCTGCAGCTGGGCCGGAGCCCACGGAGAGACCCCCCATGAGATGGGGACACGGGGGCACAGATGGGGCGGCAGCCCCGACCCTGAGCCTTCCTGGGGCGGACTGTGCGGCTGGTTATCAGTCCAGGAGTGGGGACCATCGGCCATCCTGGGGGCCACCCCACCTCTCTTCACAAGAGCCAAGTGTCCTGGGGATGGGCCGCCGGTCACTGTGGGGTCGGCAGCTCCGTGCCTGGCCCAGGCCCTGGCTCCTGGAGGCCGTCGGTCAGTGGCCTGGCTGTGCCCGGCTCCCACCAACCCCCTCGCTTCCAGAAGTCAGGCTTCTTCCAGGTCCTGGCCGCCGAGAGCGAACACTGGCTCCGGGGACACCCCAGCCAGTCCCTGGCCCCTCGTGGGATTCTGTGACCGACCAACAGCCCCAAAACAGTGGTCAGTGCTCCTTCACGCGGGGTGTGCCCAGATTTGAGCCCATGGGTCCCCGGTTTCTGTTTGGGAGGTTTTCCAGCCTGATGCACGCCTGCTTGGCTACCGACAGGGACGGTGCCAGAATTTCCATAAGGTTCCTACAAGGTGACCCATGCGGCAGCACCCAGGGAGAGCAGGGGCTCTGGGACCCGTCTCTGGGCTGCTTCCCTGACACAGGCTCTGGGTTACTTGGGTGAAATATTCTTTGGGGAGGCCTGGTGGCCATCTGGGAGTGGTGCTAAGGCCCGCTGAGCCCGAGCCACCCCTAGGCAAGCTATTGAGGGCAAGAAGACCGCTGCAATCCGGAACATACACAGACCCCCAAACACCGGTAGGACAAAGACAGGATGTCAGGGGAAGATGGGCCAAAGACCTGAGGGGTCCCCAAACAGAAAAAAGGCTCGCGAAGTAAATGCTCAATGTAATCCCACCATCTACCCACCGGATGGCTGCAACGCCGGGGGCAGCCAGTCCCCGGCGCACGAGAAGAACGGGCAAGTCCGTGTTGGCCGAGCCACGGATCACCACGCATACGTGACCCGGCAGGCGGCTCCCAGCCGTCGTGGAGTGAAGAAGCCAGGTGGAGAAGAGTTCACGCTGTATGATCCCCTTCATATAAAAAGTGCATAAACAGGAAAAACGAGGACCGTGTTAGAAGTCAAGGGCACCGTTATTAATAACTTTGGAAGAGCTGCTTGAGGGCTTTGGGAGGCTGGAAATGTTCTGCGTCCTGTCTCTGGCCCAGCCGGGTGCTGGGGTTTCTGCATTTTTCTCTCTAGATCTCAATTTAAAAGAATTTTTTAGGGGCACGTGGGTGGATATTATAAGCCTCTGCCTTCGGCTCAGGTCATGATCCCGGGGTCCTGGGATGGAGCCCTGCATCGGGCTCCCTGCTCAGTGGGGAGCCTGCTTCCCCCCTCCCTCTGCTGCTCCCCCTGCTTGTGCTTTCTCTCTCTCTCTCTCCCTCTCCCTCTGTCAGAGGGAGAGGGAGAGAGAGAGAATCCCAAGCAGAATTCCCGCTGAGCACCGAGCCGGAAGGGGGCTCGATCCCAGGACCCCGGGATCATGACCCAAGTGGAAACCAAGAGTCAGACACTTCACCAACGGAGCCACCCAGGCACCCCTCAATTTAAAATATTTTTTAACCCCCCCACAACCTTCTTCACTCTACTGGGTGCGAGCCCAGGTGGCTGGCCCGGATGTGATGGTGAGACTAGTCACACGTGGTCCTTGTGTCCGACCATCTGTTTGCATCCAGTCTGATGCCTGGATCTATTCACACACACCCCCCCCCCCCCACAGACTCTTCCCGGCTCCGCAACTGGCAAACAAGGCGACCAGTTACCGGGCCCTGGGCCGCGCCTCTGCCCCGTCCTCTCCTCCTCTTGCACCCACAGTCGGTCCAGCAGCAGAGCCGGCTCTCCCTTCAGAGCAGATCCAGAAACCAGCCCCTCCTCACCCCTCTGCCTCTCCCCTGCAGGACCAAGATGTTCCACCTGGGGCTCCTCCCTCCATTCCCTGGGGTCTTGGCCCAACAGCGGCAGGAGCGGCAACAGGGCCTCCTGAAACACAAACGTGACCATGCACTTGGTGACTCTCCTGCTCCAAGGCTCCAACGTCTGCAGGTTCCCGGGGGGATTAGCCCAAGCTCCTCCCCAGGGCCCCCCAGGCCCTGGAGGGACTGGACCTCCGCCCCTCTTCCCACCCTCCTCCCTGGGCTCCAGACTCACTGGCCTCCTGGCTCCAGCTCAGGACGCCCCCTGCTTCTTCTGCTAGCATCCTCCTCCTCTTCGAGGCCCCTATGACCCCACTTCCTACCATCCAGGCCTCCCTGAAGCCTGGTGCTCTCAGCTCTAGACCAGAGACATCCTGTGCTTTCCTGTGCCCCTGCTTTGCCTGGGGACCCCAGGGGCCCCAGGGATGAACAAGTCATACCAACCCCCTACTCTTTTGCCGGTGACTGGTCTAGGGGGACCATGCAACCCAGGCCTGCCCACGAAATGAGGGGAGGGTCTCTGAGGACTTGTGAGAAGCTCAAAGAGCTTGTAGCCTATTTCCTCTTGCCCAGTGCCCTATCCTCTCAGGGTTCCGGCCGTGCTGGGTGGGGGTATCACACCCACACAAGTGAGGGTGTGATGCTTGGAGCTACAGCAGCTCTTTTGTGCCCTTGAGGAACACCATCTCCAATACCAGGGTGACCACAAGCCTGGACTGGATTTCCCATGATGCAGGACGATCAGCACTAAAACTGCAAAAGTCCTGGGCAATAGAATGATTAGGAACCCTAAACTGGTGGCATGGAAGGACAGAGAGAACTTGGGCCCTGGCCGATATCCTTGAGCTACCGGCTCTGGAACCCCTAACCTCTGGATTTTTTGTTCTATAAACAACGGATATCTTTATGGTTTAAGTCTCTTGTTTTGTTACTTGCAGCTGAAATCACAGGCCTGAGAAGTTCACGCCTCCCATCATTTTCTACCTCTTGCTTTTTCTGTGGTTCCAAGCACTGTGCCCCTGACCCCAGGGCCCCCATGTCTGCTATTGACCTTGCATTCACCCTGGCAGGCTGCATCCCTACCGCCTCCTTCCCCAGGGTGGGAAGGTTCCCTGGGCTTTTCCTCAACCAGCTGCAGACGTGCCCACCTCTGCACACGCGGGCCTTCCTTTACTCCTCCTTTCTGACATTTCTTGTACTCTGCCTTCAGCGTAGCTGACCGGGCGCTCACTGTGCCCCTCCTTGCTTGCCTCCTCCACCCTCTCCCCTGCCCAAGGGGGGCAGACAGCAGACTTCCCCAGTCCCCCGCCCCCACCATCCCAGTCTTGGTTGAACAGTCCATGCTGAGTGTCTTCGTGGCCAGGAAATGAAGTCTCGCCTGACCTGACTGCTTTCATTCCTGGGTCAGGGGCTCACTGCGCCCTCGCCCAGCTCCTGGGGCCCCGGGGCCACCTGTAGCGTGAGATCCAGACGGTCCCCTCCTGCCCTGTTGCTGATTCAGCTCCTTCTCACAGGTCCTGCCCCCGGCCCTCTTCCTGGGAGAGGCCCCGCGGGTGGGTGCCTCCCCCGCTGAGGGAGGACGGACTCCGGCCCTTCCCCTCCGGCTCCTCCCAGCAGTCCCGCCCCCCTCAGTTCTCCGCACCCCCACTTCCTCAGGGCCGCGCCCCCACTCTGCCCATCCGTGCACCCAGGAGTCCCCACCCAGGTCATTCCGCGATTCACAGCCCTGTGCCCGGAAGGCGCTCTAGAGTGTGTGGAACGGCCCCGGGTCCTTGTCCTGTCTGCGACTCGCTCCGGGACCCCCGGGCCACTTCCGTCCTCGCCCTGGACCTCGGTCTCCTCCTCTGGCAAGGGACGTGTCTTGACACTATTTCAGGTTCTCAAATCGATGGGGGAGCGGGGAGGGGTGTCGTTGGGCCAACCCCCGATGCGGGCAGGGCTCAAGGGGGTCCTCAAGGAGGACCGCGTGGGCAGCGTCACATCCAAGCTGGACATGGGGTCCTACCCCCGGCGGGGCGCCGAATGGCCAAGCAAGCCTCTCCGGAGTGGCCGCTCTTTCTAGGGGAATCGGCGCTAGAGGGGGAGGTGGCCTGGCTTGGAGGCGATGCTGCTGGGCCACGGTGGGACAGGAGCCAGTGGGCTTCCAGGAAGGGAAGCTAAAGATACCCCCTTCCCGGCACGGCTGGAACCCTGAGAGGACAGGGATCCAGTTCCAGTCCTGCTGTCGCCGGGGGCAAGGGGTGGTGACCAGGAGGGCCCCGCAGCTGCCCTGGGCTGGGCGCTGCCGGGGGCTGGGGCCCAGGAGCCGATACCTATTGGCTGAGTGTCTGAGCGGTGGGCGAGGTCAGGCCAGGGCCAGCGTGTTACTGGAAGCCCGGTGGCTCTGTCTGTCTCTCCGCCAAGCTGCCCACTGCATTCTTTGGCCTCCTATTTGCAGGCGAGCTCTGCAGAGGTCCCAGCCCCGGCCTGCCTGGAGCGCGGGTGGCACCGTGCCTGCATGCTGGATCACTTGAGCCGCTGTCCGGGACAGCGGTGGAGATGGGCGGCAGGGCGTGGGCTGGGCAGGGCGCGGGCTGGGCAGGGCGCGAGGAAGGTAGCGTGCTCCTTGGGAGCAAGGTCCCCTTTCCCTGTGCAGTCGTGGGAGTTCAGGCGACCAGAGCGAGGAGCCCCGTGGCTGCGCGTGTGTGCGTTGTGAGCGCTGCACGGAGACCGGGGTCACAGACCTGAGCTTGCCCCCGTATTCCAGGATACGTAGGCGGGTGTGCCGAACAAGGGGGTGTACAAAGGGGTGCTCGGTCCCCCCAGATGGCAGCGCACCTACTGGATTTTGGATCTGCAGTCCCGGGGTGTGGGGAGTGACGTGGACAAGCAGTAGGGATAAGCCCCTTCATGGCGAGAACGGGTAGGTGGGACCCAGCGGCGGCAGTGAACTTGGAGGAGGGGCAGAAGCAGCCCTTTCTGGGCTTTGCAGGGAATGTTTCTGGTTTTCTCACTTCTGCACCTCCTCCCCACCTGCCCTCCCACAATCCTCTCGTGGGGGTGGGGCACTGTCTGCCCGATCTCCCTGACCCAGACGTGATCTTGTTCTTCCTAGGAGCCTGGAATTCCAGGTCCACGAGCTTTCTTGCCCGCTCAAATGTGGCGTCAGCATTCCCAACAGAGCCTCCCCTTGAAGTGCAAAGACCTTTTCCGGGACCCCTGAGGCACTAGGCAGAGGAGGCGTGAGCGCCCAGGGTTTCAGCAACAGAGTCGGGGCCTCAGGCGGCTCAGAGCAGGGTTTTCAGCCCTCTTCCAGGCTCAGCCCCTCAGCCCCCAGCCCCGCACCCCCTGCCAGGCACTGACATCCCCAGAGGTCCCCCTCCTTCCCTCTTCCCTCCCCTGGCTCCCTGCTCAGCCCCGGGAGGGAGGCTCTGGGTGCAGGGGCCTTGATAGGACCCCCTGAGGTATCAGGGAGGCTTTTTCCCCCGTTTCTACCCCACTTGCTATGAGACCTCAGTTCACCTATCTGGATAATGAGGGTAGACGGCACCCCACTGAAACCCCACTGAAACGTGGGGCCACACGGGGCCTGGCCGACAGCAGCAACCAGTACTGTATTAGCCCCATCTTGCTCCCTTCCCAGGGCCCCCATCTCTCAATGGAGGGAGCAGGTGAACCTCACCTGCACCGAAACAGAAGCTCAGAGAAGCTGGGGCCCCGCAGAAGGGACGATCGGCTCAGATAGGGTACCCCTCCTTTCCCGGGCCCCTTTCTGCAAGGCTCTGCCTCCCCCGGGGTCCAGGGCCCCATTGGGAGAAGCAAGACTGAGACCCATGATTTTCTTGTCCCAGATCATTCCCTGAGCCACAAGAGGAGGGAGTTGGGGGTGTGTGTGAGGCTTCCTTGAGAGTCTCCCTTGAGAGTCTTGGGGTATGCGCAGAGAATTCTCTAGCTTTCCGAGTGTCCCACTCTTCCTTCCATAGCCATCTCCAAGCCCCCACCAGCCTCTGTCCCCTCTGCTATCCTCATATGGTGGCCTCCAAGGTAGCCCCGGGGAACCTGCCTCCTGTTGCTCAGCCCCTCCCACACTGAGCCCAGCTGATCCATGTGGCTTCTTCCAACTTGGTCCCCGGGCCCTGGGGGAACCAGTCCCCCAATCCAGGAGGGCACTCCAGCTACCCCCTGGGGAAGCTCCTGGGGAGAAAACGGAGGCCTCCAGTGAAGAGCCATGTGAGCAGACCACCTTGGAAGTGGGTCCTCCAGCCCCGTCCGGCCTTCAGAGGACGGCAGCCCCACGAGAGGCCTCAGGCCAGGAGGCCAACCGAGCCACTCCCAAGTTCTGCGCGATCCAAACTGCGCGATACTGAGGGAGGGCGGCTTTGAACCAAGGGAAGGATGAGTTGTAATCCCCCAAAGTAACCAGCGGGCCCTAGGAAATTGTGCCCCAACCCAGTGAGAAGGGAGCCTGGCCTTTTGTCCCTTCCGGTGCCTCCTCTCTCAGACACCTTCGACCTCAGCGGGATGCCGTGTCGATTTTCTACTCCATGAACAAATTCCCGCACACTTAGCGGCTTACACGACACAGACCTAATATCGGGCGGTTGCGTTAGGTCAGGGGTCCGCGGGGCTGCCGTCAAAGTGGTGGCTGGGCTGGGTCCTCACCTGAAGCCTTCCCGAGAGAAAGATCCGCTTTCAGGCTCTTTCCAGCTACCGGCAGAACTCCCTTCTTTGCAGCTGCATGACTGAGGGCGCCGGGGTTTTGCTGGCTAGAGGCCAGAGCCACCTTCAAGTTCTAGAAGCCACAGCTCCCCACCCCTAGGGCTCCCTCAACACAGCCGGGCCCCGCCCTTCAGCAGGAGGACGTGCTTGCGCCCGACTGCCAAGAGGGAGTCCTGGCTGTGACCATGGAGGGACATCCCGTCCCTTTTGCCAGCGTCTTCCTTAGACCCCAGTCCCGGCTTCCGCCTGCACTCCCAAAGAGGGAATTACAGAGGGTGTGGCACACTGGGGTCCTCTCAGGATGCCGTGTCCACAGATGCCGCTGGCTCTGGAGAGAGAGAGGGTCTCTCCCGCCGTGACACGGGTGTTCCGGGCTCAGTCCAGCTAAACCTGCTTTGTTAGGGTTTTTTCTCTGTGAGACGCAGCCCTCTCATTTGACTCCTGCATTTTTGAGATTAACAAGGCTCTAACCCATCTGCTAAGGAGCCGTTACTTTGTAGCTTGCTGTGGATCTACCTCGGGCCTCTGGTTCTTTATCCTAGGTGGTACCCCGGCAGCCACATGGGCAGGTAGAACTGACCGTCTTCTCGGGCACAGAGCACGGGCAGCAAATGGCCAGCGCGCTCAGCCAGTAACCACTGCTCTGTCCAAGGCCAATACCGACCGGCCGAGGCCTTCGGAAAGGGGTCGGCTCACATGATGAAAACATACAAGAGGACGAGGCCTTGGGCACAGTTGGATCCAGATTCACTAACAGTGTCACCTGGAATGGGCCTCTGTCCCTCCCTGCCTTCTGCTTCACCCCTGCTGGCCTCCCCTGCTGGGCAGGCTGTCCCTAGTGGTGGCACAGGTGGCTACAGCGGGTCAGACTCAGCCTATAAGAGTCTTGTCCCCGGGCCGTGCGGGGACCCTGTCCTGACTGGACCATCCTGGGTCGTGCCCCGCCTCCAGGGCCCTGGGGGGACATCCGTCCCATCAATGAGCCACAAAGACCAAGAATGGCCAAGGAACGGAAACTGGGTGCTCTTACTGAAGGAAGGGAAAGGAGTGTTGGTGGACAAGACAATGGTGGCGAGTTTGGGGACAGAACTGGGCTCCAAGCCACTGCCACCGGACTCCAGGGTCGTGCTGTCAGTCCTGAGCTGGCCTCGTGAGCCACCCCCACGACAATGAGCGGAGGTGAGATTCCAGGTGTGGCCCGGGGGCCATCAGGGGCGCTGACTTCCTGGCCCCCTGCCCCGCAGCTGCCACAGGGAGCAGACGCCCCAGGGCACCGAGGGCTTGGAGCTTTTGCGGACAAGTGTGGCGTGGGGGGAAGGGACTGCTCCGTCTCTGCGCTGAGGACAGCAGAAGGGACAACTTAGGGACACAGAGCCAACAGATGGCTTTGTCACAATTTTTCTACCACCACAGGTTACCGCTTTGGCTGCATTTTGGGTACGTTCAGCGCTTTAATCTCGAAGCAGCGCCAGGAGGAAAGGAAATACCACCATCCCCTGGAACAGGGTGAAGGCTGAGGCTCCGAGGGTTCCAACAGGCTGCTCCCAGGCCCCCAGGCTGGGATCTGTCCACGCTGCCTCGTTCCCTCAGAGGAGAGACGGGGGCCCAGGGAGGGGTCCAACCCCAGCGTGCGCGTGTGCACACACACACACACACACACACCCCATCAGCACTGCTGGATCCCTCTCAGCTCCCCTTCACTTGACTGGCATTGTGTTTTTCACTAGGTAATAGTCCTAGGTTTCAAAATTGAGACATGACAAGTGTTCACGGAGAAATGTTACTTTCTGTGGTTGGCTCGGGGCCCCCAAAGATGTCCACACCCCAAACCCTGGACCTGCGGCGATGTCACCTTCTTTGGACAAAAGGGACTTCGCTGATGTGACGAAGTAAAGGACCTCGAGATGGGACAGTATCCTGGGTCATCCAGGAGGGCCCTGAACGTGATCACAACGCTTGTAAAAGGGCTGCACGAGAGTCCGGAGGGGTGCAGAAAATGCTCCTGACGGCCCCACAGATGGAGGAAGGGGGTCTCCGTCAGTTGGGCAGTCATCATAAATACCATGGATGCGGGCCTTCAACGGCAGACTTTTATCTCTCATCGTTCTGGAGGCAGGAAGTCCAAGGTCAGGTCCAGTCCATGAGGCTTCGGGTGAGAGCCCTCTGCCTGCCTCACAGACGGCTACTTCTCACTCTGTCTCTACCTGGGGGAAAGGAAGCAAGCTCTCGGGTCATTCTTGTTATAAGGGCACTAATCCCCTCCTAGGGCCCCAGCCTCATGACCTCATCTAACCCTACTTGAACATATGAGTGGAGTGGGAGGATACAGTCAGTCCATAACAAAGGGGCCATTAGCCAAGGAATACGGGCAGCCTCTAACAGCTGGAGAAAGGGCAAGGAAACAGATTTTCCCCTAGAGCCCTTAAAAGGAACACAGTTCTGTGGACTCCTGCGAGACTTCTGGTCTCCAGAGCTAGACGATAATAAGTTTCTATTGTCTGAAACCACTAACTGGTTACAGTGGGGGTGGGAAAGGAACACGCCCTATCCCCAGCCGCCTGCTGTCCCAACACAGAAGCAACCAAGGCTGGAGTTGGTTTTCAAAGGTACCCTTCCATGTATATTTCGTGTATATCCGAGCATGCACCCATAGACTGCAAACATACTCTTTCCTCCTTCCTTCCCCCCACCAACCAGAGCACCCCATACACGCTATTCGGGGGCGGGGCGAGCCTGTCCTCACGGTCACAGGTTTATATACGGCCCCCTCCTCTGGGAAACACACCAGGAAGTGTGCAGAGCCTGGGATGGGAGATGCCGAGACATAGCCCTTGCTCTCGAGGGGAGGTTGAGGCAATAACAAACAGGCCACCAGGGCTGGGAGGAGGGGGTGTGGGAGCAAACACTTTCTACCTGCTGCTCAAAGCTGGCTTCTGCTGGGGCCTGGAGGCTACGGATGCCGGCAGGGCGGTGATAAAGGGCAATGCTGGGGAGCAACATAGGCGATAGGATCATATAAACCAAATGGATGCAAGTAAGACTCCGGATAAGATGCGCGGATTATATGAAAGCCAAAATGCGGGCTGATGTTGTCCTTCAGTTCTGGAAAATGTTACCATTGGGGGAAGCTGAGCAAAGCGTATATGCAATCTTTCCATATTATTTCTTACAACTACGTGTGAATCTAAAATCAATACAAATTTCAACTAGAAGAACTGATTTCTGGTGCCAGAGTCCAACTTGGGGGCTTCTCCCCTGTGTTCGCGGCTGCCCGGGTTTGTAGCAGGGGTTCCCCTCCACCAGCGCCGAGCCCCTTCACGGTATCTCTGGGTTTGGGGGAGACCCACCCTGTTGGGGCATTCAGCAAAGCTGGGCAGGAGCCTGAAGGAATGCACGAATGGACACACTCCAGGCAGGGCCAGGGGCCGGGAAGACTTGGGAAGGAAGGGCATCCCCTTGGACCTTGGAGCAGGACCTTAGCAGACTAAGACCCTATGTCTGGCCTGAGACCTGGGTCCCCTTCAAGCAGACGCTGCCCGGCCACCGCCAACACCACCAAGGGACTCAAGTTCCCTAGCTGCCCTTTCCGGACACGCGGCTGTGAACTCAAGGTCCACAAGCAACACTTGCCGTCCCATCCCAAATGCCCACAGGCACCCCAGCCCCCACCTCCGATTCTGCCTGGGGGGCCCCCTGGAGTCACCCCTCCATGCTGCCATCCCAAGGGAAGAAGAACCCTGGGCAGTGAGTCTGATGAGACAGCTGGCGGGGAGTTGGGGGGGGAGGCTCAGACCTTGGTTTCTTTCCAGATCTGGGCTTCTTTTCCACATCCCAGGGGAATAGAGGACCCCCCCCCCCCCAGGAGAGGAGAGGGGAGGAAACATTGCACAGGGCTTGCAACCCTCCTATGGTTCCTGTTTTCCTGTTCTCACTCTGGTGCCAGGCCCCCCATTAGAACCCTTCTTAGGGGCTTCCCTGGAAAAGGCAGAAACTGGGTGCTGACACAGGCACCTGGTGAAACCAAGAGGCCCCCCTGGTCTCTCCTTGCTTTAGGCCTCCAGGAAGGGGCTGGGCCCCCAGCCTTCTCTACCTGTCCTCCATCAGACCTCCCCCACACGGGGGGTGCTATGCCTGCACCTTCCCAAAGGCTTAGTCTCCCTGTCTCCCACCTGGTCTTTTTCCTCTCCTTCACTTCCCTCTCTCCCCCCACCACCCTCTCAAACCAGGACGGGGTGGCAGGGCCAGTGAGCTGAGCGGCCCAGAAGCCTCCACTTCCCTACCAACCTGGCTCCCAGCCTCTGCACTGGGGATGCATATGGGGGGAATGGGGGGCAACCCGGGGCTTGGGGAGGTCCATGGTGTGGCTTCTTTTAGGAGTTCTTGGGAACCCCCTTTTTAAAAAGCAGAGGCCGGGTACCAGTTTAGTGGGGAGCTGCGGGCTGATCCAAACTCGGGTCAGTGGGCGCGGCAGCAAGCCGGAGGGTCCTCCACGTGGCAGTTAAAACGCTGGGGGTGTGCAAGATGGTCCCTGTTCCCCACAACCCTGGGGGTGGGAGTGGGGTAACCTTCGCCCTCACTTGGCAAGCAGGTCAAATGATCCATCCCCCCAGGAAGAGAGGAAGGGAGACGCCTTGACAGGAGCCTAGGACGGGGCGCGGCGCGGCGCGGGGCGCGGTGCCCCTGCTGGTGCTGGCGCGGCGCAAGGCGGAGGGGAGCCGGAGGCTAGGCAGAGGGGAGCCGGTCCTCATTGATTGCTGGTGTGGACGCAGCCGCGGCGGCGGCCGGGCAGCAGCTCTCCGTGCCCGGCCCAGCTGTCGGCTGTCGGGAACTCGGGGCCGGCTCCGCTCCCGCTTCCTGGAAACGCGCTCTGGCCGGGACAGGCTGGGGACGCAGCGGGCCGCCTGACCTGGGGGCCATGGGGGGTCGCCCACTCGCTCCTGGGCGTGGCGTGGGGCGCTCGGGGCCTCCCGGGGGGGGGGAACCCGCGGGGAAGCCGGGGCTCTGGAGGTCGGCGGCGGCCACGCGGAGCCGCCCCCCCTTCCCCGGGCCCTCGGGCCACCCAGGGGAAAGTGGCGCTGCGCCGGGCGGGGGGCCGGGGCAAGAGCGAGAGCGAGGGCGAGGGCGGGAGGCCAGCCGCAGCCAAGTCCCTCCAGTCCTAACCAGGGGTGGGGTGGGCGGTGTTGGGGGGCTGTGCAGGGGCCAGGCCCCGGGTGGAGCAGGGGGTCTGCGTCCTGACGCGGGAGGAAGGTGGTCCTGGCCGCCCCCCTGACCCCCCGTTTGGGGCCCCTTCGTCTTAGGACGGGGAAGGGTTTATTGGGCACCTGCTCTGCCAGTGTCCCCGGGTGCAGCCGACTGGGGTGGGGGGCAGTGTTCCCTCATGTTCCAGAGCGTGTGCATCCATTTATTTATAAATCGCAGTCACTTTATTACTAGGCGTGTATATTATGTACCCACAAAAGTTGCAATTTTAAAAGGACGAGATGAACAATAGAAATATGTTTCTTCCATATGCCCATGGCCGGTCTTGCACAAGTCCCACCTGGGAGACCTGGGTTTAGTGGGGCGAAGGGACTGGGCCTGGAGCTAGAGAAAACGCCCTGCCCTTCCCCACCCCCTGCCTCCCATTCTAATCGCTATCTTCCTGCCCCACCAGGCCCTCACTCAGCCCGGCCCCCTTCATAGCCCCTGTGGAGGCTAGGGCACTGGAGGATGCTCCAAGGTCTGGGTCCAAATGCAGCATCTGCTACTTACTGACATTGGGCCTCTCTGAGCCTCCGGCTCCTCTTCTGTAAAACCGAGGACCGAGGAGCCGGCATCTCCCCCCTGTCTGGTGGAGTGCCTGGTTTTCAGGCTGCTTCCCGACCCCCGGCTGTGCTACCAGATGGACACGCCTGAGCGACCCTCAGGGCAAAGCAGTTAACAGTCAACTCCCCGCCCCCGCCCGGGGCCCCCCCGCCCGGGGCAGACAGAGTGACAGTCGCGGATTCAGAGAGATCGCATTTATCATTGTGTCCGGCTTAGGATGTGGTCCTAGGCAAGGTAAATGCTAGTAAAGTGTGTGTCACCCAACTGAAGGGCCGTGGGAAGAGAAGGGTTCCAGGAGGGTGGGTGGGAGAGAAGAGGGAGGAAACGGAGTCATCGATCAGTCAGTCAATAAATGTGAACTGAGCACTGGCTCCTGGCCAGGCCCTGTTGTAGGCAGCAGACAGTCAAGGAGCTCACTCAGCCCCGGGGATCCCTCGCAGCCCAGGGCCCCCCCTCCGGGAGCCACGGAGCCACCCTCGCACCAGGGCGGGAGGGGCTCCCAGGAGCTGGAGGGCGGCCCAGGCCCACAGCTGAGGTGTGGTCCCCCTGGGTGGAGAGTGACTCAGGCCCCGCCTGGCCTCCCCGCTGCCTGGGTTTGGTTTGTTTAAGAACAAATTAGTCACGGAGCAGGCAGCTTTCCCGAAAATAAAATGAGAATCCCCAGGAAACAGGGAAAATTAAAGGCAGGAGGGTGAGTCAGCACGTGCTGCCCCCAGGGTTCCACTTTCCAAAAGGCTAGGTCCTCCTCCTCCCCCCTCCCCCCCTCCTGGGCCTCCCTCCCCAGCGCCGAGCAGACACCCCCATCGCAGCGGGTTCTGCGCCACTAGACATCCCCCTTTCGGTTCTACTTCTCTTGCTTTTCCTCTCTCGCTTCCTGGCTTGTCCCTCCCGGACCTCGCAGCTGGCAGGGCTCAGTCCCCAAGCGCTCAGGGACCTCCCATTCCTTCCCTCTGGGTCCGCCCCTCCCTCCATCCACCGGTCCATCATCTGCATTCGTTCCTATCCACAGAGCACCGGCCAGGTCCCGGCGCTGCTGGCGGGAGGAAAGCGAGCCGAGAGAGTCTCACCTCTCCCCCAGAAGGCTTCCTTGTGTGGAAAGGACACTGCTGCGTGGGAGACGTTGCCCAACAACCACAACTGGGCCCTGGGCCCGTCCCCACCTCCCCTTGCTCCTCCGGCCACTCCCTCCTTGGGGACAGGCAGGGCTGGAAGGAGGAAAGGACAATGCTTGAGACCTCTGAGCTCTCCATCCCCGCGTCCCTCTGGGTCAGAGCACAGGGCCTGGGGGCTGACCAGGCAGGGCAGGAGAGCTGGGGCGAGTAGCGCTCCCTCCACGGCCCTCCCTGTCCCAGAGCAGAGCAGAGGGGAGGGGACCCAAAGCCGGGTTGCATTTGACAGCGCTGATATCCACCTGTTCCCCGCGCCCCCAGCCGGAGCCCCGGGGGCGTGGGCCTGAACTTTGGACGGGGCTCTGGCCTCGCTCCTTCCCACCCAGGGCACTGGAGGTCAGCAGGGATGGCTGACGGCTGCGCAAGGGAGTCAGCATAGGGGAGCCAGGGACCTCGAAAGCCGGTGTCTCAGGCCAGTGCCAGCCTGCCGTAGTCTGAGGTCCACCTGGCCGGAGCCAGGGAGACCCCTGCCTCAGGACAAGTCCTTGAGGGACCAGGGACACATCTCACTGTGGCTCCCTACATGGCCAGAGCCCTTTGATACAGTGTCCCCTCCTCCCCATCTCCCAGCTGGAACGACGCTCTTCCCACTTCGTGGGACCCCCAGCACTGCTTTCTCCCCAGACCCCCTCTAACTCAGCCCAACCCCTCAGGAGCCGGGGAACACGGTCCCATGCCTGGGTCACAGACCCGGCTGGGGCCTCCTGTCTCTCAGGTCACTGTCCAATCTCTGCCTGCTGTTCTTGATGAATAATTTAGCTGTTCGAGTTACAGTAAAGAGCTCTTCTGCTTCCCTTCCCAAATCGTTAACGTTAAGAGCTGATACAAGAAGCCTGGGCTCTTTCTAAGGCAAGTCCCTTTCCCAGTGAAGCTGAGCCTCTGCGGGGGATCTCCCCTCCCCGCCAGTCATTCGCCAGTTCCAGATGGGAACAGGGGATTGGTTTGCTTTGGCTTTAATCTTGACCCTAAATAATGGACCCCAGCGTCAGATGCCAGGTCCTAGGGGCAGGCAGGTCCTGACAGGTGTGGGGGGGGCAGTTGCTGCTCTGCAAAGGGCCTTGGGGAACTAGGGAGTCCCGAGTCCGGAGGATGGGCCCCTGTGGGTGTTGGAGAGTCAGGAGGAGCCTGGGAGGAAGGTGGATGGGGCGTGATGCCAACTGAATGGTGCAAGAGTGCACACGCATGTGTGTGCAGACACAGATGTGCACGCGCATATGCATATACACGTGCGTGTGCGAGCGCGCGTTTCCATGAGCGGGGTGCCAGAGTAGCGGCTGGAGTATGTGGCCGGGACCGGGCGGGGGTTTGCAGCCCCAAGAAGCGATCTAGAGCTACCAAGGAGCCCCAGGTCCTCAAGTGTTTTCAAAGCTGGGACAGCTGGGTGAGGAATCTGGGTAGGGCTGCGCTCGCCGGGGCGCCCAGTCAGGTGACTTGCAGGCAGGCGGGGAGGGGCTTTAGGAAGTGAGGAGCGGGGGGCTGGGAAAGGGCAAGGGTGGGGACCTTGGCTGGAAGATCCAGTGAAGAGTGAGGCAACATCCAGAGCTTGAGCATCCGGGTTCCAGAGCCAAGGATGGCGGGAGGCGGGGCTCCGGGGTGATGGAGGAGCCAGGCTGCGGAGACCTGGCCTGGGGGCGCCGCCGTTGGGGGCCCGCCTGTGCCCGGCGGGGCTGCGGTGCCAGGCGTGGGGGAGGGGAGGGGCGGGGCCTGAGCTCGCGGATGCCCCTCCCCACCCCCTGCCCCCCAGGCCCTGCAGCTGTGCCGCGGAGGACGGAGGGGGAGGACGAGAGCCTGTGAAGTCACGCCTGGCGGCCGGCTCCGGCCTCCGGCCCGCCCTCGCGTGTCCCGGTGGGACGCCCCTGCCGGGGCTCACCTCCCTGCAGGCTACACCTGGTCCGCTTCGGACCTGGACAAGCCGCCGCGGGCCGTCTCTGTGCCTGCCTGTCTGTCCTGGGACGCCCCACACAGGAGCGCCCTGCTCACAAGAGAGATGGGGGCTGGAGACCCCCTCCTCTCTCCCTCTTCCCGTCCTCCCCGGCGCTGTCACCATACCCCCCAGCTTTGGAGGGGTCCAGAGAGGCCCAGGTCACTCTAACTGGTCCCACGCATGCCAGGCTGCGATCCTCGGGGGCTGGTCCGAGGAAGGTAGCAGCCCAGAGACAAATGTGCAAGGGTGGCTTCTGGGGGGGGGGGGTAGGACCGCCCCATCCGGGGTCTGCGGATCAGCGAGGGTCGCACTGGAATCTCTCTCCTCAGCGCACCAGCGAAGGTGCTGGCCCCAGCGCCATGGGGTGGAGAGCCGTCCCAGCCGCCTGTGGGGTGGGCTCCTCTAGCTCTTCTGCCTGGCAGGGGCAGCCCGCAAGCACAGCTGGACTGCGGTGGGCACCGCCTTCCTCCAACAGGATGGACCGGTTTGCCTCGTGAATTGTCCTGGGGTCCCCCGAAAGGTGGTTCAGCCCTGAGGCAGCCTTGAGGAGGCTCTCCTGCCCTCCTCTGACTCCTCCTCCCCCTCCTCTCCCTCCCAGAAGGCCTTGGGGCCCAGCTGTGACCCCAGCACCCCTGGCCAGATGTGGGCCTGCCCCACGCCCCCTGGCGTGCCCTCCCTCTGCTCATTCCTCAGGCTCTGGGGAGAGGAGGAAGCACCCCACAGGCCCTTCCTGGGCTCCTCTGGAATCACGGCAGCAGCCCCTGGTAACCTCCCCGGCTTGGTTCCTTGGGGAACACGAGGCGTCGTTGAGGCCCACGGAAGGGAGGTTTCCTTGGAAAGGATTGGAAGTGTTCTGATTTCCAAGCCCCCTTGGGGCCCCTTGTTTCTTGGTGGTAAGGAGCAAGGAGCTTGCTGTGTCCCTCCTTCCTCTCCTCTCCCCTTCCCCAGGAGGCTCCTGCAAGGTGGCATCTTGCCAACGCCAGCCGAGGAGGGCTCACTCACTCTCGATTCCTGTTCTCTCCTGGGTGGGGCCCACGGGGTTGTTGGGCTGCGGCGAATGGGTCACCTCTGCGGCTTCCCTCTCACTCTCCAGCCCACCCCTTAGCTCTCATCTCTCTGTTCTAGTGACAGGGGGCTTCTCCCCTGCCCAGAAACTTCCAATCTCTCTCTTAATGTCTTGGCCTTTGAACATGCTTCCCCCAGGCCGGGAGTCAGCAAATTTTTTTTTGTTTTTTTTTCCACAAAGGGCCATATAGTAAGTCTTGAGTGCCGGCCTCTGCAGTGTGAAAGCAGCCCCGGACGACTCACATTTTGCAAACCAATGCCTTCGGCTGTATCCTAATAAAACTTTATGGGTATTAGAACTTGAATTTCATGTCATTCGTATGTGCCAGGAAATACTATCCTTTTAATTTTTGTTTTGCAACCATCTGAAAATGTAAAAACCATTCTTTGTTCCCGGGCTAAGCCAAGATAGGCAGCAAGCAGGATTTGGCCTCAGGGCTGCGGTTTCTGTCCCAAGGGGCCTGGCTACAGGCCGCCCCCCTGCTCTACACTGCCCCCTGGGGTCACCTCTACTCACCGCTGGCACACCCCTTCCCTGACCAGGTGAGAACCTCCCTTCGGAAACACCCACAACTCCCCGGACCACCTCTTTCCTAATGGCCACCCTGGTGCAGAGCCCGACACACACCGAGTGTTCAGTACGTGTGTGTCGCTTAACATGGTACCCCCGTATTATCTCCTTGGATCTCACGACCTCTGAGTGAAGCATAGCTATTATGCCCATTTTATAGATGAGGTTTTGAGGCCTAGAAAAGTTAAGTAACTTGCCCAGGGTCACCCAGCTAGCTGGGACAGAGGCCGGAGCCGAGCCCGTACCCCATTCCCTGGGCAGCAGGGCGGCAAGGGCCCAGTTCCAAGCCTCTGGGGATGTGGCTAAGCTGCTCGGGGGGGGGGGGGGTCAGGGAGCTCCCCTACCCTGGCCTTCATCCCTGGTACTGTAGGAGATGATAAAGCTCTCATGTCCCTCCGTCCTCCCGAAGTTTCCTGCTTTTCTTTGTGACGTTCTTTGTGCCTCAATTCTGGGCTCGAGTTCGACCTTCCCAGGGCTAGATCCAGCGATGCCGGATCCCCGACTCTGTGGTCACGGCCTTCCCTCCCCCAGCCTTCCATCTGAGCTGCCACTTGGCTCAACACGGGCCAGGGACAGCTGCGCTCCCGGACCCCCAGCTGTGGACACTTTCTCCTCTCCCACCCCCGCCCCCTGGCCAAGGTCAGCCCTTGGCCTCCAACCCAGTCCTTCTTTCCAAGTGTTGATCTCCCCGTATGTCAGAGGAGGATGAGTACCCTGACCCCTTCGCACTCCCAGTGTCAGCCTGGGAACTGGGGTGCACTGTGGGCCGGGCCGGGCCAGATAAATACGTGGTCTGGCTGTGGTCTGCCTTCCCCTCGTGGGGCATCTCAGGGCATTTCTGAGGTTGGGGGTGCGGAGGTGCCAGGCCCCTGCTTCGGTCCTGCAGTCGTGACCCCGCAGCCAGCGTGCCCGCTGCAGCTCGCCTCTCCCTTCTCGCTCTTTCCCACATAACATCCTGGCCTCAGAAATTCTCATCGTCCGGGCCAGAGTTCATCGGAAGTTCCCCCATCCGCCCCCTCTCCCGTCCCCAGGAGGGAAGCAAGGAGATAGAGGGCCATGCAGCTGAGCTGGACAAGAAGAAAGCAGGCTCCGCTGGCCGGCGAGCGGCTCGGGGCAGGTCCGCGCAGGTGGCCACAGTGTCCATCCCACACTGGACATTGTGGCCACGGGGGCGATGCTAACCCAACCCGCCACCAGAGCCCCGAGGTTCAGGGAAGCAGTGTGTAGCCCCGGGACACCAGCTGTCCCTGTCTGGGATGGTGTGCAGACAAAGGGGCTGGCAAACCGGCAGAGAAATTCCGAGGAACCAGATGTGGTCCCTTAGAAGAGGCCCCAAAGCTCTCCCCTCTCCTCCCTCCTTCCCTAGAACCACTTCCTAAAATGACCCGGGGTCTCCAGCCAGAGAGGATGAGGATAGGGCCACGCTGGGCCCCAGGGGAGCTCACTCCCTACAAAAGCAACCCCCTTGGTCTCAGTCCTCCCAAGGGCCACTTGCCACCAAGAAGGTGGGGACATGGCTCCTGGGCTGGGGCTAGGGCAAGATTGAACACCTGTGAAACAAGGGAGGGGAAGGTGGGGGTAGGGGGAGCAAGAAAAAAAAAAAATTAAAAAAAAAGAAAAGAAAGAGATGAGAAGGGGAAGGGGGGAAGGAGGAGCTGAGGCCATGAATCGCCTCCCCACTTTGCAGGGATCCTTGGGAGGGCCTTGGGCTGAGAGGCCCCTAGGTATATCTGTGCTCACTGATTTGCTCTGCAGTGACATTTGTGGCCCTCCCCTGGGAGCCTCCTATGGGCTCGGTCTGGGTCCAGCCGGGATGGGCAGCCCCGCCCCGTGCCATGCCCACAGGCCCCCAGGCCCGGCGACATCCTTTGTTAGGCACCAGCATCTGAAAATGTCAAACCGTTTCCAGCGGGTCAGATCTGATTCCCTCCCTTCTTTCCCCTTCTCCTTTTTCAATTCCAGTCGCCTCTGCCCAAGCTGCAAACTTCCTCTGTCTCCATGGGGATGGAGGAGGGCTGTCTCTCTTTTTCCGTCCCAAACATCTGTCTCTATAAACAGTTGTGCACACAGCACCTCTTCCTTCTGGGCCCGGGCTTCGGGGAGGAAGTGCTTTGTTTATCTGGAGGGGGTCGGCTTCCTCGCTCCTCTGGGGTTGGCTGCAGCCCTGGACTCTGGGAGCCCCGGGCTGGTGGGTGGGCAGCCAGCACTGCTGCTCCCCGGGGCCAGAGCCTGGTGGGCAGGGCAGCTGCTGTGCACGTCGTCTGGTAGACCTGGGCTCTGCTTGGCTGGCTGGGTTGCTCTAGGCAGGTCGCTTAACCTCTCTGAGCCTGTTTCTTCCTCTGTAGGGTCCCAGAGACCCTTCCACTGAGTTACTCCCATCACCAGCCCCATTCAGGAGAAGCTGAGGCCCAGAGAGATGACTTGGCCAGACCTCTAAGGGAACTCAGAGGCAGGGACAGGGTTCCAGCCCGGGACTCAAACCCAGACACCTTCTACCCCATCAGGACCCCTACCCACACCCCGCGGCCTCGTCCGCAGACTGAAGGGCTTGGGTCATGTGACCTCCTCTCCAGCTTGAAACTGATTGATTTCAGGGAAGAGGGTGGGGCGAGCTAAGAAGTTCACGGGGTTTTGCCAAGAGCCCCGGTCTGGAATGCATGATGTATGGGCGAGGAGTCAGGGACAGGGACTCCGGTGACTCAACCCTGCTTTCCCTGGCTGGTGGAAAGGAGAATTGGACCACAGGCCAGAAGGCAGGACTGGCCCGGACCCAGGCCCAGCCCCTGGCTTGGCCACCTTGGAGAGTGTGTCCTGGGCCCATGTGGCCCAAGCGCCAGCATCACTCCCTTTGGGTCGCCAAGCTACATCCCAGCCCCAGGTCTGACCTTTTCCTGTGTCCACGATTCTAGTGTGGGGCCCAGAATGAGATCAATGACCCTGTTTTCCAGCGTCAAGGGAGAGACCCCAGGAACCACCGTGTCAAAGAGTGACAGCTTGGGCTTTGGAGCAGGAAGAGTTGGGTTTGAGTCCACCTCGGTTACTTACCGGGTGAGGTTGCGTGAGTTAAGCTCTCTGAGACTCAGTTATCTCATCTGTAGAATGGGGAGCAGAACGATACCCCCAGGAGGGGATGCTGACAGGGGGCTCGGGGTTTAGGATGGGGAGTGGCTCTGGAGGACCTCACTTAGAAGACCCAAACTGAAAGGCAAAGTGATTAAGAGTTTCAAGGGGACCGCAGGGCACTAGACCCCAAGCAGAGGGCTCCTGTGTGACCCCCTGTCCCCAAGGCTGTGATATGGATGTGGTCTGCTGTCTCCCGGGACATCTTTCGGGACACTGACTGCAATACACATGAACACAGGTGCCGGGAGGAAGGGAGAAGTGCACACGTCCCTGACCGCAAGGACGCTGAGTGGCCCTTCAGCACCCCAGGCCCGGCGGGAAGGAAGAACGTGGGATGCTGCCCCCTGGCCAGGTTTGGCCGGGTGAACCTCCCCTCCCAGCCCGAAGCCGGCCCTCCACACAGGCCAGGAGCATCTGAGATGGGCGTCATTGGACGGGAAGGCTTTTCCTAAGGTTGCTGAGTGAGCTGTGCTTCTCCGAGAAAAGCCCTTGTTGGGGGCAGGCGGCGGGGGACGACACACAACCTGGTAGCATTTTGGGGAGAAAGAGGCCTCGTGTCTGCAACTTATCCTCTGTTGGCCCAGGAAGGATCCAGACAGAAAGAGAAACAGTAACACAAACCGGCAGCAAGTTGCCTTTGGGGGGCGTCCGGGGGAAGGGTGTCGGGAAATGATTTGTGGTACTTTTGCAACTCTTCTGTCAGCCTGAAATTATTTCAAAATGAAAAGTGGGGGTGTCGTCTTTTGCTTTGTTTTGAAGAGTACTGGGGGGATACCAGCAAAGAGCCAGTCCTGCTGGTGGCGGGTTGGTGCCTCCGGGAGGACCCCCGCTTCTGCAGACGTACCTTGGCTATGGGAGAGAGCAGCCCCGTGGCCCCGCAGCGCTAGCACCCCCCACTCCTGCCACCATGGGTCTCCAGCCTTCCGGCCTTGTGGCCAGTCTTTCCCTTTGGGGGGCCGGTGACTCAGCCAAGGGCTCTATGTGGCAGGAAGTGGGCACAGTGACTCACGGGGTGGCTTTGCATCCTCCCTCCTGGAGGCCAGGATAGCAGCTGAGGTCCCTGGCCAGAGATGGCCCCCAAAGAGGGGGATCTGCACCCCACGGTCATAATTCCAGGGAGGGCTGCACTATGGGACGTGGGCCTGGAGCGCTGGGCTGGGGTGGGCCCTTCCTCGCCCTCTGGAGGCTGGCTGGCTGTGCCCTCTGCCAGCCCTGCCCAGAGCCCGTGGCATGTTCCGGCCACTTGTGGGCATACGCGCGGTGCTGGACACTCCTTAAGAATTCCCCACCGTCTGCAAAGACGGCTGCTGCTGCCAAGGCCCCTGACCCGGCTGGCTGCCCCCGGCTGCTGGCATTTGCAGGGGGCCTTGTTAGCACTCAGCAGCCGCGCAGACGCCCGGGCGCCCATTCCCTGGGGCCCAGGCCGCTTCCAGTCTGTTTAGTTCGAGCTGCACAGCATTTCCCTCCTGCCCTGATGATCAGTCCTGGGAACGTATCTACTCTGACTGGTAGGTTCAAACCCAGCACCTAGTTAGGGAATGAACGTTGAGCCATCCCTCCAGAACTCCCTGACCTCTCCAACTCTTTTCACTTGGGGCTGAGGTTCCTCCCTTCAAAGTTAAGGCCCGCTCCGGGGGAAGGGACCTCGTGCTTATGCATCCATTGTCTCATTTACCCTCATAGCAGAGAAAGAAACGGAGGCTCAGAGAGGTTAAGGAACTTCCCTGAGGTTGCACAGCACACCAAGTCTGGATTTGAGCTCAGGTCTTCCTGACTCCAAAGTCCACCCTGCCCTCTCCTGCCTTGTGACGGGCTGTGCATTCTCCTTCATTGGCCATGGATCCCTGCCTGGCCTCCCCAGCGCGAGGGTGAATCTGGGAGGGTTGGCCGGGATTACAGCTCCTCATTTTCAGAAGCCTCCTAACACCTGCAGTCCCCGACAGCCTGAGGCACCCAGGCATGACTCGCAGGTGGACTGAGTGTTGGACAGACGGGCGGACGGGCGGGGACTCTGGGCACAGCACCAGCCCCTCTGCTGCGAATCCTGCCCCCTCCCAGCCCCGCCCCCGTGGGTCTCCGCCCACCCCGCTCCTCCCTCCCCAGGCTGCCCAATGCGGCTCCCACCGCCAGGGCTGGGCTGGCGAGCCTCTCACTTCCCATCTGTTCCCCGCTTTCCCTCTCAGTGCTTCTCTTTGTTCCTCTCTCTCTGCAGTTTGCTTTCTGTTCTCTCTTTCCCTCCTTCCCTTGACCCCCCTCCTCCTGTGTGTTACCACCACACTACTGGCTTCCCCCCAGAGCTACCCCCGACTCCAGGATCGGTCTGGGTCACTTTCCACTTCCTGGGTGCACATACAGCCCCGGGGCGGGTGCTGCGAGTGAGTTGGAAGGGGGCCCTGGGGTCATCTGGTCTGGCCTCCCGGCGGTCAGCCTGCCTGTGCTCCTCCATCGGGGGCAGGCTCACTGCCCACCCCCCGTCCGTGGACAACAGCATGGGCTCTTGGGCTCTCTGAGGATCTGGCATTTCCCTCTTTTCATTGCGTTGAGTTGCAATCAGCCTCCTGGAAACTTCCCTTGTTCTTGGATCTGGGAGAGGTACGTCCCTGTGCCCAGACACTAGCTGGTGAGACCTGTCCTGCTTTCTTCTCTCGGGGTGGGCGGGAGGACAACATACCCTGACTTCTGTCAGGGAGATTTCCTGACCCTCCAGAATGTGAGTGTTCAGGCCTTTCTGTCCTTCCCCCGATGCCCTCGTGACATTGCTCTTTAAACATGTGTGCCCAGAACGGTGCCCACGGCGGCCCGCAAAGGACTGAGACCACTCCATCCCAATGAGGACCAGGGGCGTGGTTTTCTGGGCCCGAAGAGGACCAGTGGCTTTCTGGGGTCCCGTGCACCCGAGCACGGACCCACGTGCCATCAGCCCCTGCCTCTGTGTCTTTCCTCCTAGGCTCTCCAGTCCTAGGGCCTCCGGGGGAGCTCATGCAGGACTCTGCGCGCTAATCCTGCGTCTTTCCACGTACTGTTCTAGCCTCTCATAGGTTTGCACCCAGACGAGCTGGGTTACCCCCGGTTTTATCTGAAAATCTGATCGTAGGCCTTCATGCTCGATCCCAGGACGCTGAGATCATGACCTGAACCGAAAGCAGAGGCTTTAACCAACTAAACCACCCAGGCGCCCTTGCATAACAATTTTTCTTATTGGCTGCGTAGTATTCCGTTATGAGGAAATTGCCTATTCAAAAGATCCCAGGTGAGTGGATTCCAAATTTTTTTTTAACCTTTATAAATACTGGCATATATATACCTATTGTGACCATGTCTGGTTCCTTCCCTGAAATCAGTTTAGATACTCCAGTCTGCCTCTTCTAAGTGCCCTCGGAGTCCCAATAGTGTTTTATCTGTACGTCTCTGGTACTCTCCATTACAATTATTACGCACCGGCATCTCCTGCTTGTAGCTGCTAAGGCCTTCAGGGAACAGTCCGCCCCAATTTAAGAGCTCACCCCTAGTGCCTAACACAGTAGCTCGCACTTAGGAACACCCCATAAATACCTGTTGATGGAGGGCATGAGTAAATGATATTGTTTAACGGTTCAGAGGTGATTACCGTCCTATTCCCTGGTTTCCAGTTTCTCAAGTCTGCAGGCTGCTCCAGGGTTTGCCCATCTTCCCGCCCCCTCCCGATCTCGGCGGGAAGAGGCACCGCTCCCCAGCCTGGGGGGCAAGCCCCCTCCTCTCCTGGGGTGACAACCCTGGGCAGGCCCTTGAGCTGATTCAAAGCCCCCAGCTCTTTCTTACTGATTCCTGCCACATGGGATCTCAGTTCCCCCTCAACCTCGCCCTGTCCTGCTTTCTTTCTGAGGGCGATGGAGAAGCAACGAAATCTGAGTGCGGTCTTGGTGGCCTGGGGAGCCTTCTGGAGAAGGGGCAATGGTGTGGTCACGTGGAGTTGCCCTCCTGCGGGAGGGGCTTTGGCAGAACTGACAGACGTTGAGGGTGGACCGGTATACAGTAGATGCTTAATAAAAGTAGTCTGTTCTCTTTCCTCTTTGACATAATCAAGTCTTCTCACCTAGGTGCTCCTCGGTCCTTTTGCACTCACTTCTGGTTGAGAGCCCTCCGCCTTCCCTCCTTCTTCTCCGCTCCTTTCGCTCCTTTCCAAACATGACCTCCGCTCCCTGCAAGGCCCCCAGTGCTGTCTTCCCTGCGCCGGTCCACTAACCTTTCTCTCAGAGACCTTCTGTGACCGGATTGTCCCAACTCTGATGTTTTTTTCCCCCTGGTTTCTCATTTTTCCTTGGCCTATTTTCACTCTTAGAACCGACAGCTTTTGTTGGCCAGAATTCCCTGAACTTTTTGAAAAAATATCCCCTAAACAGGGTACCTGACTGACAATTCGCCATATCTCTTTCCTTCGCTACTCTAAGCCCCCAGGGAATCCCCCTGTGTGGCCCGGGAGCGCACGGTGACATTCCTTTCCTGGAGTTCAAACATTAGTCTCCTCACTGGACCCAAGACCAGCACCGCGCCCCCAGCCAGCGTGGTCCCTGAATCCAGCCCACGACCAATTAATGGTGATGCCGCCTTTGCCTCTTTGAGGGATTGAGAGAGGCCACGGAATCCCAACTCACAAAAACCGATGGAGCTTCGACCCCGCAACATAAACCCAGGGACCCGCGAGAGAAAGGGGAGTAAGACTCAGTCTCCCCCACAAAATGCTTCAACTCTCGGGAAGAAGAGTTTAAGGTTTAGAACTGGAGCGTTTGTGACAGAAAGCCGAGGGATATAAAGGTGAAAGGGGAAAAGCTCAGGCTGGATTTTTTTTTTTTTAAAGATTTTTTATTTTATTTATTTATTTGACAGAGAGAGACACAGTGAGAGAGGGATGGAGGGTACACAAGCAGGAGGAGGGAAAGAGAGAGAAGCAGGCCTCCCGTGGAGCAGGGAGCCCGATGCGGGGCTCGATCCCAGCACCCTCGGACCATGACCTGAGCCAAAGGCAGATGCTCAACGACTGAGCCACCCAGGCGCCCCTGGATTTTTTTTTTTAAGGATTTTAAAACTCTGTTGCCTTCCGGTTTCTTCATCAGGGGTAAGTAATTTCCAGTCATCCCATCCATTAAACAAATATGTGTAAAGAAAGAAAAACATGCCCGAGAGCCTGCTGTGCGTAGAGCTGGGCATACAATGGGTCCTTCTTGGGAGACGGAGCTCTGTGCCTTGAGAAAGCCTGAAACAGAGGGGACACCAAGGTCAGAGGGCAAATGCCGAGCTCCTGCAGTGGGCGCCAGCTTGGGTCCCACTTGAGGGGCTCAGGGTTGGCTCATCAGAGAGTGGAAATCTCTGGAAAAACCCTAATAACAGTTTTGCAACATTCTAGGAAAATGGCCCATCTATTGAATAAGGGTGAATCAGCCAGGGGAAGGTTTGGGGCAGTCTCTGCCCTCCCACAGCCACGTGTCCCCACCCTTCGGTTCCCCAGTGATGCTCCAGCTACCCTCTGGGGGCCGGGGTGTGGGGAGAGGGTGGCGCTCCTATCCGGAATTTCAACAAGACACATGCAAATGGCCAGTGGGCACTTCAGGGGAAGTTATGAGGTGAGGGGGTCCCGCAAAGCAGAAGTGAGAGTGGTAAGATTTCCCAGTCCCCTCCCGCACCCCTCCCCCACGCCCCCATGTGGGCCCTGGTCCTTCCCTCTCAGAAAGGAGGCCTGTGGTTTTTCCCCAATTACCCAAGTCTGAGAAAATGTCCATGTTTAAAGGAAATTAACTTGCCAGTCTCATTTCAGCCCCAGAATTGAGGAATAGACTTGGGGCACCTTGTGGGGCTGGTCAGGAGGAGACAGGAGGAAAGAACAGCACCCCCCCCCGCCCCCCCACCCCCAGCGAGCAGAGAACCTAAGTCAGAGCCCTTCACGGGCTGTTACCCCCTCTCTTAATAGCTCCATCAGTGAGCGCTGGGGCCGGGACCTGACCTGGTGGGCCAAGTCCCCAGCACCCCGGCCCCCCCGGACTGCAAGCCCCCCCAAGACCGGGGCAGATACTATTCAAGAAACCAGAACCCCACTTCTCGGAGGTCTGGCCTCCCTGTGGACGCACCTCTGAAAAACGCCACCTTCCCCGCTCAGTTCTGATGGAGAGATTCTGCATTCCCAGGGACTTCCACTTTTAATTAATCGCCGATTGATGACCCTTCCATTTACACGTGAGTGTGAAGGCACCAGCCTCTTGGTCAGGAAGTAAACTACCTATTGACAAGTGAGTCAGAGCTCTAGGAGGCTGAGTTATTCTCGAGAAAGGGTGTTGGCGGACCTGGGCTCCCCCTCACCTGTTCCAGCTTGCCCTGAAGCATGGACGGGAAGGGCTCCGCGGAGAAAGTGGTTTCCTGCCTCTTCCTGGGGCCCCCATTTGAACCACACTTTCTTCTCTCGCTTGCTCGTCACCCTCCCCGTCTCTCTCTTTCACCAGATTGCTGTCCCTGGTTTGGTGGCTTTTTACCTGACCTTTTACCCATATCCTCCAGGGTTAACCATGGCTAACCCAAGGTGTAAACAAGACCAGGTGGCATCAGTTAAAGAGCCAGGAGTAAATTCTAGACCTATTTCGTTTTCTGACGGGGCGAATTGAGCGGAGTTGGGTATGGGGACAAGTTTCATTCTTTATTCCTCTATCACTTACTTTGTATTTGTTTTCTTCGAGGATGAGTATACACTGAGTACTTGTTTTCCAACTCATAGGTATTTGAGCCATATGTGAGAGAAAAAGAAAGGGGGGCTGGGCGGCTGGGTCCATCTTGGAGCATCTTGGAGCATCTTGAGGACCCCAGCAGCTGAGGCTCGAGGGGAGGGGGACATCCTGAGGCCAGCGGGCCTAGGCGTGTCAAGCAAGCCACTTACTCTCCCTACACCTCAGCTTTGTGGAACACTGGGTGGGCGGTCAAGGACTCTCCCTCCCCCCCCCCACCCCGCTGCCAGGGGTGGGAGGTGGGCGGCAGGAGGGAGACCACCTGGGGCTGGTTGGAAATGCAGCACCTCAGTCCCCACCAGAGGCTTGAAGAATCCGAGTCGCATTTTAACAAGATCCAAGGGGTTCGTGCTGATGTTCGAGTTTGAGAAGCATCGGGCTGAAGGACACGTAGTTACAACGCCTCATGGGCTGGGAGCACCGACAGATGTCAGCTCCCCCCTCTTCCGGCCCGGAGCGTCCTCCCACGCTCTCATTGGGAAACCTGCTCGGGAGAGAGGGGTTTGGGTTAGATAATGTAGTGGCTGGCGATCTGATGACATTGCCTCTCCTCTGTCCCCTTTCGACCATGAGGTGGAACAGACCACAGAGATTCTTATCCTGGCCCACAGATGGAAGAATATGGCCCTGAGGAGTGCAGGAATTGGTCCTAAGGTCAGAGTAAGCCCAAAGGGACCCGGGCCGCATGTGCGGATGCCTGAGGCTTCGCCCACCAAGCCAAGGTCCCCCATGGAAGTGGTTACTCCCTCTGGTGGGGGAAGGGGCCCAGGGAGCAGAAGGAACCTATGATCACCAAAAAGGTTTGCGGAACAGAATGTTTTACATTCTTTTTAAGACCCCAAGGGACTGGAGTTTGCTGTCCTAAATGTGACAGTTACCAACTTTCATTTAGTGACCATTTGGGGGGACCCATCCTGTATGGGGCACTGGGGATTTATTTGGCATTGAACCATACAGACACGGTGGTGAAGGGTTACAGTCAAGAAGGGGAGGCAAATGGGACACAGGGGGACAAAGGCCAGGCCTGGACAAGCACAGGGTGCTAGGAAGACCATCCCCACAGGGAGGTGGAGAAGCTCGGGCACAGCACCTGTCTGAGAGCACTGGAAGAGGGTGCGCTGCGGTCACTCTGCCGGTGACCTGGCGCCAGAGAATGTTCCTGGCCTAGGGAAGGACCTGGGTCTGGTCAAAAAGGGGAGGGAGCTGGGCGCGCCTCGGAGGAAGGTGGGGAGGGAGGGGAGCCCTGCCCTAGCGTGCCCTCTGTCCCCGGCGCGCACCCTGCCGGGAAGCCCTGGGGCCACAGCTGCTCCGCTGGCCCGGCCCAGAATAGCCTCCCTTCCGGGCAGGGCTGCCCGGGCCCGCAGCGCCAGCGCCCGAAATAGGCCCGGAGGCCCGCGGGCAGCAGCTGGAGGGCGCGAGGGGCCGCCCAGCTACGGGACAGCGGGGACCCGGGAGGGGCGCAGGCCGGGATCCCGGAAGGGGGGACCCGGGAGGTGGCGCGGGGTCCAGGATCCCAGCTGCGGGGCCTGGGGAGTTAGGGCAGGGGCGCGGGGCCCGGCGCGGGGCGCGGGGTCCGGGGAGAAGGCCGGCCCCGAGGCGGCGGGGTGGGGCGCTGACCTCACAGCCCGCGGGAAAGCCCGTCGGGGGCCGCGCTGTTGGAAGGGCTGAGGAATGCGCGGCGGGCGGCTGCGCGGTGGGACCAGGGCTCGTGCGGTCCCTCCCCCAGAACGCGTTGCCCCGAGGAGCAGTTGCCATGGGCACGGACCAGGCGGCGGGGGGCGGGGGGCACACCCGGAGCGGGGGAGGGGCGCAGGGCGGGCCTCCAGGGACTCTTCCCCACCCCCCTCCCGGGTCTGCACCGCGCTCCTGCGGGGCCCCTGAAATGCGGGCGTCGCGGTCAGCTGCAGCCCCTGGGCCAGGTGGTGGCTGGACGTCTGTGCCTGACGTCCCTCTCTGCTGGAGCCTCCACCCCTCACCCAGCCTCCACTCACGGGCTCCCAGGCTCAGTTTCCTCGCCAGGAACCAGTGATAAGTCATATCTACCCTACAGGGTTGTGCTGATTAAAATAGAATAATTATGTAATGTGTGCCCTGTGCTCTATAAATGGGGTCCTCGCTTCCTCCCCGCCCCCTTCCTCCTCAGTGAGGCCTGGGGATCCTTTAGGCCTTCCTATGTCACTGTCCTATGTCCCCACCCCCCAACCCCAGCCTGGACCGTTCTTGCCAGCCAGAGCCCTTCCCTCTCCTCCCTTCCCCTCTGGCTGATCTTGGAACCCACCTCATACAAGAGGATGATCCAATTTGTCGTCCAAACCTGCAGGAATCCCAGGCTGAGGTCCAGAAATATTCACGGAGGGCGCAGCCTGGCTGGAGTGAGTCAGCCTCTCCTTCTGAATATCGGTTGCTGCTTCAGCTGCCCTTTGCAGCTTGGGCCTGCTGGTGGTTGCCAGGACCAGGCGGCCCCTGGAAATCACTGGGAAGACCTGGATGTCCTGGGGGTGGGGTTGAGAGCCAGCCCGGTGCACCTGGCAGGGAAGGGCCTCTCTATCCCCCTGCCCCTCCTCTGTGGGAAGCCAGGCTCTGGAGCCAGGCTCAGTGGTACCCCACGTAAGGAAGGGCGGGTCTGACTTACTATGATTGCCTGGCCCGGGGCCTGATGGGCCTGTGGTTGGGCTGGCCCTCCCCGAGAGGGGCCCTGGTGCAGGGAGAGCTCCGAGCTCCCAGCGTGAGAAGCGGGGGCGGGGTGTCACTGTTCTCCCAGGGAGATTAGTCGACCAGGAGGGGCTGCCTAGAAGGTCACCCCTTCTCCCCTTGGCGGGTCAGGTCACTACTTAGACGCCAGATTATTTGTAAGAAATCCAGTCTGTCGCGGGGCTCAGCCCCTTTCCAGGAGCATCCGAATGGCCAGTGTTGACAGAGCGCTTGCTTGTGTGTGTGGCAATGTGGGCGTTCACTTAGGGAAACAACCACCACAACCCCAGGAAGATGGGAAGCAGGTTTAGAGACCTACCCAGGTCTGCGAGGAGGCAAACTGAACCGGGATGAAAATTTAGGCTCCTGATCCCCACTCCATCTGGCCTCCCGAGCGTGGGAACCAGCGCGCAGCCCGGAAGAGCGGATGGCCCCGCCCACCGCCCAGGTGCCGAGCCCCTCCCCCGCACACCACTTGCTCGGTACTCAGCTGACTTCCTGTCCCTGGAAGAGCAGCTGCGAGGCCAGCCGCTGGGGCAGGGCGGTCCCCTTCCTGTGGTTCAGGTAGATCACAGCCTCGTGCCTTCTTGGCATCCTCCCTGTGCCCTTTCCCTGGTTCTAGAAGTCGGACCGGGGTGCTCCAGAGAGCCTCTCGGAGTCTGGGGTCTGCTCAGAGGCCTCTGCTGCAGGTGAGGGACAGAGCGGCCAGAGACAAGGGGCTGCAGGCCCCGGATGAGGAGGGCTTCGGAGCCCCTGAGCGCTTGGCCTTCACCTCGCAGGGATTACCTGGGGGCTTTCTAAATCCCTCCTCCTCCCTGACCATGGTGAAGAGGCAGAGGGAGGCCCCTTAGCTTCCCGTCCCCGGCTCTCCCCAGACTGGTGGTTTGGATTCAACCAGAGCATCTGCTGTGTCCCCATGTCCACCTCACCGCCACACGCCTAGGGCTTTGCAGAGGGCTGGCCGTTGGACATCCCCTGGACTTTTCCCTGGGTAACATTGCCAAGGAACCATGGCACTGGCCAGCTCTCCCCCGCCTGCCCCCACGGCTCTACTTCCCTCTCTCTCTCGCCCACGGCGGCTTGGCATCACTTTTGGGAGGACGCTCTTTCCTGTGTGAGGGGCCGTCTGAGGTCGCTAAGCCTGAGCTCTTCCCCCAGAGAAATGCAGGAAACATCCCTGCAGCTAAATGAGGCAATGTCTGTGCAGGACTACACCATGCCAGGCAGCCCTCTGTATGCTCCTCAAGAGACATTGACCTTGGCCATGCAACCCTTGGCTAGGCCAACAGCTGCCCTCCATCCCTGGGTGACTTTTCAGCCTGCCTTTGCTCAAGGTGTCCTTAACGGAGCGTAAAGGGACATTCCATTTGTCTCTCTGCCCAAGAGCAAAGAAGGACACAATTCTCAGGCTCTTCCTGAAAGATCCAAGGAAAGAGAAAAAAAAAAATGTTCTTAATCTGAAAGCCTGCAGAACCAGTCAGCGGGGGCGCCTGAGTGGCTCAGTGGGTTAAGCTTCTGCTTCGGGCTCAGGTCATGATCTTGGGGTCCTGGGATCGAACCCCACATCGGGCTCTCTGCTCAGCGGGGAGACTGCTTCCTCTTCTCTCTCTGCCTGCCTCTCTGCCTACTTGTGATCTCTCTGTCAAATAAATAAATAAAATCTTTAAAAAAAAAAAAAAAAGAACCGGTCTGCGGTACTGGGTTGAATAGTGCCCCCAAATTCGTGTCCACGTGGCACGTGTTCCTGTGCCCTAATTTGGAAATAGGGTCCTTGCAGATATAATTAGTTGAGATGAGGTCATACTGGATTAGTTTGGGCTCGAATCCAATAACTGGTGTCCTTATAAGAAGAGGAGATTAGGACACAGACACACAGAGAAGAAGGCCGTGTGAAGACAGAAGCAGAGATGGGAGTGACACATCCATCTGCCAAGGATTGCCAACGACCGTTGGCAGCCACCAAAGCTGAGACGAGCAAGGGAGGGTTCCCACCCCTGCCCCAGAGGCTTCGGAGGGCGTGCAGCCGCACTAACACCTTGATTTTGGACTCTGGCCTCCAGAACTTCAAGAAGGTCCACTTCTGTTGTTTTAAACCCCCAGTTTGTGTGGTCCTCTGCTATGGTAGCCCCAGGACACTTGTACAACCACCAGATGTCATGCTGAGGGGAGTTGAGGAAAACAAGAAGGAAACGTAGCAGGCACACAAAGCAAAAACTGGAAGGGACCAAGGAGGAGACGAGAAGAAGAGCTCCCTCAGCGTCTTCCTCACCCAGGAGGGCAGGAAACCGAGGAACCCGCCGCCGAGCCTTGCAGCTCTCCTCCGAGCAGGAGCGCGTGGGGCAGAATGTTGGGTGAATGGGAAGCGTTTAGATCTTGCTGGTCCCAGGGAGCCCCTGCTAATAAGAATAATAATCCTGTGACATGGACTTGTATCCCCCTTGTAAGCAAAGCAGGCTTTGTTGAGATCCCCCATGTAGAGATTAGGAAGCAAGGCAAGGCTGTTAGGTGCCCGCCCAAGGTCGTTTGCCAGGAAGCGGCGATCTGGGCCCTACAGCCTGCGCTCTGCCCTGTACGACTCCCAAGTCAGTATCCAGGGCCTCGGTGACGTTAGCAGGGGCTGGCCTCGGGCAGGGTCACTGCAGCCCAGCTGCCTGGGTTGGGACCCCAGCTCTGTTCCTGGTTAACTGTGGGATTTGGGGCAAGTTGCGATACATCCTGTCCGGCGGCTCTCTCTGCTGAAAAACTGGGGACAATAATAGGACCTAAGTCATAGGGTTGCTGGAGAATTAAACAAGTTCATGTTTCATTTATTTTTATTTATTTGAGAGAGGGAGGGCGAGGAAGGGTGAGAGAGGGAGAGAGAGAACAGAGAGGGAGAAGCAGACTCCTTGCTGAGCAGAAAACCCAGGGTGGGGCTCGATCCCAGGACCCCGGGATCATGACCTGAGCTGAAGGCAGAGGCTTAACCGACTGAGCCACCCAAGTGCTGCTGTTCAAATGTTTCAAATGCTTAGAATAGACTAGAAGCACAGCCATGAAAGTGTGAAATGAATAAAACATGCTCGTTGGGGGGTCACCCTTCCTCTGGGCTTGGGGCCAAGGAGAGCACTGTAGGATGGTGCACTGGTCTTATTCTTCCTCCACAGGCTGGGGGGAGACCAAGGCCAATGCCATCCTCATGCAGTCCTTGTCTGTTTCCCCCGAAACCCTCCGGAGACCAGGCAGCAGGGTCCTGCCTACACCCCAGACGGGCCGATCCAGTTGTTTGAGTGCTGACCCCAAGGCTGAGCACACCTGATCCTGGGCCAGGCCTGCTTTCTCCTCCCGGAGGACAGCTCGGACCCCTGCCATCATCTCCGCCCTGAGTCCCGGTCGGTCGCCTCCTGGTTGGCTGTGTTGGGCACAGCGGGGGACCTAGACTGAGGTGACTCACCGCCACACATCGAGCCCCAGGAAGATAATGCACACGGCACATCCCGCCCATGGTACCACGTGTGCGTTTACAGACAGAGCTCAGAATGGGCTGAGCAGCATGTGTGCTTAGCCACGTGTCCCTCCGGTCCACGTCTGGGAGGCCCTCCCGTCCTCCACGACCACTTCCCCAACCTGTCTCCTGGGGGTCTGCAGCCTCTACCGGGGATCTGGCCCTTTTCATCAGCCCGTCTCCAGATGTCTCTCTTACCAGCCACAGAGCGCAGCCCGGTGACCCCCCCAGCCTGTCGACTCTGCCTGGGTCGAGGCCCCTCCCCTCCTGCACTCAAGACTGACCAGCTCAGTCCTTAGCCTGGTGTGGGGCACAAGGGCTCTTGCTGCAGCTGGGCCCCTTGGCTGACCTTCTCAGCTCCTTCTCTTAGACTGGAGAGGTCTGGCAGTGTGCCTGCCCAAGGCTGAGCTACTCTCCTGGGCTCCTCCCCTCCACTCCGGGGCTCTGGCCACAGTCTGGTCAGGGTCCTTGCCGACTTCTCAGCCAAACCCGGGAGTGATGGCCTAAGGAGGCCAGCGGGGAAGCCCCAATGTAGGGCAGTATTCCGCAGCCATTGACGGCCCTACCCCCACTGGGCAATGCTGGTTAGTCTCCGAATATCTTCTGGGTAGCTTTCCTGCCAGACCCCCTCACCTGCTTTCACCAGGAGCCAAGGGACACTAAAAAGGGCAGTGAAGAGCTGGAGGGCCCCTCCTGGAAACCAGCCTGCCTCCCTCCCAGCTCTGGCTCCTCTCCCTCCAGCCTCCTTTTCATAGGGATTCTGCAACAGAAAAGTTATGTAGAGGTCATCTCCTCTGTCCCCCAGCTTCCAGGAAGAATAGTTTAGGGCGACATTGGGGTTCTCTGAGGCTTCAAGCAAAATCCCGCATATTGGGTTGACCAGAGGTCTTGCTGGAGTTTCCTTGGCAAGTCTGTGCCCATTGGGAGCACCAGCCCTGAACATCCGAGGCTCCCTCCCGCTGAGAGGTGGGATGATCCTGGCGTCCCCCCTGCCCCCACCCCCTGCAACCGCCCAAGCTCTCCACAGATGACAGGTGGAACGACAGCCCCCCTGCCCCCACCCCCTGCAACCGCCCAAGCTCTCCACAGATGACAGGTGGAACGACAGCCCTCGGACCGTCTCACAGGGCTGAGCTGGTCTCTAATGAGTGGCCAGTGTGGCCGCAGCTGCCTGGAGAGCCTTCACAGCCGCTCCTAGAGGGCGGGTGCTCTCCCGTGCGGGTGTCAGCAGTGGTGGAGAGGGTACCAGGCTTGAAGTCAGGTGACGAGGGTTCCAAGTCTGCTTCCACCACTAATTACCTGTGTGCTTTGCGGCAGGTCTAAATCCCCTCTGCATCTTGATTTGCTCGCCTGAAAAATGCAATACCTTCCATTTCACTTGCTTCCCTTGCATCGGTGGCGAATAGGGAGCATGGAATGATATCACGAATTAGGATGCATTTTGAGAAAAACAGAAACGCGATTTATGCAAACACGAGGGACTAAAAATAAAAGAAGCCCGTTTGCGTCCCAAAGTAAAAAGCTGTGGATGACTTAATACTTTAAGGACTTCTGAAACGCCATCATTTAAAGACAATTCTTGTTTCCTACGGCTTCTACAGGTCAAGCGCACGGTGGGCTTTCACGTGGGCCTCCTAATATGGTAGGTTTCGTGAAGAACGGAAAAGAGCAGAAGATACAGGGCCTGGTACAGAGTAGGCATTCAATAAATAATCATTGAAGGAATGAAGAGGGGTTTCTTTCTTTTTTAAAAACATTTTATTTATTTATTTGACACAGATAGAGAGACAGAGAGAGAGAGAGAGAGAGAGAGATGCAGGCAGAGGGAGAGGGAGAGGGAGGCTCCCCGCTGAGCAGGGAGCCCGACTCGGGATTCGATCTCAGGACCCCAGGAATCATGACCTGAGCCGAAAGCAGATGCCCAACCGACTGAGCCACCCAGGCGCCCCCAGAGTGAGTTTCTTCCTTCAAAGTGTTCACAGTCCAGTTGGGAAGAAATCAAGAAACCATGACATCATGTGACCAGGTGATAAGCGAGTAGCAATGTTTCCACGGATGCCTTCCAAGGGAAGAGAGGTCTCAGGACTGTAGGAGTCCAGGAGAGCTTCAGGGAGGAGGCGGGAGAGGAGGACAGGGGGCAGGCTGCACCGTGGGGTGGGATAACCCCAACAGGGGAGGACTCACAGGGGGACGCAAGTGGTGGGCAGATGAGGAGAGCACCCTGGGGGAAGGAAGAATCTGTCGGCATGGGGTTTCCACTCAGGTGAGAGCCTGAAGAGCACTGGAGTCCAGCTGAGAAGAAAATGCCCAAGGAACCAATGTGGATCCTACCGGGGTGGGCCTTGTGCGTGACATCACAAAAGCAGTATTTTTTGAAGATGAGTCTGCTGTGGATGTGCCCAATGGGGACATACCGAACATCTTCAAGTTCCCTAAAGTTTTTTCCCTTTTCCGGGCCATTTCCCTGTTTCGGATCATTAGAATACCCCCGTGTCCCACGCAGCCTGCCTGCGGGAGAGGACACCTGCTGTTTTGCCTTGGCTCACAGAGTGGCGCCTCTTCTGGGAAACCGCTGTAGATCATTTCCTCCTGGGGGCTCCCAGCTGTAGGCTGTATAACATTTTATTTTTACACCCAGTCCTTTTTAGGATACTTCTTGGTTTTCACTCTGGTTCCCCTTTCAGACTGTAAGCGTCCTGAAGGCTGAATGCTTCTGGGTTGGCGTGGACTTCAGCACTCCCAGCACCCAGATCAGAGTTCCCACCAGCCTCGGGTTTGCCCTGGAGCGTTGCTAAGGCAAGGGTCTGGCGCTGCTAATGTACCCTAAAATTCACAAACCCTGCAGCCCCCCACCATGCGACTTCCTGGGACCCCATCCACAAAGAGCATGTTCTGAACAGCGCCCCCTGCAGTTGGGCAGCACCACGGCCTCCTGAAGGACCAGATTTTCTGCTCGGTGTCTTTAACATCCTGTATGGTAAAAATCCTACATAACATTTTCTGTTCGAAAGGAAGAGTGGAGATTTGGGGGGAAGGAGGTGAAAGGAAAAACATTTTCTTGGGCGCCTTGGTGGCTCAGTGGGCTAAGCGTCTGCCTTGGGCTCAAGTACTGATCCTGGGGTCCTGGGATCGAGCCCTGTGTTGGGCTCCCCTTCTCCCTCTCCCTCTGCTCCCTCTCCACCAGCTTGTGCTCTCGCTCTCTCAAATGAATAAATAAAATCGTTTTTTTAAAAAAGGAAATACATTTTCTTGTATAATGTACATAACGAACTAGCATTCTGGTAACAACAACCTCCTCCTCCTCCTCCTCCTCCTCCTCCTCCTCCTCCTCCTTCTTCTTCTTCTTCTTCTTTCTTGTAAGTCTAGCCTTGATTCAGCCTTTCTCTAAGGCTGGGCCTGGTCATCGCTATGAATGGCAGCAGTGCCGTGTAAGGAAGAGCGCATGAAGTTTTAGCATTCAGAGTCCCAGCTTCTTTTCAGAAGAGAGCCTGGGGCTTCTGGTTCTCTGCAATGCAGCCTTCCAGACCACTGTTGTTGCTTAAGGCCGTGCTGCAATGCAGAGAGCACTCAGGAGTGGGAAGTCCAGAGTTCTCCCCGCTTCTGGGAACAGCCCCCACCCCCTCCCTGCGCCAGCTCCCACAGGCAGTCCTCATGACAGTGGGTCAGGCTCACCCGAGGATTTCACAAATGCCTGGCCTGCTCCCAGCACAGCACAGCTGGGAGGGCTCAACATTGGGGGTGGGGGGAGAAGGAGCGCCGTACTCCTCCCCCATGGGGCCCCCTGGTCTCAGGCCCAGGGCCCAGGGGCTGGAGCCCAGGAGAGGGAAGGGCTGCACTTGCCTGCGCTTGCCGGCATGCGGGCAGTGAACCCAGGCTTTCCCTCCCAGCTGACTTCCCAGATGGGCTTAGTCAAGGTTCAAGAAGGAAATTCCCCGTCCCAGGAAGAGAGGAGGATCCAGGCTTGTCTTCCCCGAAGGCAGCGCAGAGTGGTCTGAGAGTCACCTGGAGTGATGTTGAGTATGCCGATTCCCGGACTATCCTCAGGGCTTCTGATTCAGAAGGAGCCGGCCTTGGAGTCTGGGAGCCACAATTTCATCCGGTCCCTGGCGGCTGGCCGCAGGTGCTTCCGTGCTTTGGGGGGCCTGAGGAGGGTGTTTAGCTGAAGGAGCCCTGGTTTCTCAGCCAGAGGGCATCCAGCTTCCGTTCTCTTTCTAACGGGCCCCACGATCTTGGAAAAACTGCCCTGGTAGTCCGGGCCTCAGTTTCCCCATCTGTGAAATGGGTGCATTCTGCCCTGAGGGTAGAGTGATCAACTAGCCTGGTTTGCTGGACTTTCAGGGCAGGGCAGGGACAGAGACAGGGATAGGGCTGGGCAAACCAGAACAAGCTGGTCACCCTTCTTGAGGGTGGGATAGGATCGTGGATGCGGGGCATACTGGAAATGTGACTTGAAGATGCATCTTTGGGGGCGCCTGAGTGGCTCAGTTGGTTAAGTGACTGCCTTCGGCTCAGGTCATGATCTCAGGGTTCTGGGATCGAGCCCCGCATCGGGCTCTCTGCTCAGCGGGGAGCCTGCTTCCCCCCTCTCTCTCTGCCTGTCTCTCTGCCTACTTGTTGATCTCTCTCTCTCTCTCTCTGTCAAATAAATAAATAAAATCTTAAAAAAAAAGAGAAGATGCATCTTTGGTGTCCCAATAGCAATCTGTAATTATTGTATTTATGGATTTACTAGCTCATTGTCACTCCCACTAAATCTCAGGAGAGCTGGACAATCAGGGCCTTGTCTCGTCCTACATTCAATCCCCTGACACATCGGATGTGAGTGAGCGACCGAGCGACCGAGGGACTGAGGGGCTGGGGGCTGGGGGGCTCCAAGGACGGGGTCCCCGGACAGAGTGTGCGGGGGGGGGGGCGCAGTGGGGGGGGGCACTGGAGCCAGTCTGGAGGGAGATTTGGCTCCCCTGGGAGGAGAAAACTTGATTCACTTCTAGCCGGGAAAGAGTCAGTGCTTTCTGAGCAGCTCCCCTCGGAGGGGTCAGTGACCCCCGGTGACGGAGGACCGCCTTCCTCCCCCAGGAGCCCCGGGAGCCCTGGTCCACCCTCTCTCCTCCCTCTCCCGCCCCCCAACCCCAGGGAGGTGCGCCTGGCAGCCACCCCGTCGAATTTCCTGGCACTCGGCTGAGAATAAACAGCGCTCCGCGCCTGTAATCCCGTTGTCACGGCGACCGCGCTCCGCGGGGCGGGGGCGTGGCGGGGGCGTGGCCTGGCCTCGGTGCGCACGCTCCGCTGGGCGCGGCGGCGGCGGCGGCGGCGGCGGCGGCGGCGGCGGCTCGGCCCCGGAGGTGCCACCCGCCGGGCTCGGCGCGGACATTCTTCGCATAGCTCCACCAGGGCTCCCGCGGCGTCCGGGAAGTGACTCTTCCTGGCAGAGGCCGGCCTGGGAGCGACGAGCCGGCCCGCTCGGCTGCAGCCCGCACGGGAGGGGGCGGGACGCGGCTCGGGAAGGTGCGTCCCGGGCCGGCTCTTCCCACCCTGGACTTGGGGCTCCCGGATCCGCCCCTGTACACGTGGTCCCACACCCCCTCGGACTTCTGTCCCTGCTCGGACTCCCTCTGTGACTCCCTCTCCCCGCCTCTCAGCCTGGTACCCTGGCGGTGCCCCCTCCCGAACCTCCTTCCTCGTTCCTTAGACTGGGACCCAACGTGCAGGCTTATTTTCCATCTCCAGCTCCCCTGTCTGTGGCCTCCTTCCCTCCCTCCCCTCGCAGAGCAGGCCTTAGATTTCCCATTCCTGGCTCTAGCTCGTTCGGAGGCCCGCCCCAAAACAGCACTACCGGAGAGAGAATAGGGCCTCTTGGGGGCGGATTTTTACAGCCAGAGGCAGCATGATAGGGTACAGGGCCTGGAAGCAGCAAACTCTCTCCTTTCTGGGGGTCTGCCAGGGACGCCCAGCTATGCTCTTCTTAACCCCACTGAGGCGTGGGTGCCTGCTCAAGCTTCTTAGCAAATCTGGGAACCAGGCACGCACCTCCTCTGGCAGCCAGGAGAGACCCCCGCCCCTTTAAGTTCTTGGGAGAGGGTGGGCTCTGTCCCCAAGAGGACTGAGGAGTACAGAAAGATTTTTGCAAAAGGAGGGTAGGATGAAGAGGGAACATGGGAAGGAGCCCTGGGGAGCAGACAGATTTAAGGGAGAGATTCTTGCCTTGGTGCTGCCACTAGCTGTGTGAATTTAAGCAACTTGCTTTCCTCCTCTGGGACTCAGCTACCTTGTCTGCAAAATTAGGTTGGTCTAGTCTGTGGTCTGAAAATGGAGGACAAAAGTGTGGGAAGAAGGATGGGAGGAGGGCATCGAGGGAAAGGAATCGGGGGTCTTCCTGCCTCTGAGTTTAACCTCCAGGGGGGCTGGGGCAAGAGGTGTCTTGCGGGCCAGAGAAGATCAAGCCCTTTCAGTTAGCGCCCTGTGAACGCTGGACATCCTGGCTGGATAGCCTTCTGGGCCAAGGACGGGGACTTGATGTGCTCTAGGTTCCAAGGTCCCAGGGAGTCTGTCCTTCCGGCAGTGTGCGGCTCTCTGCTGAAGGCAGGTGGTAGCCGGCAGGCAGGGCCCCGAGGGGTGCTTCCCAGGCACCACTGGGTCCCTTCACCTGATGAGCTCCGGGAAGGTGAGCTTACCTGGGTCTGCATTCCCAGTTCCAGAAGCAGTGGTCTCTCTGGAGTGGTCCGTACCTGCTCTGTGCGCTCAGTAGGCTCATGCCTAGCCTTGCCCTTTCTTGTCACTTTACGTTATTTCCCCCAAAAGTCTAGGAAATGGGAAAGAAACATGACTATTTACTTTCGGTTGCCTTTTGGACACTGATTCCTGGAGCAGCTTATGCGGCCTGGGGTGGGGAGTGGGGAAGAGGCCTCCTGCATTTGTTTCAGGCATCTGAGGTTTGGGGGAAGGCCTCGGGGGCCCCTGACTTGGGAATAACACTCATCTCTTCAGCCGTCATGTTGGGATTTGAGGGGAGGAAGTATGGAAGGAAAACGTTGCAGAGAAAGGTTTTTTGTTTTTTAGCACAACCCTAATGCTGAAACCCCAGAGTGGGGGTCCTCGCCTGTTGGCTTTGCAGGGGGATGTACAGAGGGGCAGTCCTGGGCTTAGTGCTTAGGGAGGCAGGGAGAGTTCATGGGCTTTGGAAACCAGATGCTCCCAGGTTCCAATTCTGTGTCTTTTCCCACATTCCCAAGTGGTGTGTCCTTGGACAGGTTGCTTACC